>CM053032.1:80896492-81116016 GCA_028564925.1 Lithobates sylvaticus
ATTTAGAGGCCCCTTCTTTTTTATCCTGTTACTGAGTAGTGTAGCTGGCTGGCTGCGGAATGAGGGGTGTGATTTATGTTGAAGTGGGCATGTTCACATTTAACATGTACAAGCCTAGTGCACCCGCCCACGTCCTCTCCAATTCCCAAAGATTCATGGGAAATGTAGTTTGATTATGGTGTAGAGAGAGAGAGAGGAGAGGATATGATGTAATCCCTGTTATAACAGCTCCTTCTTGGCAGAATAGATGCTGAATTTGAACTACAGAGAGGACTTCCTGAAAATTCAATTAGACTTTTCTCTTCAAAAAGTAAGGAATTTCACAAATGTAATAACTGGTTAGTGTTTTGTGTAGGGTGGTGTACTAATGGAGGATTTTTTGCCAATACTGGAGTTCTGCTTTAAGGATTCTTGGCTGTCTCTTGGCAAACTCGAACTTTCAGCTCCCTCCATACATTTTCTATAGGATTAAAGTCTGGAGACTGACTAGGCCACTCCATGACCTTAACATGCTTCTTTTTGAGCCACTCCGTTGTTGCCTTGGCGGTATGTTTTGGGTCATTGTCTTGCTTCAAGACCCATCCACAAACCCATCTTCAGTGTTCTGGCTGAGGGAAGAAGGTCCCCCCCCTTCCATTGGCCTCTCAATGTGGCAAAGTCGGCCTGTACCTTTAGGGTATTTTAAGAATTTTAAGACAGTTGCTGATTTTTGAAGGAGCAAACCTTGGGGCTATCATGCGTATCTGCCCTTCACTACTAGCTTTGCCACTGATTTATAGCAAGCTTGTGCATGCCAGCTGTTGGAACTCTTAAGAAACTCATTAATATAGTAAAAATAGGGACTACTGCTATGGAGCATGCACTTTTGAAAACAGGCCAGCCGTGATACCTCATATTTTTCTCCCCTGACAGGTTCCCTTTTAAAACCATGGCCACGAGTCTTGGGGCTAATAAAGTGGCCTCTTAGAATTTATTTACTTGAAAACACCAGTTAGTTGAATTTGCCTGGATCCACTGATCACTAGCATCAGTCCCAAATCTGCTGATGAATAGAACTTGTCCAGAATCTGCTGATTAATTGACCTGCTTCCTGAGTGTTAAGGATTAGCTGTCCTGTACAAGAACTGAGCACTCACCACATTTAAGAATGATTTATTTTATACTCCTGTTAGAAAGCTAGCTTTTCATATATCTGTGAATTAACGTTGATGTAACAGAGTGTAAACTGTTTTACACTTATTAACTCATTAGGTTTCATCAACTGTATATAGCATTGTGTATACAAAACATTTAGATGTTAATTTAGATTTAGTGTTATGCTGGGTCTCTGTATTAAGTACAAAGGAACCATGCAATTTTATTTTTTAAATCAAATTAAAGGCATATAATGCCTTATAATAAAAACTGTGGTATATGTAATATCCAGAAAATATATACTTATTGCACTTGTTAAGGAAAAAATGGCTTACAAAGTCTCTACCTAACTGCAAAAAAAAAAAAAGTTATGCTGTGGCAAAAAACAAACACAACAGAAGTATATCTCTGCACATATTTCTATGTTTAGTCTCTTAGTCTCAGTTCACACTGGTGAGATGCGGGAACCAGCGGGATTCCTGTGTGGGTTCCCGCACTGCATCTGACACTGACATGTGCAAACCACTGCGGGTGTCAAAATAAAGTTAATGACAGCCCCAAATTGGTTCGCAGAGCACAATGCAAACTGTGGAATCGGAATGCATGGGCCTGAACACCCATGCTAGCCGATTCCAATAGGGACTAAAAAAAGGGTCCTGCATCAATTTGGTGTGAATGTGATGCGATTTCAGCCATATAAACTGTATGGCTGATGTGGAACCCCACATACATCGCATGTGATGTGCACAGCAATGCAGTGTGAATCGCATGCGATGCCTGGCAATGCATAAGTGCGAACCCAGCCTAAAAGTACCAAGTACAGAAAAATATCCATCTACATAAGTTGTACATAGTTGTTTTTCTCAGATCTAGTAGCAGGGGGCAGGGATCGGACATCACACACAGTGCAGAGTTCCCTGATATCTGAGTGGAGGGGCACACGTCCTTCTACACAGGCTTACATGCTCTTACACAAATACACAAAGCTAAGGCTGTCACCTACTGTGTGCTGGAGTGGGGTAGGCCGTCTCCCTGTTGGCTGTTGTGTCTGGAAAGACGGTTGTCAGCAGAGAGAGGACAGATCAGGGAGGAGCCACACTTGGTGCTTTGGATTTAGGCTAGTACACACTATAGCAGGATGTGCTTTGTTCATTTTTCATGTCTAAGGTTTTTACAACCACTTTAAGTGCTTACTGGATTTCTGGCATGACAAACACGTATTTTCTGTACTTGCAGCATTTGTAAAAAGACAAAACATGGAAAAATGTGCATGTATTACAAATATGTACTAAATATATATATATATATATATATATATATATATATTTATTTTGCCCAGAGAACCAGTTCACACATTTACCTTATGTCAGGAATCCCTGTTGTGGTTTGTAATGCAGCATACCTGATATACTGTCAATACTTATGTGTTTCTTACAGCCAGATTGAATCCTATGGTCTGGCAATACTCATATTGAAAAGGACTTAATTTACAGACTGACATATGCTGTCCATGTCCAATGGAATATCCTGCCATGAAGGGGGCTACAAACACACAAAACACACTATTTTCTATTATTGCTGCAAAGAGTCTTGACAGTTTTTTTGGAAATGTTGTCAAGCTATGCAATATAATACCAACTTTACCCACATACGTGTACAATGCCTTCCTCCCAGGCATCCCCAAACACTTCTAGGCTTCTGCTGTTGTCAGTTAAATTCTGTGAGGTAGGAGTGGGGGGCATGGCTGAGCCACGTTGTGCGAGTCTAGGGACGCACACAGCCCGGGTCAGGAGCCTTCCTGCACAACTGCCCCCTCAGCACACAGCTTGCTGAGGGGGCACTCAGAGAAGAGGCGGAGCCAAAAGCTCTGGTGGGAGACTCGAGAAGAGGAAGTAAGCCACACTCTGCAATTTCATTGCACAGAACAGCCAAGTATAATGTGTTTATTTTAATGCATAAAAAATAAGAAATAAGCTTTTTTTTTTTTTTTTTTTTTACAACCACTAAAAACATCACATTAAAGCTGTGTTTGTATGGTTTACTCTGGAGTATTTCTGACCTACCATTTAGCTCATGAGGTTTAGAGAACATAACAAACCTTCCTTGCTTGCTTACATGACATAAGCATTACAAGCAAGTTCTGAAATAACCCTTACCTAACGTTTATCTATTATAATATAAGGTTACTGAAAATGATCCATCTTAGCCACATATGCATACACATTAGGGCACAATAATATGCAAGCCTATTCAAACAAGACAAAGAAATGAACAGTTTTGCCCCCTACTGCCACTAATCATAATTTATCTGTAAATATTCTATATTCATACTGCAGATTATTACTGCTACTTATAAACTGTTTAAATGTATTACTAAACCCAGGAACTATATCTGTCTCCCACATTACACAGAACATGGAAATGCAACTATTTTAGCAAATATAAACTGCCAAATACCTTTTCTCATCAGCAGTATATAGCATTCTTGTGACTTCTACCAGTGTCTGGCCGAGCACTGGTTAAAGCTTGTAGTATGAGTTTTTATTCTTCTCTGGCTGTCCTATGAGGCTGCATAACCCCTGACCTCTGTCTTGAAAGTGCTGATCGGCACAGGGCCGATCACATGCACACTCCCAAAAAAATAAAAATAAAAACTCTCTAGCAATACACACCAAACTGGGCATGGGCAGAGTGACCCTAAGGCTCTGTACTATCAGAAGTCAGATTGGGGACAGTAAAAGTAGGGGAGGATAAGAGAAGACAGGTTCAAACAGCCTTTTTTACACAAAGCAGAGGATTAAGCCCTTAGGTTCCACAATGAGTGTAACAATGTGTATATTTCCACAATGTGTTCCACAATGTGTATAACAATGTGTATATTTCCTCCTTCACGACCCCCTCCCCCCTTGTGACTTCGCCATTAAATATCAACAACACAACCATTGGTCCCTCCACACATGCCAGGGTCCTGGGTGTAATCCTTGACTCTGACCTCTCCTTCAGCCCCCATATCCAATCACTGGCTAAATCCTGTCGCCTTCACCTCTGCAATATCTCCAGAATTCGACCCTTCCTGACGAATGACACCACAAAGCAACTCATTCACTCCCTGATTATTTCCCGCCTTGACTACTGCCACCCCCTCCTTAATGGCCTAGCCTTAAGCAGGCTATCCTCCCTTCAATCTATTATGAATGCTGCTGCTAGACTAATACACCACACTAATCGATCTGACTGCCGCCCCTCTTTGCCAATCCCTTCACTGGCTTCCCCTATCCCACTGTGTAAAATTCCAAATGCTAACCATAACATACAAAGCCATCCACAACATCGCCCCCATCTACATCACCAACCTCATCTGCAGATATCGCCCAAATCGTTCCCTCCGCTCCTCCCAGGACCTCCTGCTTTCTAGCTCCCTTGTTACCTCCTCCCATGCTCGCCTTCAAGACTTCTCCAGAGCCTCGCCCATCCTCTGGAACTCCCTGCCCCAGTCTGTCTGATCAGCCCCTACCCTGTCCACCGTTAGGAGATCACTGAAAACTCATTTATTCAGGAAAGCCTATCCCACAAACACCTAACAACAATTGTCCCCGAGCCACCCCCATCAAATCATTCTCTGCAGCCATTACCTTTTGTACCACCACCCCCCCTCCCTTTAGAATGTAAGCTCTACGAGCAGGGTCCTCCTGTACCTTTTTTAATTGAACTGTACTGTAATTGTGTTGTCCCACCTATTCATTGTAAAGCGCTGCGTAAACTGTTGGCGCTATATAAATCGTGTATAATAATAATAACAACAACAAGCTTGTTTTACTGCATATACAGATTTACACTACTGTTGTGACTTTAAGGGTCCTTTCACATGGCCGTTCAGTTCAAATTCCTTTGTTGTTTTTTCTGAAGGATCTGAATGGAAGCTTCATTTGTGTCTATGGGCAGGTGGATGTAACCAGAAGTGTTTTGGTTTACATCTGACTACCTCAGAGTCTATCTAGGTCAGACAAAAAAATGGAATTGCTTTTCAAAACTTTGTATCTTGACTATAAACCTGATAGATCTGAGGTAGTCGAATGTAAATGTCCATTTACATCCACCTGCCTATGGACCTAACATGGGTGCCTTAACATCCAGGCACAACAACTGAATGGATGTGGATTTCACAAAGGTGACCATTATACAACCTGGCTCCAATATGGGATCTGTTGGCCAGTATGAAGGGGGCCCTGCTGAATAGGTCAGATAGTGAGTAGCCATTTTAAATGAAATCTTACAGAATAAATCCTTTACCTACCACACTATCACCAGTATCTGGAATCGGTACAGTTTTCATAATAACATCCATGGTAGTTGTCTGAAAGAAAGTTAAAAAAACAAAAACAAAAAAAAAAACATATTTAGCTGTTCACATACATATGGCACTGTAGGTCCTGTTTATAAAAACAGCAGTATGGACTCATAGCAGCAACAAAAATGCAGCTTTAGAAATGAGAAAATGTGGTAATAAGTAAAGCTGGCAACTACAGGCTAGTGAGTTTAACCACTGAGCACATTCACCCCCTTCCTGCCCAAGCCAATTTTCAGCTTTCAGCACTGTCGTACTTTGAATGACAATTGCGCGGTCATACAACACTGTACCCATATGACATATTTATATTTTTTTTGAGACAAATAGAGCTTTCTTTTGGTGGTATTTAATCACCACTGGGTTTTTTATTTTTTACTAAACAAATTTAAAAAAAGACTGAAAATGTTTAAAAAAAATTAAAAGTTGTTGTTCTTAGTTCCTGTTATAAAGTTTTGCAAATAAGTTATTTTTCTTCTTCGCTGATGTGTGCTGATGAGCCTGCACTGATAAGGAGGCACCAATAGGTGGCACTGAGGATCAGTGCCCTGATTATTTGTGTAAATGTCCCCTGTCAAACTTGCCTGTTACTGGCTCTCCTCACGCTGTGACAGTGCATGAGGAAAGGAATGCCGATAACCGTCAAGTTTGTTTACATGATTGGACACAGCTGATCACATGGTAAAGGGCCACTGTGACTGGCCCTATACCGTGATCTGTGGTCAGCTGTGTCCGAAGAACGCAGCGACCACATAGTGCTCCCCCAGGGGGTGCACACGGGGGGGGGGGGTTTGTGGGGGGGGGGGGGCCTGGTTCTGGGGGGACACCTATGGATGCCCTCCCAGAATGAGAGAGCCGTGCTGTAGCTGTCTTCCAGCTATGGCGCGGGTCTGAGGTTAACATCTGTAGTAGTAAGATGCGTGGAATTACTTCTAAAAAAGATCAATGATCATTTACAGCACTTCCGCCTAGCAGCATTAAAAAGTCCCCCTTCAGAGTTAAGGACTTTAGATTGTAAGCTCCTTGAGGACAAGGACTGATGTGAATGTACAATATATATATATATATATATATATATATATATATATATATATATATATATATATATATATATATATATATATATATATATATATATATATATATATATATATATATATATACGTAAAGCGCTACGTAAATTGACGGTACTATACAAGTACCTGTAATAAATAATTACATTATTTGTAATTAATTAGCTGCTGTGTGAATGGGGCCCCGGACCTCAATTAGAATTTTATGTCCAGTTCTGGAGACCTTACTTACAAAAGGATAATATAGAACAAGTCCAGAGATGGCCAACAAAAATAGAGAATAGTTTGAGGGATAAAACCTATATCAGTCAAAAGTATATCAAGAGAGATTGCAGAAAATTTAAGAAGTATCTTTAAAGTATCGTTTAACCACTTAAGCCCCCGACCATTTGGCTGCCCAAAGACAAGAGCACTTTTTGCGATTCGGCACTGCGTCGCTTTAACTGACAATTGCGCGGTCGTGCAACGTGGCTACCAAACAAAATTGACGTCCTTTTTTCCCCACAAATAGAGATTTCTTTTGGTGGTATTTGATCACCTCTGCGGTTTTTATTTTTTGCGCTATAAAACAAAAGATAGCGACAATTTTGAAAAAAAAATGCATTATTTTTTACTTTTTGCTATAATAAATATCCCCAAAAAATATAAAAAACATTTTTTTTCCTCAGTTTAGGCCGATACGTATTCTTCTACATATTTTTGGTAAAAAAAAAAATGTAAAATCGCAATAAGCATTTATCGATTGGTTTACACAAAAGCTATAGCGTCTACAAAATAGGGGATAGTTTTATGGCATTTTTATTAATATTTTTTTTTTACTAGTAATGGCGGCAATCAGCAAATTTTATCATGACTGCGACATTATGGCGGACAGATCGGACACTTTTGGCGCGATTTTGGGACCATTCACATTTATACAGCGATCAGTGCAATTTAAAAATGCATTGATTACTGTGTAAACGTGACTGGCAGTAAAGGGGTTAACCACTAGGTGGCGCTGTAGGGGTTAAGTGTGTCCTAGGGAGTGATTCTAACTGTGGGGGGAGGGGCAATGTGTGGTATGACACTGATCACCGCTCCCGATTACAGGGAGCTGTGATCAGTGTCCTGTCACTAGGCAGAATGGGGAAATGCTTGTTTACATTAGCATTTCCCCGTTCTTTCTCTCTGTGAGACGATCGCGGGTATCCCCATGGACATCGAGTCTGCGGGACATACGATCACACTCACCGAGGTCACGCGCCCGCAAATTTTTTCTTAAAGGGCAACGTATAGGTACGTTAATCTGTCAGTACATGCCCTTCTGCCGACGTATAACGGCGTGAGCCGGTCGGCAAGCGGTTAAAATCTTTGTTAAATCCCCTAAGGAACCAAGAAAATAACAGCTGTAAGTTTCTAATTTTATAATTTCTGGAGTGCTTACTTACTGACATTTAGAAATAGGAGGAATGTCATGATGTGTGTGGGAATAAAAATGAGGAGAGTGAAACGTGCCACCTTCCAGTCATGTGGTGGTGTGTTCCAAGTGAAATAAGTCATATCATTGTTATCATTGTGAGAAAAGTAAGCCCCATTGTTGATGTCAGTGTGATAAAACAAGCCCTACATTGTTAGTGTCAGCAGGAGCAAAATAACTACAGATCTTCGGTGTCAGCGGCAGAAAGAATAAGCATTGGCATTCAGTGGTTACTTACCTGAACATAGATTCATTACCATGCTGCCACTCTACATCTGCCAGGAATATACAGTACTGTCAGATGATCACTCCACTGCCACTCTGCAAAATGTATTCTGGATCCTGCAGGACAGCCCATGGGACAACAGTGCAGGATAGTATCCAAAATCACAGCACTGTTCCGCAAGACCCAGGACACTTGGCAACTGAAAACGACTGTACCTACTGTATTTGTGGATGTTGGGGAGGCAAAGAGTTTATCTCCTTCACAGTAAGGCTTCTCATTTTATTTTTTCCTGTTTACTCACAGGCACTTGTATTTGTAGAATATGCTTTATCCAGAATTCTTAAGCCGGCCATACATGGATCAAAATGTGTCCGGTTCAGCAGGGACTGGCCAAATTTTAATCCATGTGCACCCTGGTTTTGCACAAGTCAGTCGATAAACAACAAGCCTGTTGGGTTTTTCCCAAGCAATCAGTGCCGCCGGCTATAGCCGGCAAAACGAATCATTGTGTTCTGCTGGTAAGGAGCTACAGTAGCGCTGCAGGAAGGATTCCCCCATCAACACCGACTGTGTTGATGGGGGAATCGAGCAATTTTCTTTCCTTCCACCTGTTAGTTCTGTTGATGAGCAAAGACAGGGTGGTGTGTAATGATAAAAAGGGTGTGTCTTAATGGCACATCCTTACAACTGCTATTTAAGGTGCTGTTATAAGGTTTAATAGTGATCACAGTTACATGCTAGGCATTAAAAACATTCATGCAACAAAAGGAGCCCAGACCTGACACCATAAGTGAACCTCTTTTATGCAAACAATAGAGTATGTGTATGCACTATCAAAGGTCATTTAAAGTGAACTTATACTGAGAGAAATACATACTGTAACTGTCATTGTTGACCTCCTTCTGAAAATACCAGTTACCTGGCTGTCTCGTACTTCAATGCTTTCCAAGTCACTGACATGGAACAAGAATGCCAGGGTCAATTCAGAAATCTTGATCTGCATACTTGTTCTAGGTCTGTGCCTCAAATTATACGTTATCATTGGACCAAGCTGAAAGCCAGGCAATTCAAATTTTCAGAACAAGAGCAGGGCAAACACCACTCACCATTTTTGGTGTAAAATAAATTTTACAGATGCCGTCTACTGTAAAATGTGTGTAATCAACTAAAGTTTATGTTGTGTACACACAGGCATTAATGTAAAAATGTATTTCCCAAGTGGAAGAAACACAAATCACTGTTTATTGATGAAGCAGCATCCGCAGATCTTCCACTTGTTAATATAAAATGTCGGGCAGTTGCAGCTCGCTGTCCAGATCTGCAGCACTTCCCGCCCCCTGCTCTGAGAATGACAAAAGGTGGCCGGGCGGGAGACCCAGGGGAGGACATTCAGACTGATGAGCTCCTCTGCCCTGCCAAAGGTAGGTCTGTGCAGGGGAGGCCTCCAGTGAGGGGAACTGCAATGTAAAAGGGAGCTGTGATGTGAAAGGGGCTCTGCGATGTAAAGAGGCACTGCAATGTAAAGGGGGGACTGTGATGTGAAGGGGAATGGAGGACACTGTGGGGGGGGGGGGCAACTGTGATGTTAAGAGGAGTTAATTATGCTGATGTACAGGAGGGGGCCAATGATGCGATAGGGGAACTAAGGACACTGATATAAAGAGGTGACTGTTACGTAAAAGGGACAATGATTTGAAGAGTAGGCTGAAGACACTCAAGTACAGGGGAAACTGATGTAAAGGGGGCAACGATGTGTTAAAGGGATACAGACTTCTGCCGGAAGAAAGTTTAACTGACTGAACCTTTGTATATTTTAATTCAAGACCCCTGCAAAACCATGCCTTGAAAAAGTATTCATACCCCTTGAAATTTTTCCACATTTTGTCATGTTACAACAAAAACTTAAATGTATTTTATTGGGATTTTATACTTGAAGTGATTGTAGCCGCATTGGGATTTTATGTAATAGACCAACACAAAGTGGCACATAATTGTAAAGCAGAAGGAAAATGATTGATTGTTATTAAAAGTTTTTACAAATAGATATATGAAAAGTGTGGCGTGCATTTGTATTCAGCCCCCCTGAGTCAATACTTTGTAGAATCACCTTTCACTGCAATTACAGCTGCAAGTCTTTTTGGGTATGTCTCTACGAGCTTTGCACATCCAGAGTGAAAATTCTCAATTGGATTTAGGTCTGGACTTCGACTGGGCCATTCTAACACATGAATATGCTTTAATCTAAACCATTCCATTGTAGCGCTGGCTGTATGTTTAGGGTCATTGTCCTGGAAAGTGAACCACTGCCACAGTCTCAAGTCTTTTCCAGACTCTAATGCCGCGTACACACGATCGGATTTTCCGACAACAAATGTTGGATGTGAGTTTGTTGGTGGAAAGTCCGACCGTGTGTGTATTCTCCACTGAACATTTGTTGTCGGACTTTCCGATCGCGTGTTTATCGCACAAAAGTCCACGCATGCTCAGAATAAAGTACGAGTCAGAAGCGCTCGCTCTTGTAAAACTAGCGTTCATAATGGAGATATCACGTACGTCTTGTACGTCACTACGTTTTGTTGTCGGAAATTCTGATCGTGTGTACGGGGCATTACAGGTTTTCTTCAAAGATTGCCCTGTATTTGGCTCCATCCAGCTTCCCACCAACTCTGACCAGCTTCCCTGTCCCTGCTGAAGAAAAGCATCCCCACAAAATGATGCTGCCACCACCATGTTTCATGGTGGGGATGGTGTGTTCAGGGTGATGTGCAGTGTTAGTTTTCCATCACACATAGCGTTTTGCCTTTAGGCCGAAAAGCTTAATTTTGGTCTCATCTGACCAGAGCACCTTCTTCCACGTTTGCCGTGTCCCCCATATGGCTTCTCCAAACTGCAAATCGGACTTCCTATGGCTTTCTTTCAACAATGGCTTTCTTTTTGCCACTCCTCTATAAAGGCCACATTTGTGGAGTGCGCAACTAAGTTGTCCCGTGGACAGATTCTTCCACCCGAGCTGTGGATCTCCGAAGCGCCTCCAGAGTTACAATGGGCCTCTTGACTACTTCTCTGATTAATGCTCTCTTTGCACGGCCTGCCAGTTTAGGTGGACGGCCATGTCTTGGTAGGTTTGCAGTTGTGCCATACTCTTTCCATTTTTGGATGATGGATTGAACAGTGCGCCGTGAGATGTTCAAAGCTTGGGATATTTTTTTATAACCTAACCCCGCTTTAAACTTCTCCACAACTTTATCCCTGACCTGTCTGGTGTGTTTCTTAGCCTTTATAATGCTGTTTGTTCACTACAGTTCTCTAACAAAACAGATGAAGGCTTCACAGAACAGCTGTATTTATACTGAGATTAAATTACACACAGTTGGATTCAATCTGGGATCCACACATCTACAAGATACACCCCCCCCCCACAATTATGTGCCACTTTGTGGGTCTATCACATAAAATCCAATTACACCTCATATTGTCATGAGTCTAAGGCTATTGTACGTGATGAATGGCGGCTCCAATCTGTCTGGGTGAAACAAAGACTAATTATGTGCTATCAGAGATCGCAATTCCAAGATTAGACAGCAGTCGGATTAAGTGCAATTCTGGACAGACACTGCCCCCCAGAGACCACTTGTGGCAGTACAATCAGAATACATGGAGGCGACTACCAACTGGGCAGGTGGGCGGGCAGTGGGAGGTGCTGTGATTGAGGTGTGATTGACAAAAAGGGTTTGCACACACAACTGATTCTATTATGCCATCTGGAGCTCAGCTGCGAGGGTCACGATAAGTAGATAATTATATTGTATTTTAACTGTATATTATATCATTGTACTGTAGCCTTGCTCTATGTTATGTAATTGTGTAACCCCCTTTTGATACACGTTAGCTTTCTAATTTCCTTGGGAAATAAACAAGATTTGATTATTCTTACGCCGTGTGTTTGGTTTCATAACTAACTGGTAGTATTGTGATATTAATAGTAGCATGCGCTCATAGGTTTAACAGACTAACAACATTATAGGGACTAGACAAATTAATACACAGATATAATTATTATATCGCGTACATCATATGGCACCCCCCAAAGGCGTGTTGAATGTATTTTTACACAGAATCCACAGACTAATGTATTTTTGTTTTGAGTCCTGGTAATCAAAGACACCCAGAACTGAAAATCGTCTCTCGTGTGGACAAGATTGGCGCTGGCTCGCGAATTCTGAAACCACGCTTGGATGATCATAAAAATTTTGTGAAATATTTCATCAGATAGCGGACGCGCGACAAATCTGGTGAGACCTTTTTTTTTATTATCCGAGATATGTATATGTATATATGTTAAATGTTGTATTGCTAATGCAAAGTGTTAGAATACTTGTAGCTGGTCAAGAGGGCTGGTGAGTACGGGCTGATCACCCTTGGTTAGGAATTGACAGGAATTACCATACATCTTTGAGGAAAAAAAAAAAAAAAAGTGATAGAGATATTGTTAGTTAAAAAAAAAAAAAAAAAAAAAAATTTTTGGAATTTTTTTTTTTTTTTTTGTCATTTTTATTATTTCTACTCACGTGAGAGTGACATAGCTCTCTGATCCAATAGAAGTTCAATGTGGCCTGCAAACTAACAGGAAGGCATTGATTAAGAGTCTGCCTTGTGTCTTAGGATGTGCCTTGTGTAGGCTGTAGAACTACAGGTAGCAAGTAGTAGTTTTTTTTTTTTTGTTTGTAGGCTTTTGTGGGACTACAAGCTAGCTTGCAAGCGAAACCTTTGAATAGCCTATCTGTTTATCTGTATTGCAGTGTAACCAAAACAGGTTTTACAGCTCCAGTATAGAGGGCTTGCTGATTAGCATATCAATGGAGATCCTTGAAGAGTTTCTTAAAAAATATGCTTCTATTCAATTAGACAGTCCATCTCAGGGTCCTTTAACATACCAGTTCAGCAACCTATTGAAACAATGCAATACTCATAATGATGCCATAGCGTTTAAAAAAAATTCAAAAAAAGGCAGGAAACAGATTAGCAAATTTGGTGTGCATGTTTTTAAAAATTAGAGATATTTCTGAACGGAAGGAATCAGAATGGATAGATGAAAGAAAGCAATTCATGCAGCAGCTACAAAATATAACAAAAGATATATTAATTAGGGTTGAAAATGCAGATGCACAAGCGCGTAGTCAGATTGAACAATTAGTGACGGAAAAATGCGAATTAGAACAGAGATTGGAGGAATTAGGAAAAACGTGTGAGTTAAGAGAAGGTTGCATCGTCTTTTTGAATCAAAGGGAGGCTGAGAATTTGCAGGTTATCACAATGCTTAAGGAGGAATTACAGGGTGCACAGGCAGCCATAATGGATTTATCCTCCAAACATACAATAGCCGAAGATGCAATGGTGGAGGTACCCTCCGCACATGCTCAGTGTACAGAAGTAGAAGTGGAACATAAAGAAGACCCATATACTATTGTTGCTGCAAATCATATTACTATGATGGGAATCGATGCTGGAGACGTAAATACAAACGTGATAACTGCGCTTGAAATTGATTCAGGAGTTGAAATGGAAACTTCTGATGACTCCTCAGACGATGAAAGTGTAAAGTCTGTTAATTCCAATCACAGTAATATTATCCAGCAATGTGAATTTCCAGCATAAGATGTTAAAAAAAGGGCCTATGCAGGGAGGCCAGAGCTAAAATGTTGTTTGTGTAAAAGGGGAGGTCACATCGCAAAGTATTGTTGGGCGAATAACGATATCAAAAAAAGATCATACCTGAAAACTACCCCAAGGCATTATGAATGTTATTCGGCCAGGTGGGGTAGCAATCCAAAGCATGGAGCCCATAGTAAGCAAACCCAATTCCCCGTTAAGACCCAATTACGGAGTCTACAAACTGAAAAGCAATATGTAGGACAGTTGCATAAAATCAAAATGGAAGTAGCCGCATAGTTATTCAAACATAGCACTGGGGGAAGCAATGCTAGCAATGCTTGTCAGCTGCAAGTATGTTAAAAATACTCTGATCAAAGTTTCCTTCCTATGAATAAGGTTTTAAGTATTTTTGTAATTTTTTTTATAAGGTTTAATGTTTTATTAATTTTTATGAATTTTTTATTAGTTTTTTTTAATTTTCTTTATTATAATTTTTTTTATTTTTTCAATTAATTTTTTCAGTTTTTTTTTTATGAATTTTTAATTTTTAATTTTTTTTTTTTTTTTTTTTTTATTATGAATTAGTTTTTTTCATATTTTGTTTTTTTTATAAATTTTTTTTTTTTATTTTAATTTTTCAAAATTTTTTTTTTTTTTTTAATTTTTGTTTTAGTTTTAATGTTTGTAATTTTTTTTTTTTTTAGTTTAGTTGTTTATACTACAACTCGGGCTTGTAGGTGTTCTCCTAGCAGTACAATTAATGGGAAGGGGCTTGGGGCACTTAAAGTCAATTGTCATGATAATCGTGTTTAATCATTGTCTTTGTGTTCCTTTTCCAGAAATCAGGGAAGAGAACAGGTTTGGATACTAAACATTTGTGTTTTGTTTGCAGGTCCGTCAAAGTGAGACCAACAAGGGGGTTAGGTTATTGTAAATGCATAATCGATTATCACATGGTACCATGAGCTCATTAATTAGTAATTGTTTGCAAACAATGAAAACATTTAAACAATAATCTGACAAAACTAAAGAGTTACAAATGAGGTAGCAAATGTTGTGATGAAGTTACAAATGTTTTGTTTGTGTTGTTTTTCCCATTAACTTATTGTCTTTCAGGGAAAAAGAAACATGTACTCTTCTCAGGAGAAAATCCATGGATGTCTTTAATTAAAAGTTGAGTGTTTATCATTGTTGTATGGTGGTTGTCTTGTCATGTTGTTCTTGGGTGATAATGGCCAGACTTTTAATTTTTTTTTTTTTTATTTTTTTTTTTTTTTTTTTTTTAAAAACATTTTTTTTTTGTTTTTGGATATTGGCTTAGTCAGCCATTTTATTGTTGTTTTGTTCAGGTGTAAAAAGCTCCAAAAGGTTTAGGCTTTGTCCACCTGAAAGGGGATTAGTGCATACATCTTAAAGATAAAGATAAATGCATTGTTTTTTTTTTTTGTGTTTTAATTTTAGAATTTTTGAGAAACAACATTGACTTCCGTTTTGAATGTTTTGACCATGCCATGGGGATCCATTTTAGAGTGGGTTCTGCCTAAAGAGGTCATGGTTGTTTTGATAGTTTGGTCAAGTTGCAGAAGCCAGGAATACTAAGTTCCTGGGTTCCAAGGAGGGAAATAGGAGTAAATAGCAAGCAGATATTATGGATAAGAATTTGATTCTGCTCTTGTTTTTCAATTCCAGAATCCTGGTGGAGCGAGATTGGAAAGGTTCTGGAAAATGGATGACAGATGATCATCTGGTTGGCAGTTTGTCTGTGCCATACCACGCCCCAAATTTATTCCACTAAATATCAGGAGAGACGGGACAAACAAAAACATTCACTTTAACACTTTTCTTTTCCTATGGACGATCTGGTGCTGAATCTGAAAGACTGTGCCTATCAATAAGACTTGAAACATTTTTTTTTTTTTGCTGGACTCTCTCCTGATGAATGCAAACGTGTTATTAATATACGTACAATGGGTTGGAGGTTGGGGGAAGGAACATAACACATCCAATCCATCAGAACATGAAAATGTAAAATATATATGTTTTTTGTTGGAGGGAGGAGTTGAAATAAGAAAAGTTGTGTAATGTATGACATGTATTGACGTAACGGAATTTATATGGTGCAGGTACCCAGGAGGCGGGCACTTATGCATAATAAGGTGTCTGTTGGCCGGACTAGAGGGTGTCAGGTGACACATCAATGGGGTGAACATTTCCTTGTATGGGGGAGATGCGCCTGGTTGAGGTCTCACCTGAGAAGTTGAAACCCTGCACAGGGAATGCCAGTGTATACACACAGGAGCATGCTCCGATAGATAAAGGGAACAAACGCTGACTACCAGGGTACAGTATGCCTTCACCACATGGCGCTGCAACATCTCACAGTGGTTGATAAAACCTATTACCCTATATTTGCTGAGTATACGCTGAATCAAGTGCTGTCATCGTACCAGTGACTTACTCCCAGAGATGTGCGGACACAGAATAAGGTGCATGCCTTGAGGCGATTCAGTTCGCAGTTGTAGCGTTATACAAATCATTCATTCATGCAGGATGCTTATCTCTGAGGAGTAACCACAAGAGGAGGCATGTATTCAGCACTATATTGGGGGAATAGGAGCTGGGATGGGTGTTGGTAATGGAGTAGACATCGGTATCCTGAGGAACAAACTCTCAGCAATAGCTTGAGCGGGACTTTGTTACTCAGAGAGATTGGTGGCATCCTTAATAACATTCACAAAACACCCAGGGTAAATTAGCTCCAGATTTGGTGAACCATGTTGAGAGGTTGGTGGAGGGTGTGAGGGTACAGGATAGAAATCGGTCATGGGCTCTGGCGTACACGCAGTGGCGGGCGGAAGTGTCAACCAGCATCAAGCTGGTTGGGCAATCTCTGTTTAAAGGGCAGTGGCCTGATGAGTTAGCATCACCGCTCAGTAAGACTCTGCCACAACACGTCGCTTACACTAATCCAAAATGGTGGTTGAATGCCTGGATGGGCTGTACCAGTTTGGATTGTGAAAGGTGTTAGGCTTTATGATCCCATACACAGAAGTGCGGACTTGGTCTGTATATTTGGTGGCATCAATGGGCTTACTGATTCGGGATTCTATCTTGTCGCATTTGAGGCTAAATCACCCACATGTGATCAGAGGAGATGGAAGCAGGTTGATGCTTCCCTCGGTCGGAAGCCTGACCATGATGTCCTTTGTATGCCAGGTCAATACATCATGGTGGTGAACATAAAAATGTTGGGAAGTTATTTCAGGGATCATTGCTGGGGAGGAAGCACCTGGGTGTCGTTTGGGACATAGACGAGTTTATTTCTTTGTCCTAAAGAATACCGATGTAACGCTAGTCATTAAACTGGAAGGTTCCTTGAACCTAACCATAGGTAGAGGTGCATGGTATACCCTGGGCATGGTCTCTGAAATCCAGGCACAGGGATAGAATTGTGTGTTTTTTTTTTTTTTTGTCATTTTTGCAGATTTATATGTGTGATTAGACTCGATATTTATATAGAAGGATCTCCCATTTGTCTATGCAAGTTGAGGGACGAATTGACGGTAGGGTCTCTGTGTTCAAATTAGAGACCTTGCTGCCAAGTCAGGGCCCTGCAATACCGCTGTGAGCAAGCCTGCCTAATCCCGACCCATATGTACAGTAAAGGGTTATAGGATTGGGAGCGGGGTGGATAAAGGGATGGGATACAGATATATGTATATAGTATGATAAGAAGTTGATTTATGTTATGGTGTAGTGTGATAAAGGTGTATTTCAGGCTAGTAACATGGGCGAAAGGCCCTCCTCGAGACTCTGTGTTGGAAAGTGGGGTGATGTGTTACCCTGAATGTGTGATGGTGAATGGTGAGTGAATGAGCACCCCTTGCCTGTACTGCGTCTCGTCCTGAAGATACCAGAAAGGAGAAGATACCAAAGACACAGAAGGGTGACATGGAAGCTGTCACTGAAGAAGGATGGTGGTGTGTCACTAAGTGGCAAAGCGGCACGTGTTGGAAAGCATGACACGATAAGACCATTATGGACTGTTCCATAGGAGCTGTTGCTGCACAGGTTGAAAAACCACAACGCGTTAAGAAAGTCAAGGACTGTTCTATGGGTACTGATTTGGAAACGCATGTCAGGGAGAAACAGTTATGGACTGTTCAATAGGAGCTGGGTCGGAAGAAGGGTGTTATGCGCCTGTTGAGGCGCAAAGCGGCATATGTTGGATTCAATCTGGGATCCACACATCTACAAGATACACCCCCCCCCCCCCTCTTGTGGAATGTAACCAGTTACACCTCATATTGTCATGAGTCTAAGGCTATTGTACGTGATGAATGGCGGCTCCAATCTGTCTGGGCGAAACAAAGACTAATTATGTGCTATCAGAGATCGCAATTCCAAGATTAGACAGCAGTCGGATTAAGTGCAATTCTGGACAGACACTGCCCCCCAGAGACCACTTGTGGCAGTACAATCAGACGACTACCAACTGGGCAGGTAGGCGGGCAGTGGGAGGTGCTGTGATCGAGGTGTGATTGACAAAAATGGTTTGCACACACAACTGATTCTATTATGCCATCTGGAGCTCAGCTGCGAGGGTCACGATAAGTAGATCATTATATTGTGTTTTAACTGTATATTATATCATTGTATTGTAGCCTTGCTGTATGTTATGTAATTGTGTAACCCCCTTTTAATACACGTTAGCTTTCTTATTTCCTTGGGAAATAAATGAGATTTGATTATTCCTAGCCGTGTGTTTGGTTTCATAGTTAACTGGTATTATTGTGATATTAATAGTAGCATGCGCTCATAGTTTTAACAGACTGACTAATCTACAGAGACTAGACAAATTAATACATAGATGTTGGACCGCGCCGGCCAGCAATTCAGGCCGTGGCTTTGCGGCCTTCTGCAGTCCTGGAATTTGGCACCCTCTTGTGATGGCCGTTTTGCAATGGCCAGGAGCCCTTGCAAAGATTATGCTTCCACACAGCTTCCAGGGCTGTGTACGGATGTTTCAAGTGTACAGAGATGCACACCAGCGACCGTGGGTGGTGCAGCGGCGGATGATATTACACAAGACAGATAAGTGCACATGGGACGGCAGCAGTGAGGAGGCTGATAGTGGGGTCTTAGGCCCCTTTCACACTGGGGCGGTGAGCCGCGGTGACGGTAAAGCAGCGCTATATTTAGCGCTGCTTTACCGTCGTTTTAACCGTGGTATTTGGCCGCTCGCGGTGCGGTTTTAACCCCCGCGAGCGGCCGAAAAGGGGTTAAACACCCCCCGCAGAGCGCCGCCGTAGCGGCGCTTTGCGGCGGTATTGCCGCGGTTTCACCGCGGTGTCCCATTCTATTCAATGGGAAGGAGCGGGATAGGAGCGGTGAACACACCGCTCCTATCCCGCTCCAAAGATGCTGCTAGCAGGACTTTTTTTGTCATCCTGCTAGCGCACCGCTCCAGTGTGAAAGCCCGCCGGCTTTCACACTGGAGTTAAAGGGGCAGGATTTTTTTCATGCGGTGAACAGGCGCTATTTTTAAAAACGCTTAGGTGTGAAAGGGGCCTTAATGTTTTGTTTTTTTTTAGGTGTGAAGGTGGAGATACTCTATAAAATCTAAAAAACAATACAGAAGAAAAAAAACCTTAGCTCTGCTGCTAAAGTTATTTTTTTTCTTCTTCATATACTTGGGGGGGGGGGGGGGATTAGTGAAGGGGGAAATTTGTAAAGAGTAGGGGGGAAAGGGACAACTTGTGAAGAGGTGAGAGCTGTGGGGGGAAGTGGGGGGGGGGGGATATGTGAAAATTGCTGAGAGGGCAATCGGCATAATAATGAGTTTCCCCAGGTTTTTGTCATTCTTTTCAGTCAACCTATAACCCTGACGGCATTAAGTCAGGGTTATTGGCTGGCCACTCTGCTGTAAGTTAGGGTTAGAGGAGCTAGATGGCTCAAATTACCTGCCTTGCCCAGGGCATTGCCAACCCACGCTACCCAAAAAAAAATAAAAAAATGTCTCCTAACTTTTTTAGCTGGCTCCTAGATTTAAAGCAAATTTGTCAAGCCCTGCTGTAGATGGATATCAATGTTACTCACTAACCACGCTTTATAGTCTTACCATAGTGTAGTTCTTCTGGAAGTGGCTTCCATCACTCCGAAACAGCTGGATCAGTGAGCTTTTCCCAACTGTTGAGTCACCTGTTTTTGAAAAACACACAATTGTCACATCATATTATAACCTTCATAGTATAATCGGCAACATCGATACTTTGTTAAAAAAAAAAGTATTTAATCCCTTATTAATTAAAAACTTAAATTGTCCCAATAACTTTACTTCAGAGCCCAGTTTGGGTGCCATGTCAAAAATTGTATGTGCTTCTTTAAAAGCTTGTGTGCATGATCATGGACACTCTACTAATAAAATACAGTAATGATGGCAATAGATTGGCAATAGAGATGGTCTTTAATTTCGGAACAAGTTGGCTAAATCCCATGGCCCAATTACACTTGTGCGTAAAAGTTTTTAAAGAGGGGGTAGGGCATTGGCCACAGTTACTGCACCAGGTCTTTTTATACTTTAATCTGCAGCATTCTTATTAGTTTATTTGTTGGCTTTTGTGTATTTTTCTGGAATTGTGCTACATCCACTTCTGTTCAGTTACTATGCTTAATCAACAATATCTGATTGCTAGAGGCAGTAGTAACAGATGTTGCATATTACCACCATCACAGTGAAATATGCTCTCCTAGGATAACTTTCTGAAAGCAAAACTCCAGTAAAGCTTAGGTTAAGAGATTTTTTTTAAATCAGCACCAGGGACGATATAACTAACGAAATGTGTCCATTGTCAGGGCCACTGATAGGGCAGTACAACCAGCCCTGGCCCCATCAGCTACACAGCGAGGCCTGGGCAGCATTACGGTTCATTGCTGCATTAAATAACACAAAAAAAAAAAAAAAATCGAGCTTGCTAAACTTCTAACCCGCTCCTACTTGTTTATGTAGTGGGGTTATACCTATTTCCTGGGCCCCATTGGGTCAACAGAGCAGGACCAGACCAGGTGAGATCAGACCAGGTGAGCGCAGAGGGGGGACTATTTCTTAATTTTTGGGACGCATGCAAATCATGCCGCCCTGCTACTCAAATTGCTCCCGGCTGGCGGAATGTGATACTGTGATTCTCTGCCCAGCACCAGACTCCAGTCCTCAGGTGCTGAGATGCGAGGCAGCAGGCGGCTAAAAGTGAACATATGAAGGAGAGCGAGAGAGTGGTTACAATGGACACAGTGAGTGGAGAATAGAGTATAGAATACTCACCGTGCCTTTTTACTGTATATAACTCCCAGAACAGCACAGTAGGTTAGCATTATAATAATCACAGGCAGCACAGTAAGCAGGTGCTCTATCGTGGCTCTGTGTTACATGGCTGTTGGGTGCTGACTGTTATGGCTGTACTGTTTTACAGTCTGTTACATACAGTACAGCCATAAGTTAACAAAGTCAGCACACCAACAGCCATGTGACACAGAGCCATGATAGAGCACCTTCTTACTGTGTGGCCTGTGATGATAATTGTAATGCTGATGATCTAAAGACAGTGAGATGCAACTTTACACTTCAGTTGGGGAGCAGTAAACATGTGCAGTGGAGCTTCATTTTGTTGCTTCCAGTTTTGGTCCGATGTAAACAAGCCATTACCGGTTCGAACAAACATCTGATCAAACCGATCTTGGTTTGATCAGATGCTTTGGAGGCCAGATACGGGGTATAAAATACCCCAGATCTCTCCATAAAGAGAACCTCTCATGGCCCATGCCATCACAAGGGATGTTATTCATCCCTTGTAAAATATATTTTTTTTTAAAGATATAGTGTAATTTTTTTTTCAATTTTTAATAAAACTAAAATTAGATTTTTTTTAACTGCCCCCCACTTGTGAACACACAAGTTGTGTAAACAGTAACAAACCTGCATTTTGTTTTGCGCCAGGGACAGGGTGTGGTTGAAGTGGTCCCCATCAGGCAGGCTGTATGGTGCCCCATAATTTGTAACAGCGGCCCTGTCCCTTGTAATTGTCACTGCTATGCTTGTTGAAAGCTTAATTTCTCTTTCACCTCGAATACTCTTCAACACCTGTGATCTTCCAGTGCTACAGGGCTTTAGAAAAGCTGCTGAACCTGTCACATGCACATGTCTGACAATAGCGCTCACTATGCCCGTCCTTTCCACCTGCTCTTCCATTCATTAAAAGCTGTACTCTCGCTTCCCGCAATGAAAAGTGCTGTAAGAATGGATCCATCCATCCTCTACTCAAAGAACAACCTCTGCGAACTCATTGGCACATTTCACCTTGTACGGCTGTAATACGAGTGTCCAATCTTCCACAGGTTCTTTAATGAGGGTTTCACCTCTGAAGTTTTGATCATCAAAACTTACTGCAAGTTTATTTTTATTTTTTTCCTTACCTGGTAATGAAAGTTATATTAACCTAAAGCTGGGTATACATGTTCAGTTATTTTCATTCAACCAGCAGGATATATCCCCACATAAACACAACGATGTGTGGTGCGGGGATCTCACCCACTGTGATATTGTACTCCAACCCCCACCAAATATGAATGCTGGTTTTCCAGCAGGACTGTTTGACAGAAGAATGGCTTCTGTTGTGAATAGACAGAGGTACACAGATATGGGTGTACTGGGCTTTAGTCCCCAGTTGAGGTCCCTCTCACTACTGTCACCTCTAGGTGCTGAGGATTGCTAATCCAGTACTGCAGATGCTCCCTCGCTGGTTGGTCCTCTGCTGCTTATGACATTGCTTCTCTTTTGGGTCCTGAGTGGAGCCTGCCACTGGATAACCAATAGGAAGTGTCAATGCCATGCAGGTGCCCTGAAAAAATAGGCAACTCGGCAGAAAAAATAAAATAAATAAAAAAAAAAATAAAAAAAAAAAATCGAACCACGTCACTTCTGCTTTCTTTAAACCATCAGTAATTGCCGATTTGTACGAATTGGTGTTTGGACACAACACCGGCTATTGAATACAGTCCGGTAAAGTTTTCACAGCACAGTGGCTAACAACGACAAAGTTATCGCTGCCTCAGAGGCGGCCATTTTCTTGGTTAGTTTCGGAGCGGAGCAACAATCTCTGCTCATAATAACATGCACCAGACTATTCGGTTGCCGGTGTTGTGTCCAAATGGCAATTTGTGAAAATAAACAGCAATTAGTCAAAATCTGCAATTCATGGTGGTTTAAAGGAAATGGAAGTGACAAGAGTTGCTCATTCCGATGTGGACCCCCAAAGATAGATTCCACCAGAAGTAAACCGAAGAGGAAAGCAGACTCAGGATTACAGTGCAGTGTGACTGAAGCTTTAACCACATGCCGACCAGCGAACAATGATATACGTTGGCACAATGGCACGGATGGGGCAAATGGGCGTACAGGTACGTCCCCTTTAAAAATTGCGGCATTGTGGGCATACTCCACCGGTGGGGCGTGACAGTGCCTGCGGATCCCGCAGACTCTATGTCCATCGGGGGCCCGCGGTCATGTCACGGATCGGCAGAACGGGGAGATGCCTATGTAAACAAGGCATTTCCCTGTTTTGCCTAGCAACATGACAGAGATTTACTGCTCCCTGTTATCGGGAGCAGTGATCATCATGTTCTAGTGAGACAATCTCCCCCACCGTTAGAATCACTCCCTAGGACACACTTAACCCCTTGATTGCCCCCTGGTGTTTAACCCCTTCCCTGCCAGGGTCATTTACACAGTAATCAGTGCATTTTTATAGCACTGATCGCTGTATAAATGACAATGGTCCCAAAATAGTGTCAAAAGTGTCCGATGTGTCCGCCATAATGTTGCAGTCAGGATAAAAATCGCAGATCGCCACCATTACTAATAAAAAAAAAAAAATGCCATAAATCTATCCCCTATTTTGTAGATGCTATAACTTTTGCCCAAACCAATCAATATACGCTTACAGGGGGTCCCCTACTTACAAACATCCGACTTACAAACGACTCCTGCTTACAAACTGAGGGAGACAACAGGAAGTGAGAGTAAATCCACCCCTAGGAAGGGAAATTTACTCCTGTAAGAGTTAATATGGGAAAAAGGTGTCTCCAATGATGCTTTATCACCAGTCCATGTTTCCCTATCAACCCAAAATTTTCAAAATTCAATTGTCATTGGGACAGAAAGTGAGGTGAAATCTTCTGAACAGGGGCACAGACAGCAAAACAAATGTTACAGGGGTGATAACCCTTCCCTATGTTATCTAAAAAACGTAAAAATAGATTTTTTGGCTGGAGCTACACTTAAAAAAATCTACCTGTTCCGACTTACAAACAGATTAAACTTAAGAACAAACCTACAATCCCTATCTTGTTTGTAACCCGGGGACCCCCTGTATTGTGATTTTTTTTTTTTACCAAAAATATGTAGAAGAATACATATTGGCCTAAAGTGAGAAATAAAAAAAAAAAATGTTATATATTTTTTGAGGATATTTATTATAGCAAAAAGTAAAAAATTGTGTTTTTTTTTTTCAAAATTGTCGCTCTTTTTTGTTTATAGCGAAAAAAATAAAAACCGCAGAGGTGATCAAATATCACCAAAAGAAAGCTCTATTTGTGGGAAAAAAAAGGACGTCAATTTTGTTTGGGTGCAACGTCGCACAATTGTCAGTTAAAGCGACGCAGTGCCGAATCGCAAAAAGTGCTCTGGTAAGGAAGGGGGTAAAATCCTCCGGGGCTGAAGTGGTTAAGTTCCACAGTGAGTATAACAAGCATGCTATGCTGCATATACAGACAAATTTTACTGTTGTGGTTTTAGTAACACTTTAACCAAGCTGTATTAGTTAAAGCGGAGCTCCACTCGTTTTTAAGACCTAAAAAATAATATCGAAATAATATTCCTCGATCCGAAACGGTTGTTTTTTTTTTTTTTTTACTTAGCTTTAGTTGTTTTCTTCTTGCCATCCATCGCTTCCGGTTCTCCTTCTCTCGGATATGGACGGGGATATTACGGCTATTTCGTAATATCCCCTAGCCCGCACTGTCTCCTGGGAGCTTGTGTCATAGCTCCCAGGAGTCAGTGCGGCGGCCTGGCCCGAGATATCGCGAGACTTGAAACCGAACATGACGTCATCATGACAGTCACATTCGGTCTCTGCTATCACAACGGGGCGGGACTTTCGACGCCGCCGCCGTTGTGATGGCAACAGGAGCTGCTGACGGCGCTCCTATGCAGTTTGTACTGTGCATGCGCGAGATAACAATGAGAGGAGTCAATGAAATCCAGGAAGAGAATGCCTGGAGGTTTCAAATGCCCACAGGCAAGATGGAGAACGAACCGGAAATTTTTATAAAGTCTTTTTAGGACATAAAAAACGAAAGACACAAGTGATAGAAACAGGACAGGTGAGTTACTAAATTACAAATGAATTTATTTATTAATCACCATTGAAAAAAAAAAATGTCAGGGGCAGTGTAGCTTCGCTTTAAAGTGGAGAAAAGTGTGCACCAACCTGTCTATGAAGATTGGTTAGGAAAGGATTTTAAAGCTTCCAGCAGGTAAATTTCCTATGCATAATTTGAGGTTTTGTCACATTATAGCTTACATTTTGCAAGCTGTAGACCACAGAGGAATAAAAAGGGGCATGGATAATAAAGTGAAAAGGGCATTTTGTAGATATATTATCCACATGTGAATGGTCAAAGCATTTAACAATGATGCCTGAGAACTATAATGCAAGCTGAGAAGTTTTGAGACCCATGTGAGACAGTTAATATGTAAAATTGTGAGCAATTTGCAGTGGTGTAGGTGCTATGTAGGAGCAGCGAGCGAGAGACAGGGGTGTGTGGGAGTCAGCCGCGTATGCTTGTCATTTCTGTTAATTGTACATATTTTGCAACCCCCGTTTCACAACTATATTCTGCCGAAATGCTCAGCATTATGGAAGTGGGATATTTCTTAAAGGGATGTACTGCTTGTATAGATCTTTTGCTTCTATGAACATTAATCTTACATTGCTTAAAGGGGTATAAAATACCATTCATCCAAAAACATTACATTGCAACTAGTGTCACCTCACTTTAATCCCCTGCACAGCTGTATTCTGGGATATATTGGGCTAGCACTGGAAGCCAATGCTTTGAAATACTTCTGCATTTGTATTGTCCAACCAGCAAGCTGGGGGGAGTGATCTTGAACAAGCTGTGTAGCTGCTATAGTAACCATCAAGGACCTGGCTATGCTATTTGGCAGGGGAGTCTTAACCACATGGTAGGCTGCACAAAATTAGATATGCAGAAGTTGCTACAAACTGATGCTATATTAATAATAACCAGTAACAACTAATCATCTTCTGCTGATATGATTTTTGGAATGTAAAATATGATTGGTTGCCACCTCTTATTGCATTTTATTTTATTATATATATATATATATATATATATATATATATATATATATATATATATATATATATATATATATAAATAAACAAATATTTAACAGAGACCCTAGGGAATAAAATGGCAATTGCTGCAATATATTATGTCACACTATTTGCCCAGCGATCTTCCGAACGCAATTTCTTAGGGAAAAAATATGCTTCAATTAATTAATAAAAAAAAAAAAAAGAAACAGTAAAGTTAGCCCAATATTTTTTTTGTTTTAATGTGAAAGATGATGGAGGGAATCGTGATCCATCTTCTAAGCAAAAAAATTGTGATTCTCATTTTACCCAGAATCGTGCAGCTCTATTAGAGATTATACATATATATATATATATATATATATATATAGGATTTTTGTCTGCGTCTATCTTTATGCATAAATCAATGCCATTCACAGGGAAGGTAGACCCACTAGTGGACATTAAAATCATAAGAAAAAAAACATAAAATGCAGACACACATGCCTGTGCATGCTATAGCCTGTTCAACCTAGGCATCGTAATGGGATGATTAGTACATACTGTGATGAATAATTAAATACTGATGCTTGAGGGAATAGTGCCTGCAGAGTCCAACAGGCTTTGACATTTTGACACCAGTTCCCATCAATGAATTGCCCGAGTGCCCTTCACTCCAATGTGGGTTCATTTTACAGCCAGCATAGGATATACAAAGCAGAACTGCCAAGTTCACGGAGACTGATTTAGGCTACTTTCACACTGTAAAGCGCCGCTCGTTTTAGCTACGCTTTGCTGTGGTTTTTGGGGGGCTTTTTGGCTGTTAGCAGGGCACTTTTAACCCCGGCTAGAGGCCGAAGAAGGGGTTAAGCGCCTGTGTTGCGGCACTTCCAAAACTCTTTTCAGGCGCTGCCCATTCATTCCAATAGGCAGGGGCGGTGTGGGAGCCCTCCTACATCGTCCCAAAGATGCTGCTTGCAGGACTTTTTTTCCCGTCCCGCAAGCGCACCACCCCAGTGTGAAAGCACCCGGGCTTTCACACTGGGCAGGCATGAGAGGCAGTTTTCAGGTGCTTTACAGGTGCTATTTTTAGCTCTAAAACGCCTGCCAACCCACAGCTTGCATCAGGGCTGAGGTCTCTTGAAAGAAGTACAGAACCAGGGTGCTATGAAATTTTAGGGAAGCCATGTCAAGCACCTTGCTAATCCTTCCCACTAGCCATTATCTACCTGAATTGCATTGAGAAGCAGAGAGACCTGATGAGGATGTCATTGGGTCCAAAATAAGGTATGTAAAGAAAATGGAATAGTTTTATATACACAGTATATTTCAGCGTTAGACCCCTTTCACACCGAGCCGCCTAGGGCGTCAGCAGTAAAGCGGCGCTATTTTTAGCGCTGCTTTACCATCGTTTTAGAGGTGCTATTCGGCCACTAGTGGGGCGGTTTTAACGAAAAGGGGTTAAATCCGCCCGTAAAACCCAACCGGAACGTTTTTTGTACTAAAGTATTGCAACGACCGCCATTTTATTCTCTAGGGTGTTAGGAATTTTTTTTATAATGTGTAGGTTCTAAGTAATTTTCTAGCAAAAAAAAATTGTTTTTAACTTGTAAACAACAAATCTCAGAAAGAGGCTTGGTCCTTAAGTGGTTAAAACACTGCAAGTGTGCACTCTGGTGCTGGACTCACAGTGAGGAGGAGTTTTGGTTCAGGGAACACCTGTGCTAGATTGCCACTTGCATGCTGGGAGGTGCTTAGGGCTATCCTGGCTGTAGACTCTGGAGGAGACAGGAAGCTATGAAGCCGTGGCCTGGCAAAAGGAAGGCCGCAGCACAGTACCAGGCCATGGCTCAATGGTTGAGGGCCATTGCCTTAGATGATCTCACACTTATGGTTGCCACCTCATCCCTTTAAACCCAAACACATATTAATTACACAGATTCTGTGGCTGATTAAGGTGGTAATTAAGCTCACTTGGTGCCTTATCTGCATTTAATTAGCCTCAGAACCTGTGTAATTCAAAGGTGTTCGAGTTTAAGGCCAGGTTCAGACTGCTGCGATGCGGGAACGCTGCAAATCTACTGGTTCCCGCATCGCATGTCTCCTGCCGGCAGTTCACACTGCCCTATGCGAGCTGCTGGAAGTGTCAGTGAAATGTTAATGACACCCCCATATCAGTTCGCATATTGCAGTGCGATCTGCAAACTCGGACAGGAATCGGATCGCATGGTGAGAACACCCATGCGATCCGATTCTGCTGCGGACCAAAAAAAGGGTCCTGTGCGAGTTTGGGCCGAATGCGAATCTATACTATCTATATCTATATCTATACTATCTGTATGGCTGAAAACGCATCGCACAGAGATCGCATATGATTTGCACTGCAGTGCGGTGCGGTGCGAATCATATCCGATCTCCCGCATCGCAGCAGTCTGAACCCGGCCTTAAGGGATGAGGTGGCAACTCTACTCACACTGCAGATACAGAACTATAATGTTGTAGGCATAAGTGTGCCTAGGCAATCATCCACACATCAGGAAATCCACTGCTATTTTTCAAGAGGAAACAAAAGTGTACATTCTTCAGGAAGCCAACCAGGTAACATGAACTCATAACACAGAACAAACTGGAGCCCAACCTGAACAATACCCCTTCAAGAGGGAATAGACCCTCTAAACAGCAGCCTGCAAAACCTTGCGGCCAAAAGAGGCATCCACAGATGCCAACACATCCACTTCGTAGAACGTTGTGAAAGTGTACACCGATGACCAAGTGGCCGTCTTGCAAACTTGCGCAACGGACGCCTGATGACAGAAGGCCCAAGAAGCACTAAGCGCCCGAGAAGAATGCACCGTAACAGGGAAAGTAGGAACCCGATTCCTGACAGAATTCCTGACAGAATAGGCCAGAGTCATCATCTGTCTGATCCATCCAGAAGTCGCAGAAGAAGCAGACAGCCCCTTTCTTGGCCCGTCCGTGATCACAGTGAGTCTGACCTACAAAAAGACTCAGTGGCTGCCAATTACACCCGAATCCCCCAAACCACATCCAGGGCAGATAAGGCAAATTATTTAGGATGCCTTGACCAGGGACACAAGGAAGGCAACACAATGTCCTTATTCAAAAGGGAAATCTGAGGAGGGAACAATGGAAAAGGGCGAAGAACCACATTAACCTTGTGTAACACAGTGTAAGGTGCACAACAAGATAACGCCACCATTTCCAACACCCTGTGAGCAGAGGTGATAGCCACCAAGAGGCCACCTTCCGAGACAGAGTAAGCAGTGGAATCTCCCAAATATATTGAAAGAGGGGCTTCTGTAGAACCAAAATCACCAAGTTCAGATCCCACCGTAGTAAACGCACCGCTGGAACCAGATGTCAAACCCCTTGAATAAAAAGAGGTACGCACCAGGGAGTGCGAGACCAGGGAACGTTGAAGAAGACCACCCAGGCTAACACCTGGCCCTTGATGGTACTTGAGACCCATTCCTGCTCAAACCCCCGTGAAGCGAGGTTGGAATCGGAGACACCGAGAAGAACAAGGATAAATGCCTGGTGACTCACACCAGGATATATGCGCTTTCCACATCCTAGGAGGTAGACTCCCTAGCCATCAGCAGTGTCGGAACTGCAGCACCTGGCTCATCACAGCCCAGTGAAGAGCCCACCCCGTGGTCCAACCATAGCCGACTGAGGCATCCGCCTGTCATATTCCACTCCTGGAATGCGTACATTGGAAAGGGCCGGAAAGAGAGACGTTCTGCCCACCGGAGGATACTGACAACTGCCAAGGCTGCCAACACCCTATTTGCCCGCCCTGCTGATTGACATTAGCCACCGCCGTTGCATTGTTCAACTGGATCTGTACCGGGAGCCCCCGAAGTCGATCCGTCCATGATCCAGACATAGTCTGATCGATCGAAGTTCCAGGATAATGCTCAGTAGTCCGGATTCCACCAGCGTCTAATGACCCTGACCAGAGCTCAGTCCCAGCACACCACCCCACTTAGGCAGACTGGCATTGGTGGTTACCCTGTTCAATACAAGAGGAGAAAGGATTCACCCCACCAAAGAACCGGAGAGCGAAGTCACCAGACCAGGGAACTTCTTGTTTCCTTGCTGAGCCAAATCCGATTGTCCAGAGACCTTGGTCACTTGTCCTATTATGCCAGGATCTCCCTGAAGGGAGCTTGTATGGAACTGTGCAAATGGAATCGCCTCAAAAAAGGTGGATACCATCAGACCCAAACACCCACATGCAGGTCCGCAGGGAGGCCCACCTGCCGGACAACAGTAAATGAAAGCGCAGCATGCAACTTCTGGAGTTTGTCCAGGGGAAGAAACACTCCGGCCAGAGCTGAAGCCCTGGAAGGGGCCAAAGCAGACTTCAGATAGTATATATGAAATCTGTCAAGGTCTGCATGGGAGCTACGTTGCCCCTCGGGGTAGTTGAGGACTCGCAGAAGATCGTCCAGGCAGCCCAGGACCGCAAACCCCCACTGACATAACCATGCCAGATCCGGGGCCAACATCTCGTGAACTCCAGAGGAGTGGTGTCAAGACCACGTGCTGATAATGCTCAGCACCCACAGCAAAAATGGAGGAAGTGCTGGGGTCGGGCACATAGTGGAACGCGTAAGTAAGCATTTGTGATGTTGATAGAAGCCAGAAAGTCCTCATGATGAAGGGGTGCCACCGCCATGGGGTGCCACCATCCCAGCAAGGTGGGCCACGTCCATGGTGGCAGAGCAAGATATAGGATCGTTTGAGACAGAGGAGGTAGGGGAGGGCGGGGGGTGCCATTTACTAGGCTATATGCCACCACAAAAAACTCAGGAGGGAGCCACAGACTGAGACCCACCGCCCGAGGCCCGCACAGGAGGCACAGACCGAGGCCCCGCACGGGGGGGGGGGGGGGGCGCAGACCGAGGCCACGCACAGGGGGGGGGCGCGGACCGAGGCCCCCGCACAGGGGGGGGGGGGGGCGCAGACCGAGGCCCCGCACAGGGGGGGGGGGCGCAGACCGAGGCCCCGCACAGGGGGGGCGCAGACCGAGGCCCCGCACAGGGGGGGCGCAGACCGAGGCCCCGCACAGGGGGGGGGGCGCAGACCGAGGCCCCGCACAGGGGGGGGGCGCAGACCGAGGCCCCGCACAGGGGGGGGGCGCAGACCGAGGCCCCGCACAGAGGGGGGGGGCGCAGACCGAGGCCCCGCACAGGGGGGGGCGCAGACCGAGGCCCCGCACAGGGGGGGGGCGCAGACCGAGGCCCCGCACAGGGGGGGGCGCAGACCGAGGCCCCGCACAGGGGGGGGGCGCAGACCGAGGCCCCGCACAGGAGGGGGGGCGCAGACCGAGGCCCCGCACAGGGGGGGGCGCAGACCGAGGCCCCGCACAGGGGGGGGGGGCGCAGACCGAGGCGCCGCACAGGAGGGGGGGCACAGACCGAGGCCCCGCACAGGGGGGGGGGCACAGACCGAGGCCCCGCACAGGGGGGGGGCACAGACCGAGGCCCCGCACAGGGGGGGGGCGCCGACCGAGGCCCCGCACAGGGGGGGGTTGCCGACCGAGGCCCCGCACAGTAAAAACTATTTTTTACTCAGTTTAGGCCGATACGTATTCTTCTACATACTTTTGGTAAAAAAAAAAAATTAAAAAAAAAAAAAATCGCAATAAGCATATATAGATTGGTTTGCGCAAAAGTTATTGCGTCTACAAAATAGGGGATAGATTTATTGCATTTTTTTTTTTTTACTAGTAATGGCAGCGATCTGCGATATTTTTTCGTGACTGCGACATTGCGGCGGGCACTTCGGACACTTTTGACACATTTTTGGGACCATTCACATTTACACAGCGATCGTTGCTATAAAACTTCAGTGATTACTGTGTAAATGTGACTGGCAGGGAAGGGGTTAACACTAGGGGGCGCTGCAGGGGTTAATATGTTCCCTATGTGAGTGATTCTAACTGTGGGGGGAGGGGACTCACAAGGGGAGGAGACCGATCGGTGTTCCTCGGTACTGGGAACACACCATCGGTCTCCTCTCCACTGAGAGGACGTGGAGCTGTGTGTTTACACACACAGCTCCACGGTCCTGCTGTTTTCCCGGGCAATCGCAGCCGCCGGGCACGCGCACCGGGTCCCGAGCGACGCCGGCGGCGCACGCGCGCCCCCCAGGTGGCCGGGAATGGGAGGATGTCATATGACGTCCACTAGAGGTGCAACGGATCAAAAAACTCACGGATCGGATCGAAGCTCGGATCAGAGTCACGGATCGGATCATTTTTCGGATCAGCAAATAATAATTGAATTTGCAAAGACCTGTGAAAATTCCACCACTATATAGTCCCCCACTGTAATATCCACGCCATCTCCCCACTGTAATATCCACGCCATCTCCCCACTGTAATATCCACGCCATCTCCCCACTGTAATATTGCCTGGGTATCGCGGAGTATTGGCAGGGTGTAATGCAGAGTATTGGCAGGGTGTAATGCAGAGTATTGGCAGGGTGTAATGCAGAGTATTGGCAGGGTGTAATGCAGAGTATGTTTACATTTGACGGAGTGATCACATTGTAAACGGCCGCTGGGTGTATCAAGATGGCCGCTGCTCCAGAGCTAGGCCGAAGCCGCGGCCTTTCCTAAGGCCGCCGGGTGTACCAAGATGGCCGCCGCTCCGGAGCTAGGCCGAAGCCGCGGCCTTTCCTAAGGCCGAGGCCGCGGAGCGCTCCGCGGATCGCGGGGTGTGCCGATCCGAACAGGGTGACCCGTTCGGATCACGGATCGGCGACGATCCGTTGCACCCCTAACGTCCACCCAGGATGGGAGAACCACCTTGTTGTCATATGACTATGGGTGGGTAGTGAAATGGTTAAACCATGTGCATCTTAGGCCTCTTGCACACTTTAGCTTGAAAAATCTCAGTAGAGGTTTTTTTTTACAGAGCTAAAATACAGCCCATTGTACTGTGCCTATACACACAGGCGGTAAAAAAAAAAAAAAAAAAAATAGAAAAAAAATCTGCATTTTTGGTCAGTAATTTACACCCCTATGCGCACAAATGGCCATTTGCATATTGTGCAGAACAAAAACGCACATACAAGTTTTCACGCGTGCGTGCAAATTTGTGCAAAAATTGCGCAAACGCATATGCATGAAAATACATACAAAAAAAACTTCTGAAAAAGTAGATGCTCAAACAGGAGTATCATTGTGCAAGAGGCCTTTAAAGCGGTTCTGCGCTCTGAAAAAAAAATTTTTTTTTAGGATGTAATATAAAGTGTGCTTACCTTTATTAGGGGACTCACCTGTTCCATCTTCCATCTCGATCGCCGCCGGTTTTCGTCCGATGAAGTTCCTCGTCTTCTTCTTTAGTGCTGGGGGCCATCTTGCCTGTGGGCATGTGAAACACCCACAGGGACTTTAGATGGCCCAGCATGCACTGCCGTTACTCGCGCGTGCGCAGTAACGGCTCATCTGCCGAGATCTCACGAGATTTCGGCAGATGCGGCCGAAATCTCGGGAGATTTCGGAAGATGTGGCCGAAATCTCGCGAGATTTCGGAAGATGCCCGCACTGGCTCCTGGGATCAATGACACCAGATCCCAGGAGACAGTGCGGCGTGACGACGATCGACGCAAGACCCCGCCCGCCGCCGCAGAGGGAGAAGACCGGAAGTCTTCAATTACAAGGTAAGTAAAAAAAAAAAAAAAAAAAAAACATTTCATTTAGTACTCTTTGCCTGATTTGGAAGGCAAAGAGATTTACTAAATGAAATGAGTGCAGAACCGCTTTAAGTCTGGTTAAAAAAAAAAAAAAAAAAAACAACAACAAATAAACAACAAGTATGCACTCATAACTCAAAATGCACCTTCCACTGCTCAGTCACCTGAAAATCTCCCAAATTCCTTTTTAGCTGCAGTGATCCGACTTCCTGTATTGCCCCGTACACACGGTCGGAAATTCCGACGGAAAATGTCCGATCGGACCATGTTGTCGGAAAATCCGCCGTGTGTGGGCTCCATCTGACTTTTTCTGTCGGAATTTCTGACAGAAAAAATTTGAGATCCTGCTCAAATTTTTCCGACAACAAAATCCAATCAAACTTTTTCCGATCGTGTGTAGAGAATTTCGAAGGACAAAGTGCCACGCATGCTCAGTTCAAACTATGAGACCAAAGCTATTGGCTACTAGCCTCTACGTAGTTTCGGACAAAATACGTCGGAAAAAAATCAGGCGGATTTTGTGGTCGGAATTTCCGACCGTGTGTACGGGGGCTTAGAGGATGGCTACAGTTGTTCTTCATGGTCCCACCACATGTAGGAATGTAGCCAACCTCTCATACTTGCTCCTAAGGACCATGGAATTTGTAGTGTAAATAGAGCAGTACAATGGCCACAAGTAAAGCAAACTGTTTGTCCCAAACAAATAGCAGTGAAAGGGAATGGAGAGGTTATGGAGCTTGCGGAGTACAAAATGAGGCAGAAAAACACAGTAATGCCGCATACACACGAGCAGTTTTTACATATGAAAAATCTTGGATGGTTTTTCTGATGGAATTCCGCTCAAGCTTGGCTTGCATACACACGGTCACACAAAAGTTCGCTGAACATTCGACCATCAAGAATGCGGTGACGTACATCACTACGACGAGCCGAGAAAATTAAGTTCAATGCTTCCGAGCATGCGTCTAATTGTTTCCCAGCATTCGTAGGAATTTTGCATGTTGGAATTGCTACAGATGATCGGAATTTCCGATTGGAACTTTTTCCGACCAAAAAATTGAGAACATGCTCTCAATCTTTTGCTGGCTGGAATTTGGCCAGCAAAAAAGTCAGATGGAGAATACACAGGGTCGGAATTTATGACCAAAAGCTCTCATCGGCCTTTTGCTGACCGAATTTCCGATCGTGCGCGGTCATAAGAAACAAGTTAATGAAATATAGATTACAAGGCAATGAAGTAGTGGAAATGTATGGATTATTGTTGGAGATTAAAGCAAAGCATACATGCATCGTTTTTTTTTTTTGTTGTTCAACCAGCAGCCAACTGATTCCCCTCATGGTGGATGCTGGAATCCTCTCCACGGTGTCATTGTATTCTGACAGCGGAGGAACAAATTGTTTTCAGCAAGTCCAGGAAAAGGACAAGTCATAGATGGATCAAAATCCATCTATGGCCAGCTTTAGGTTATCCTTATATCATTTAGACCCCTTTTACACTGAGGCGCTTTACAGGCGCTATATCGTTAAAAATAGCGCCTCTCCTCAAACTCCAGTGTGAAAGGCCGAGTGCTTTCAAACTGGTCTGGTGCGCTGGCAGGACGCTCAAAAAAGTCCTGCAAGCCGCATCTTGAGGCACTGTAGGAGCGGTGTATATGAAATCCATGGGCAGCGCAGCCGAAGCGGCGCTTTTAACCCATTTTCGGCCGTTAATGCGGGTTAAAAGCGATGTAAAAACTATGGTAAAGCACCGCTAAATATATCGGCGCCCAGTGTGAAAGTGCCCTACGTATCACTTTAAGTTGAAGTACAAACACACACTTAATTTCATTCAATCACTAAAAAGTCCATGTGAGGCCTAGTATTATCAGTAACAAGACATGCTGCTTCCAAATCTCCTTGGGGAAAAAAAGAAAAGAAAATCTCAGGTTTGTTACTCTGTGTTCTTTCTTTGCCAATAAAAGGTCTCTCTCATTCCTTAATACAAGAGCAATAAACTCTTTGGGGGTCTGTAATTACGGAGAGTAATTCTGCTGTTCTCTTGTCTGTTTAAAGGCACTCGAGACGTGCAATTTCTTTACCCATGTAATCACGTACCCTGCCGCGTGGTATTGTGCACATTATACACAATATGATAATGTATATAATCAAAGCGCTGCTATGTAATGTTGCCACTTTCTTGGCCACTTTAGACCAATAAGTAGTTGTGATTTTGTGTCATATAAACAGAATGCTTAAATGATCACAGCTCCACCATGCTCCTTAGGTGCAGGCATGGGAAACCCCGGGTGACAGCAATAAATGCTACAAAGCTTATGTGAGTTATATCTGTAACAAGGTTTTTGAACAGATAGTGTACAATTACAAGTAGTTTAAAAAACTGGTTATAATAGAACAAGAGACAAAATACAAATATTAAAATTATCAACATGATTATGTATAAAAAAGCCAAAAAAAAACAGGAAAGAAATGAAGCCCTGGTTCACATTGAGCTGGAGGAATAAAGCTGTGCGAGTTCAGCTGAAATCGCATGTCAGTCCCGATTTCGGCAGCGATTTCACAGACATCTGTGCGGGTTTCTGCACAAATGCCAATGGAAATCGCACCCCGAAATCACAAAAAGTAGTACAGGAACTACTTTTTGAAATCGGTGTGGCACCGCAAATGCACCAATGCCAGACATGTCAAAATTCACCAATGTGAACCATGGCTAAAGGTTATGTCCAGTTAAACTTTTGAGCGAATAAAAAACTGGTAGGTTGCATGGAGCATATAGGCCCCTTTCACACACACGTTCATGTTCAGGTACGCCTGTCAGTTTTTTTCAGGCGGACCTGAATGGACACTTCATGTACTGGAAATGGAGCGAGTACAAAGAGTAGAGGGTTCTTTACTGTAATGCCACGTACACACGAGCGGATTTTCCGTCAGAATAAACTTGGATGGCTTTTCCGACTGAATTCCGCTCAACCTTTTCTTGCATACACACGGTCATACAAAAGTTCTCGGAAGAACATGGTGACGTACAACACTACGACAAGCCGAGAAAATTAAGTTCAATGCTTCCGAGCATGCAACGACTTGTTTCCGAGCATTGGTAGGAATTTTGTGCGTCGAAATTGGTACACACGATCGGAATTTCCGACCGAAAAATTGAGAACCTGCTCTCAATCTTTTGCTGGCAGGAATTCTGCCAGAGTGGACTGACGAAGTACAGAGAGATCGCTGTTCCTGATCACTAGGAACAGACGATCTCTCTACTCCCCTGACAGAACGGGAATTTGTTTAAATTGACAGATCCCCATTCTGCCTCTCTGTGGAGGACATCACGGCCCCTGGCCACGCGCATCGGCTCTGGCGCCGCCCCTCGGGCACACGCATGCCTGCTGTATCCACTACACGAACCGACATGCCGGTACGGCGATTTGCGCAATAGAGCCGACCTGCCGACGTTTATCAGTGAAATACATACAGTGGGTATAGAAAAGAATCACCCCCCCCCCCCCCCCCCTTTAAAATAATCACATTTTGTTGCTTTGCAACCTCAAATGAAGACACACAGTTTTTGTTTTATCCAGCTGTGCAACTTATAACATCCACATGAAACATATGACCCCAACATATCAGAAGAAAAAAAAACAAACAACAACATCAGTCCTCGGAGTTGGAAAAAGGATCATGTCCTTGTATCAGTATTTTGTTGAACCACCTTTGGCTTTATATACAGCCTGTTAGTCTGTTGGGATACAGTACACTGTGTGAGAGCTGATTGGAGGAAATGGACACTCCCCCCCCCCCCCCCGTCACATAGGTGGAGGAACATGCAGAGCTGTATTCTGAATAGACAAGCTCAGCGCTCATCTCCCTCTAAGCTCCGCCCCTGACACAAATTTTCAGCTGCTGTTATCTCACATGTCGGAGAACTTGTCAGAAGTGACTGATGCTGATCCTTCTGATGCTGATCCTTCTGATGCTGATCCTTCTGATGCTGATCCTTTTTTACAACTCAGTGATTCTGCTTTTGATTATTTTTTCTGACATGTTGGGGTTATATCTTTCACTTTGATGTTATAAGTTGTAAATACAGCTGGATAAAACAAAAACTGTGTGTCTTCAATTCAGGCTGCAAAGCAACAAAATGTTATTATTTTAAAAAAGGGGGGTGATTATTTTCTATACCCACTGTATATGCAAGCAGTTTTACAAGCATTGTATTTCTGTCTATACAGTCCTGAGATTTACATGGCCCTGCCACACAGAAAAGATAGAGGGCACTCCGTACGGTTTACGGTGACGTTGTCATAACAATATGGAACGTCTATTGCTGACCTCCTCCTAAAAATTCTTGTTGCCTAGCTGTGCCAGGATTCAATGCGTTGATAGTTGAATAACTTTTATTAATTTACACAAATGTTAGAGATACACAGATATGCAGTCAAGTATGTTACACAAAATAAATACATACCCATCTGAATAAGGCCGGTTTCACACTGGGGCGGTGGGGGCGGCAGCAGTAAAGCAGCGCTATATTTAGCGCTGCTTTACCGTTGTTTTAGCCACGGTATTCGGACGCTAGCGGGGTGGTTTTAACCCCCGCTAGCGGCCGAAAAAGAGTTAAAACCCCCCTGCCGGCGGTATTACCACGGTGTCCCATTGATTTCAATGGGTAGGAGCGGTATAGGAATGGTGAATACACCACTCCTTCACCGCTCCAAAGATGCTGCTAGCAGGACTTTTTTTTACCGTCCTGCTAGCGCACCGCTCCAGTGTGAAAGCCCTCTGGCTTTCACACTGGAGTTATAGGACCCGTATTTTTCAGGCGCTATACAGGCGTTATTTTTACCGCTGTAGCGCCTGAAAAACGCTTCAATGTGAAAGGGGCCTAAATTGGGCACATACAGGTTGATACATTAAGATCAGGTCTAACAATACCTCAGTATGCGCAAGATCCCTTTCACACTGGGGCTCTTTGCAGGCACTATAGCGCTAAAAATAGCGCCTGCAAAGCGCCCTGAAAGAGCCGCTGTCTCCCCAATGTGAAAGCCCCGAGGGCTTTCACACTGAATCGGTGCGCTGGCAGGATGCTAAAAAAAAGTCCTGCTAGCAGCATCCTTGGAGCGGTGAAGGAGCATACGGTGTATACACCGCTCCTACCCATTGAAATCAATGGGGAAGCACAGCTATACTGCCGGCATATCGCTTTGCAGTGGTTTTAACCCTTTCTCGGCCACTAGCAGGGGGTAAAACTGCCCTGCTATCGGACGAATATTGCCGCAAAATTGACGGTAAATCCCCGCTAAATATAGCGGCGCACCCACCACCCCAGTGTGAAAAGGGTCTGATGAAAACTAGATAAAAACATGATGAAAATGTGTGAACCAAAATAGCTGTATTAGGGTGTGTATCAATTGGCAGCTAATTGTAGGAACCCCCGCTGGAATTTTCGCATGCAATCGATCTGCGGGTGCATTTACAAGTGTGAATGCACCCTAAGGGGGGGGGGGGGGGGGGGGCGTGCCAATGGCTGAGTTAATGAAAAATTACTAGACTGCTCTTATCCTGGGAGTGGGTGTCTCTCGGCAGCAAAGTTATACTCTCATGTTAGGGGGAAGTGGTTACAATTTATGGGGAGATATTTAATCATGTTGGGCTACCAAATGACATGAAACTGCTCCATTTTGGCAACTGGCTTCTATTTGCTCATAGATCATTATTTGTGTTGTTCTAGTTTTTACTTTTTCCCGGTTACGTTGGTAAAGTTTCAAAGCTCTGGCAATTGACTGCATGGCTACTGTGAGAACAAATGTTACCAATTTCAATTGTTTGTTGCTCGTTCCCAACAGCTTTTGTTGAGGACAGTAGCATTGATTTGCTCTCAGTTTGTTTAGTTAGTATAGAGAGCATCTGGAACACTCTGGTCGAGGCTGATTTAGCAAATTGGTAAGTCCACCAGGTGTGGATAAATGCTCCCTGCTGCCACAATTTCAAAAGCAGGCCAAGGAATATCCCACAACATATGTAACAATTTTGGTATGGTCCAGGTACAAGGCTAGGATCTTGTAATTAGTTGTCATAGCAATCATGTTTTGGGAGCATGCCCAGTTTGTAATATCGGTTACCAAGGGTTATATTGAGGTCTTCCTCCTATTTCCATGTGTATGCTGGTAATTGAGATGTGTGAATTATTAAGCATTAAATATAGCAGACAATTTCTGGGGAATGTGGGTCCCAATGACACTTTTTCTTTGTGTAGTGGATACAGTAAAGGTGGGCTGGTTAGGATTATTGAAATGAAATGTTTAACGTGCAAGTATCTAAAAATGTCTGTGTTCAGAAGGTTACAATAGTCTTTCAGCATTTGAAAGGATTGAACCCTGCCTTTGGTTAGAAGTTTGAAAAGCTAAGTGATGCCTAGGGACTTCCATTCTTTAAAACTGAATTCCAAGAATTCAGCTCCTTTGTAAAAAGCGAAAGCACACTATGAGTGCATGACATCTCCTGGGCTTTTTGTATCTCTATTATTTACATCTGACAGTTTTATTGTATTCCTGAAAGACGGCTGCTATATTTCCGGGAGCCCAACACTGATGCTTTAGGTCCAATCATCTTCAACATTAGAGACGGCGTAGCTGCTATGCCTGCCCTCCCCTCCTCCTGTCCAATCACAGAAGCCTTTGTATTATGTGAACACATTCATAAAATACAAAGGCTTCTCTGAATGGTCAGCAAAGGAGAGGGACAGGCATAGCTGCTGTGTGTGTGTGTGTGTGTGTGTGTGTGTGTGTGTGTGTGTGTGTGTGTGTGTGTGTGTGTGTGTGTGTGTGTGTGTGTGTGTGTGTGTGTGTGTGTGTGTGTCTCCTAGCCCTGGTCAGGGCCGTTGTTAAGGGGGCAGCTGCCCTGGGCCCTGTCATTGTTGTGGGGCCCAAAGCAGCTGCCTCATACTTGCCAACTATGCTGGTTTAAATTCCCTCGTCCCTTGAGGTTTTTGTCCTGTGCTGTGTCCCAATATCTTAGTGTGAAGTGCTGCTACTAATGCTGCCCAGCTCTGCCCTATTGTTGTGTAAAGATGACTCACCTGCAACACTTGGAACTTGTACAGAAGTTTTTGAAAGTAAAGCCGGATATGTGATTTTCTTAACTGCAACCACGTGTTGCAGGAAAGAGAATTGTTATCATATACTGATTGTGTTGATGGGGGAATCCCTCCCGTGGAGCTATTGTGTTCTTCCAGCAGGGGGCATGAAGAGCCGCCCTGGCTAGAAGAACATGCAATGATTACTACTTGCGGCTGCAGATGCTGTCAATAATTGCATGAAAAATCTGACATGCTGGTTGTACCCAAGTTGATCGATCAGCTTTGGTACATTCGGCCTGCCCATACAGGGTGCAAATCGCGGCCAGTTCCTGCAGAACCAAACAAGATTCGAACTGTCTATAGCTGGCTTAAGACATTATCACATGAAAAAAGATTCATGTCCTTGTATCAGTATTTTGCTGAACCACCTTTGGCTTTATTTACAGCCTGTTGGGATTTGTCTCTACTAACTTTGTACATCTAGACTTTGCAATATTTGCCCACTCTTTGCAGGACTGCTCAAGTTCAGTTAAGTTTGATGATGACCGTTTGTGGACTACAGTCAAGTCATTCCACAGATTTTCAGAGGTTTAAATCTGGGCCCTGACTAGGCCATGCAAAGACGTTCACCTTTTTCTCCTTCAACCACTGTGTGGTCATTTTTCTGTGTGCTTTGGGTCATTGTCATGTTGGAAGGTGAACTTTCTTCACACTGACATCTTTCTGGCAGAGGGCAGCAGATTTTCCTCAAGAATTTGATGGTATTTTGCCCCATCCATTTTTCCTTCTATCCTGACAAGTGCTCCAGTCCCTGCTGCAGAAAAACAACCCCATCACAGGATATTACCACCTCCATGCTTTACTGTAGAAATGGTGTTATTTGGATGGTGAGCTGTATTGGATTTCCACCAGACATATCGTTTAGTATTCAAGCCAAATAATGAAATTTTAGTCTCATTTGATCACACCTTTTTCCATGTGGCCCCAGAATCTTCAATGTGCGTTTTGGTAAAGCTCAGTCGTGGCTGCATGTGGCGGCCTTTCTTCTTGCAACTCTCCCATACAAGCTACATTTGTAGAGAATTTGTGATATTGTTGTCATATGAGAAGAAAAAAGTGTTGTGCTGGAATTTACCCTGTTGTTGCCGGACTTTATTGGCATTACATGAGACCAAACACATTTTTGGATAAAAAATATATACATTTTTATTTATAAAATTTCAAAAAGGAATTTAAATTATGCTTCCATTATGATGATAAAAATCTTGCTTGCTGCATTTTTGGTCATTTTAAAAAAAAAAAAAAAAAAAAAAAAAAAGCACCAAAAACACACCTCCCCGTTGAAATGCATTGAAAACACAGCACAAACGCAACAATAACGTACACGCATTACGTTTTTGAATCACATGACCTATGAAAAGCCACACTATTAGCACAGTAATATCGTGTACGTTTTCGGAGAGATTATCGGCACCTATTTCTCCATCAGCAAAATGCAGAAAACACAATTTTCACCCGATAAGTTTCAGCCTCTGAAATTTCAGCGCATCTTTAGTTTTTAGCAAGCAGACGGCCCTTTAACCACTTGCCGACCACGCTATAGCCAAATGATGGCTACAGTGCGGCCTTTTACCATGAGATCAGCTGGGTCCACAGCTGATCACAATGTAAACAGAAGCCAGTTATTGGCACTCCTTTCCTCATGCTGACAGCATAAGGAGAGGAGAAGACAGCCAATAACCGGCTTGTGTATAAGGGACATGTACATTGATAATCAGGGCACTGATTATCAGTGCAGTCCCAACAGTGCCACCTACCAGTGCAGCCTCATCAGTACCACCTATCAGTATCCATCAATGCAGCCTCCTCAGTGCACATCAGTGAAGGAGAAAAATTACCTATTTTCCAGGATTTTATAACAAACTATGACTTTTTATTTTTTTTTTCAAATTTTTTTCATTTATTTTGGAAAAAATAAAAAACCCAGCAGTGATTAACCACTTCAAGGACCGGAAAGGCCAGGCCATTTTTTGAGAAACAGCACCTAGTTACTTTTACAATTGCGTAGGTGTGCGATGCTGTACACAAATAAAATTGATGTCCTTTTTTTCCCACAAATAGAGCTTTTTGGTGGTATTTGATCACCTCTGCGTTTTTTTTTTTTTGCGCTATAAACAAAAAAAAGACTGACAATTTTGAAAAAATTTTAATAAAATAATAATAATTTTTTACTTTCTGCTATAATACATATAAAAAAAAAAATTGTATACAGTTTAGGCCAATATGTATTCTGCTTCATATTTTTGGTTAAAAAAATTTAAAAAAAAAAGGAATAAGCGTATATTGTCACTGCTGTCACCATTAGGAAACCTACTCTGAGAAATTCTATGCAGCAATTTTTGAAGTGCATGTATGCATGTATGTAGACAAGTAGTGGTTGAAAAGTGGCTGCAGGCAACCAGCAGCACCAAAATACAACAAGAGATAAAAAGTATTATATTAAAATGCTATGCTTTTGATACATAATGCTTAAGCAAACTTAACCACTTCAGCCCCGGAAGATTTGGCTGCTCAATGACCAGGCCATTTTTGCGATAAGGCACTGCGTCGCTTAAACTGACAACTGCGCGGTCGTGCGACGCTGTACCCAAACAAAATTGACGTCCTTTTTTTCCCACAAACAGAGCTTTCTTTTGGTGGTATTTGATCATCTCTGCAGTTTTTATTTTTGCGCTATAAACAAAAAAAGAGCGTCAATTTAAAACAAAAAAAAAAAAAACAATATTTTGTACTTTTTGCTATAATAAATATCCAATTTTTTTTTTTTTTTTTAAAAAGCAAATTTTTTCGCAGTTTAGGCCGATACGTATTCTTCTACATATTTTTGGTAATAAAAAAAAAAAAAAAATAAGCATATATTGATTGGTTTGTGCAAAAGTTATTGCATCTACAAAATAGGGGATCGATTAATGGCATTTTTATTATTTTTTTACTAGTAATGGCGGCGATCTGCGATTTTTATCGAGACTGCGACATTATGGTGGACACATCGGACGGTTGACACATTTTTGGGACGATTGACAATTATACAGCGATCAGTGCTATAAAAATGCACTGATTACTGTATAAATGTCACTGTCAGGGAAGAGGTTAACACTAGGGGGCGATCAAGGGGTTAACTGTGTTCCCTAGGTGTGTGTTCTAACTGTAGGGGGATGGGACTGACTATAGGAGATGACAGATTGTGGTCCTAAACTATTAGGAACTCCCAATCTGCATCTCCTCTACTCACAGAATAGGGATTAGTATGTTTACACACACACACACACACACACACACACACACGAGTTCTGCCCCTCGTGCCCATGATCGCACGTGGCCAGAGGTTCACACCACATGCAGTCCAGAGAGTTTTTTTTCAAAAAGGCATGGAAAGTAGGTTATATGGTTTTCAGTGGCATAGTTCACACCAGTGCTGCAGTTCCAGGTGCGTTTTTTCTGCACTGGACTGTACTGGAACGGTGTAAAACGCATCAAAAACGCACTGGAACACCCATGTCCTTATTTAAGGTTAAGAAGAAAAGAGGGGGAAAGGACTGCATCAAAAACGCACTGGAATGCACCAAAAACGTGCATGCAGAAGAGCATCTGGACGGCATCCGCACTGCATTTCTATGGTGGCCCTTACTGCTTGTTAAGAATATGTAAATAACTTAATGTCTATAAACCAGGCACAGATGCAGTTTAAGAACACTGGCCAGTTTATCAAAAATAGTTAGTAGCCCCCCCATAGGAAGGGTCCAATACTGATTTAAAGCAGAGTTCCCCCCAAAAGTGGAATTTCTGCTAATTTGTTTCCTTCCCCCTCTGGTGCCACAATTGGCACCTTTCGGGGGGAGGGGGCATAGGATACCTGTCTGACATGCACAGAGCATGTAAGTATACCATGCGATTGCCCGGTAACACAGCGGGACCGTGGATCTGTGTGTGTAAACACACAGATCCACGGTCCTGTCAGAGGAGAGGAGACCGATTGTGTGTTCTCTGTACAGAGAAACACCGATCGGTCTCCTCCCCTTGTGAATCCCCTCCCCCCACAGTAAGAATCACTCCCAGGGAACATATTAACCCCTTCAGCACCCCCTAGTGGTTAACCCCTTCCCTGCCATTCACATTTATACAGTAATCAATGCATTTTTATAGCAGGGATCGCTGTAAAAAATGTGAATGGTCCCAAAAATGTGTCAAAGGTGTCCGATATGCCCGCCGCAATATCGCAGTCACGAAAAAAATAAATAAAAAAATAAATCGCAGATCGCCGCCATTACTAGTTAATAAAAAAAATTATAATAAAAATGCTATAAATCTATCCCCTATTTTGTAGACGCTATAACTTTTGCGCAAACCAATCAATATACGTTTATTGCGATTTTTTTTTTACAAAAATATGTAGAAGAATACGTGTTGGCCTAAACTGAGAAAAAAAAAAATTTATACATTTTTTGGGGATATTTAGTATAGCAAAAAGTAAAAAACATATACATTTTTTTTAAAACTTGTCCCTCTTCTTTTGTTTATAGCGCAAAAAATAAAAACCGCATAGGTGATCAAATACCACCAAAAGAAAGCTCTATTTGTGGGGACAAAATTATAACAATATCATTTGGGTACATTTGTTGTATGACCGCGCAATTGTCATTCAAAATGTGACAGCGCTGAAAGTTGAAAAATGGCTTGGTCAGGAAGGGGGTGAAAATGCACTGTATTGAGGTGGTTAATACCGCCAAAAGAAAGCTCTATTTGTGGGAAAAAGGACATCAATTTTATTTGGGTACAGCGTCGCATGACCGCGCCATTGTCAGTTAAAATAACTCAGTGCTGTATTGATAAAAATGGCCTGGTCAGAAAGGGGGTAAAACCTTCCGGGGGGTAAAGTGGTTAAGACAGCTATAGTTTTCTCTAGGTCAGCAATGACCTCATTGTTTGCCTCGTTCAATACTTTGTAAGCCACTGACCTGGAACAAGAATACAAATTAGGAGTTTTGACTTGATTTTCTGAAGGTCAGGGACTGACAAAGCATAGAAAATCTTTAAAGGTGACCTACCACCACTAACCCCCAGATCCCGGCTGTATTTACCTCCCCTGATCCTGAGCTGTCAGGGCTCATGCAAAACGCTCCACCGGTCTGGTGCAATCCAGGCTGCTTTCTCTCCTCTCTGCCCAGTGCTGCAAGGATGGACCAGACACATTCTGATTGGTCAGCACAGTCCATGTGGAAGTCAAACTAAACCCATCAATTTGACAGTTTCCCAAATCAGTACCATTCAAGGCATGCTGTGAACAATAACTATCACAGTTGCTCGTGCTTTCATATGAACTGTCAAGCCATGAAAAGGCTGGTGTCACAACTGAGCCCATGTGCAGTACCTTGGTAACTGCTGATCAAACAGAGGCCAAGATGGCAGCTTGACTGTAAAGGGTTAGACTGGCCATACATGAAGCACATTCAGATGAACTGGCCAACATTAGCTCAGTGTGTGTGGCCCTGTTGACTGCCCCCTGCCCACCATCCCTTGATGAAAAAAGAAAATCAAAGGAGCTGGGCACAAAATTGTCAGCCAAACGACACCTGCATCCAATCAGATTCACGTATAGTTCTGTACTTGACAGCCAATGGGGCCAGTTGTCATAATACAAAACCAGCAGCAGGAGATTTGTTTGCTCCATGATATGCAACATGGAAACCTGAAGGATGAACAATAAAAAAAGAATCTATAGGTGTATGGCACACAGGTACAGAAAGGTGTTGTCCATAAACCTTGATCACTGCAGCTGAAACAATTCTCAGCCCAGTAGTTGCCTCCCCACACTAGCAGATTCCACGTTACTCCAGGCCGAATGCTGCATCAATGCTGGCTGCTGCTGTGGACTTGCTGCTCCTGGTTGCTAAGCAACCAATGCTACAAGCCTGATCTGCGAACAGTATTCATATAAGCGTTGTTCCAGAGAGAGCGTCTCTGCACCTGCAAAGCCTGACTGCATGACAGTTCGCTAAGCTCTGTTATAAACACCTGCTATGTTTTTATCCAATACAATTATGTTTTTACTATTTTTGTATCTGTGTTGATCTCCTTCAACCTTTTTCTACATGCACTTACTCCAACATAAGCTGCACGTCACTGCTCGCAACTCGTTGACTGTATTGGTACCAATTATGTATGAGCTGCATTTGTTTGAAACCAGGTTCAGGTCTAAACCCAGAAGCCAGCTGTCATTCTTGGTCCAAGGAGATATGGGAAGGAGATTACTCACCCCGCAGCTGACTTTACAAAAGGGATTGGGCTGCTGCTGCTGACATCATTGACCTAACATGGCCACATGAACAATATAGCCGTTCCAAAGGTGAACTTATCCTTCAAAATGTATCTATACCCAAAAACATGTGGTGGCTGCATTTAGGGATTTTTTTTTTGTTTTTGTTTCTTTTCTTCTTTTCATTATTTTTGTCTGGTTTGCAAGTTAACACACCTCTTGTCTTCAGGTGTCTCCACTCTGGATGGAGGAGCAATAAAGACACCTTTGGACAGCAGAATTGTCAGTCTGGGGGGAGGGTAGTGAGGGCACATGAAGATTTACAACCCCAATTCCAAAAAAGTTGGGACGCCATGAAAGACGACATAAAAAACAGAATGCAATGATTTGCAAATCTCATAACCCCATATTCTATTCCCAATAGAAAACATATCAAAAGTTTAAAACAGAAAATCTACCATTTTAAGAAAAAAATAAGGTCATTTTGAAACTGGTGGCAGCAACACATCTCAAAAAAGTTGGGACAGGACAACTCCAATTCAGTTGGGACAGGGCCAAGTTGACCACACTGTAGCATCCTTCTCTTCTAACAACACTCTGTAAGGCCCCTTTCACACTGAAGCGTTTTTCAGGCGCTACAGCACTAAAAATAGCGCCTGAAAAAAGTGGGTCCTTTCACTACAGTGTGAAAGTCGGAGGGCTTTCACACTGGAGCGGTGCGCTAGCAGGACGGTAAAAAAAGTCCTGCTAGCAGCATCTTTGGAGCGGTGAAGGAGCGGTGTATTCACCGCTCCTACCCATTGAAATCAATGGGACAGCGCTGCAATACCGCCGGCAAAGCCCCGCTTTTTAACCCTTTTTCGTCCGCTAGCGGGGGTTAAAAACCGCACCGATAGCGGCCGAATACCGCTGCTAAAACATTGGTAAAGCAGCGCTAAATATAGCGCTGCTTTACCGCTGACGCCCGCATCGTCCCAGTGTGAAAGGGGCCTAAACATCTGGGAACTGAGACCAGTTGCTGGAGTTTTGGGAGAGGAATGTTGTCCTGTTCTCTTGCCTGAACATATGATGCTCTAAAACCTGGATATATCCTTCAGCATTACTGGTGCCTTTCCAGATGTGCAAGCTGCCAATTCCATACACACTAATACACCTACATATCATCAGAGATGCAGACTTTTTAACTGGCTGATAACAAGCTGGTTCCCCTCATAGTACAGAGGACACGGCACCCACGGTTGCCAAAAAAAATAAAAAATCGAATTTTGATTCAGCTGACCACAAAAAAGTTTTTCACTTTGCAACAGACCATTTAAAATGGGCTCAGAAAAGGCAGCAGTGTTTCTGGATCATGTTCAGATATGGCTTCTTCTTGCATGATACAGCTTTGCATTTTCACCTTAATGCGTCCTATGCATTAAGTTGAAAAAACACCTGCCAGTGACCAGCCCCCCCGTTTTACTTACCTGAGCCCTGGAACTTGACCCAGCAGGGACGTGCTGTCCCTCTGCTCTTGATTGGATAGACTGACAGCAGTGGGAGCCAATGGCTGCGCTGCTATCAATTAAATCTAATGACGCGGGTGCTGGGGGGGTTGGGCCAAGTCATACATTCGGTGGCTGTGGACGCCAAATGATGGACTTGGGAGCGCGCCCGCAAGGTAACCCCCCGGGAGAGTGCTTCTCCCAGGGGGTTAGCTGATGCAGGGAGGAGCCGCGAGAGCCGCAGAGGGACCCCAGAAGAGGATGTTCGGGGCCACTGTGCAAAACGAGCTGCACAGTGGAGGTAAGTATGACATGTTTGATTATTTAAAAAATAGAAAAGCTTTACAATCACTTTAAAGTCAGATCAAAGTTGCACCAAGAGTCGCTCTTAAGACCCCTTTCACACCAAGGGCGTTTTGCAGGCGCTATAGCGTTAGAAATAGCACCTGCAATCCACCCTAAAACAGCTGCACCATTGTCTCCAGTGTGAAAGCCCGAGGGCTTTCACACTGGAGCGCTGGCAGGACATCAGGAAAAGTCCCACCAGCAGCTTCTTTTGAGCGGTGAAGGAGCGGTGTGTTTACCGCTCCCCATTGAAATCAATGGGACAGCGCTGTAATGTCGCCGGCAAAACCCCGCTATTGCGGCGTATTGTGGGGGGTTTTAACCCTTTCTCGGCTGCTAGCGGGGGGTAAAAGCGCCCCGCTAGCAGCCGAAATGTGCCACAAATCCAACGGTAAAACGCCGCTAAAAATAGCGGCGCTTTTTACCACCGACGCTATGGGCGGTGTGGTGTGAAAGGGGTCTAAATCACACTGAAAATTGTGCGACTTTAGAGTTGCACTAATGTAAAAGGAGCCTAAGTGTAGTTGTAATGCTATATATTACTTCCAGTCTATCAGCCTTCAGCTTCTCCGAGTTCAGATGCTGATCTTCCCTGCAAAGTGCCCTTAAAGTGGAAGTGAACCCCCCTATCGTTTTCAGCCAAGGAAGCTGCCATCTTTGCCTCTGTTTAATCTTCAACTGCCACGGTGCTGCACATGTGATCCGTTATGACACCAGCCATTGGATGGTTTGACTGCTTGGTTGAGAGCACAGCCAATGTGCAGTTAGCATTCCCGGCATGCCTTTTTTTTTTTTTTTAAACTGTTAAATCGATGGGTTTACTTCCGCTTTAAAGTGATTGTTTATTAAAAAAATCCAATGTATACAAACATGTCACACTTACCTGCTCTGTGTAACGGTTTTGCACAAACAGTGAGACATTGTCCCGATGCGCTGCTGCAGAGATCGAGAAATGTCTCACTGCTTGTGATTAGCGCTGTGCAGTGCCGACTTCCTGGCGAGCTCTGCACATACTGTTTGCGAACACGCCTGAGCTCATCCTTAATCACAGGCAGTGAGACATTTCCCAATCTGTGCAGCCGCGGATCGGGAAATGTCTCATTGCCCGTGATTAGCGTTTCGCAGTGTATGCTTCCTAGCGGGCTCGGGCATGTGAAGCTGCGAACACGCCTGAGCCTATCCTTAGCGCTGAGCAGTGCCAGGTGTACCAACATGGTCTCCGCCACCTTCCTACTGCTGGAGTCCAGCTTCTTTCAAAATGTAACATCAAAACAGCAATGCAGTTGTCAATACACTTATTTATTTATATATACGCTCACTTTATTGCTAAAATGACTCTGAAATTCAAGACGTAGCTGGGTGTAGTAAGATGTCCGCATGGTTGTTCTATCAGATTACCGCTACCCATCAGATCATGAAGTGTTTGGAACGCATAGCTCATGCGCAGGAAGTATTTTTTGGTCGTAGTGTCACTTCCGTTACATGATATGACGGGTAGCGGTAATCTGATAGAACTCATGCTACACTGCGCATGCGCACCTGAGGTAAAGTAATAGAAACCTGCGAGCAGGCAGGTAAGTGTTTCTTATCACAGTGGAGACACAGTAAGTGTCTTTTACAATAAAGAGCTGCCTGCTCACTGTTTTATTAGTTTCCTTCCACTTTAATACCATAGACAGTATACACAGAATACAAGACACATAGAAGATACCAGAAGAGCAATGTCAGGACACTTACCGGCTACAATACACTTAGCTGACAGTTTCACCATTATGCTGGGCACCTCCTTCCAATGCTGATGTAACCTCCCCCCTTCAATGGCAGGATGCACCGTCCTCTATCTCTCTGAGCTCAGCCCTGGCTCCCCAGCAGCTCGGCATCAGCTTCTAGAAGGCTTTGTTTACACTCCTGTATCCCAGAGCAGCGTGCGCGTGCACAATCCCCCATTCATACACTGCACTTGTGCACGCTCCCTTCCCTACGCATTGCGCATGTGCGGTTTAGTCCGGGCGCTTCCGTAGTGTGCACTGCGCATGTGCCGTGTATTGTGCACGCTCCCCATATGTGCCTACTGTAATGAGCGTGTAACTAAAGTGTGCAGCCTGAGTGGCCCCTATGATTAACCCTTTTATGAACAGCAGTTTATTAGGCGGCTACACAGGCTTAAAGTGGAAGTAAACTTCCAACTTAAAATGTTACCTATAGGTAAGCGTATAATAAAGCTTACCCATAGGTAGTAGTAAATACATAGCTCCCAACTGTCCCTGATTTCGAGGGACTGTCCCTGATTTGGAGCAATGTCCCTCTGTCCATCGTTCCTCCTCATTTTTCCCTCATTTTGGTCTGATCCATATAGTTGTATATAAAATGCACTTTTTATCTGTTTTCCAGCACTAAACATTTCATCTGACTTTTAAAATGCTGCATTTGTAAATTCCAAAAGCCAATATGAAGCAACAGTAGTGGTAAAAAAGAACTTGTGGGTTTAACTAATCTTTTTTTTTTTTTGTACTATTCTCCTTTAACCACTTTCCGCCCAGCCTATAGCAGAATATGCACAAATGGGCACTGACTGGCACCATCATGTACTGTAATAAAAATCAGTGATGCCCAGCAATGCCACCCATCAGTGTCAGTTCCACCCATCAGTGTCCAGCAGTGCCACCTATCAGTGCCCATCCGTGCCCACCTATCAGTGCCCATCCGTGCCCACCTATCCGTGCCACCCATGAGTGCCCATCAGTGCCACCTATGATTGTCCATCAGTGCCACCTATGAGTGCCCATCAGTGCTGCATACCAGTGCCACCTATCAGTGCCCATCAGTGCCGCCTATCAGTGCACATCAGTGGCCGTCAATGCCACCTCATCAGTACCACCTCATTGGTGCCACCTCATCGGTGCCCATCAGTGCCGCCTTATCAGTGCCTGTCAGTGCAGCCATATCAGTGCCTGTCATTGAAGAAGAAAACGTACTTATTTACAAAAAAAAAACTTGTTTTTTTTCAAAATTTTCGATCTTTTTTTATAATAAAATAAAAAAATAAAAATTGCAGCGGTGATCAAATACCACCAAAATAAAGCTCTATTTGTGGGAACAAAATGATAAAAATTCTGTTTGGGTACAGTGTAGCATGACCGCACAATTGTCATTCAAAGTGCGACAGCGCTGAAAGCTGAAAATTGGCCTGGGCGGGAAGGTGTCTAAGTGCCTGGTATTGAAGTGGTTAATGGGGCATGTCCTATAACTGCATACTTTTGCTGATAGGTGTCCCTCATTCCCATCTCAAAAAGTTGGGAGGTATGGTAAATATCTCCTAAGTGTGCACCGTTTAGGAGATATTTACTGTATATGCAGCCAGCAGGGTTGCCAACCGCCAGTAAATTTACTGACAGTTTGTAAATATCTCGGTATTGCGGTAACTCCATACAGTTTTCGAAAATATAGTAAATTAACTTAATAAATATATAATAATTATTTGTATATTACTTATGTAATTAACCCCTTATCACCCAGGCCAATTCTGACACTTCTCTCCTACATGTAACAATAATTTAATTGCTAGAAAATTACTCAGAACCCCCAAATATTATATATATATTGTTTTAGCAGACACCCTAGGGAATAAAATGGCGGTCTTTGCAACTTTTTATGTTACACAGTATTTGCGCACGCTTTAAAATTGCGCACACTTGAGGAATGGCGCCAAACTTCAGTACTTAAGAATCTCCATAGACAAAGCATTTTTTAGAGGTTGCTTCTTTAGTGTTGCTGCTCCAGTCTCTGTGCAGGCACCCGCTTCGAATATATTACCTCTGTAAGAGGTTTGTCTGGTTCCGCTCTACTTCCCTAGCTTGGAATATACTTTGAGATGCTGCCCCAGGCGTTCCCCACGAACAGAAGCAAAATAGGCTTCATTATTTTTTTGCTTTCTGATAGAGCCTTGGCCTGGGCAAACCCTCTATGGGAGATGCAAAACCCCATTGTCCTGAGTTACCCAGAGTTTGTGGCTTCCTTTGAAAGGGTATTTGATCTTCCCACATGCGCTACTTCTGCTACCAAGAGCCTCATGTCCATCAAACGGAGTACGAGAACTGTTGCCGATTACGCCATTGCATTCCGTACTCTCGCAGCAGAGGTCGCTTGGAACAATGAGGCCCTCGTGGCTGCTTTTTATCATGGTCTCTCGGATAACATTAAAGATGAGATGAGATAGCAGCCCAAGACATACCTACAGATCTGGAGAAGTTGATCACGTTTGCCATTCTCATTGGCTCTAGACTCCCAGAGAGACCTTCCTTTAACCTCCCTGGCGGTCCCAAGTGTGGCTTGGGGTTAAATTTCAGCATCATTAGTGGTAACCCCGAGCCTGGTGTGGTATACTTACCTTGTCCCCAGGATCCTGCAATGCCCCCCCCCCCCCCCCCCACTGTGTCTGTAATACATACAGTACACTAATACACTAATCTTACAGATTACATTACTGTATGAAATTATTTCACATCCCTTTTGTCCCCGGTGCTTTGTCCAAAGCCCTGCATGCAGTTTTATATTATATATACTGTTCTTACTGCCTGGAAACTTGAGATTGTCCATAGCAACCAAAAAGTGTCCCTTTACGTCAAAAGTGGTTTTAGACCAGCTAGACAACAGCAGAATTGAGCGATAGTAAATCGTGGGGAAATTTATTTTATTATATTATTTTTTAGAATTATATTTATTTATTATATTATAATTTATGATTTTGCGTTTCAAACTTCATCATACCCGGGATATCTACTAGACTCTTGGTGGACAGAGTTAAGTGTGTTATTGCTAAGAATTACAGGACAATATAAAACCGCCAAATTTCTATGCAAAATAATTGTACCGCTTTGAGACACAAAAATCTGACATTATCATACCGCCAGGGAGGCTACGGAGTGCTTGTGGAAGCCTTCTGTACATTTGGCTCAGAGATTCTCAGTCCCACCCTTGCCTCCCTCACCTCCCATGCCTCCTGGTACCAAGTCCACCAATGAAGTAGAACCCATGCAGTTGGGCTTCACACGTCTCTCTGTGGAGAGGGCCTTTAGGAGGAGGGAGACATTGTGCCTTTATTGTGTCCCAGTCTGGGACATGCTGGCACCTGAGGTCCTGTGTAGGGGAGAGACCTTAGGTGGAATTGTTAGACTCCCAGTTATCCTGAAGGATAAGCCTCTAGCTCTGGTTGCCCTTTCTTGGTCTAAGCCGCCCATCGATACACAGGCTCTAATCAACTCTAGGGCTGCAGGCCTGTTCATAGATAGTGCCTTTGTGTCCAAGCACTCGATCCAACTGCAGCTTTGTGCCACTCCACTTGCCATTGAGGCTATTGATGGGAGACCTCTACAGCCTGCTCATGTGACTCATGAAACTGCTCTGTTGACCATGGCTGTAGGGGCTTTTCACCGTGAGATAATCCAATTCCAAGTCATTTCCTCACCTCATTACCCAGTGGTCATTGGTTATCCTTGGTTAGAGAGGCATCGATTTTTTCGATCCTTTTTCGATTGGCATCGTACTGAGGTTCTTTCCTGGTCACCACAATGCAGTAAAACATGTTTTCAGAAAGTATAAAACAGTGGGGGCCCGTCCATAGGGGGGCGCACAGGTGCCAACCAAACCCCTTTAAATAAAAAATAGAAAAAAAAGTCCTTTAAGTGCACTGTGTTCGATCGACGGACAAAGTGCACTATGGGAAGCGCCAAGTCTATGCAGTCATGAGATTGCAGACAAGACGCTTCATTTGCAGGCTTTTGACCTGCTTTTTGGCGCAGTCCATCGTGCCGGACAACTTCCGCCCGTAGTATCACTATGGGCGGCCGGGTGCTTTGTTCTCAGAGTTAAGAAGACATCACTTCCGGTTTGCTGGAGAGAGAATTAGGCTTTCTGCTTCCTCCAACCTGCAGGGGGAGAGACAGCCGGCAGACTTTCCTTCCTCTCTCCCCTTATCACATGACTGGTGTGGAGAGAGGAACGAGACTTCATTCTGGAGAGCTGTGCCCCACTGGCTGTGAGTACACGTGGAAGGGAAGGAGAGGGGGGACACTCTGATGCAAGGAGGACTCTGATGGGGGACACTCTAATGCAAGGGGGACACTGATGGGAGACACTCTGATGCAAGGGGGGACACTGATGGGAGATACTCTGATGTGGGATACTCTGAATGCAGACATGTGGGATTTAAAATGTGCAGAATGCAGACGTGTGGGATTTACAATGTGCAGACATGTGCGATTTACAATGTGCAGAATGCAGACATGTGCGATTTACAATGTGCAGAATGCAGACATGTGCGATTTACAATGTGCAGAATGCAGACATGTGCGATTTACAATGTGCAGAATGCAGACATGTGCGATTTACAGTGTGTAGATATGTGCAATTTGCAGTGTGCAGAATGCAGACAGTAATGACACATAATCACCTGATAAATGCCTATTTAGAGTTCTATATTACTAACAGTGTAATTTTTCAGTTTGTTTGCGCCGATCTGTAAGCCTGTACTATATACCATGATCTGCGAGGCTGTGCTATATACCATGATCTATGAGGCTACACTATATACCATGATCTGTGATGCTGAGCTATATACTCTGTCCTGTGATGCTGGGGCTGTATACTCTGCCCTGTGATGCTGGGGCTGTATACTCTGTCCTGTGATGCTGGGGCTGTATACTCCTGACACTATGGGTGGAAGCAAGTGGCATACAGGGGACGGAGTGGGTGGATTCTATAAGGGGTGGGGCTTATGAGAAGTGGGAGTGGTCAAAAAGGAAGGGCGGGATCTGGCGCCCCCATCCTAAAACTTCAGCAGCCGCCACTGGTATAAAAAACAAATAAAATGCTGCACTATATTAAGATTACCAATGTGATATGACACATAAAATGCATGAATATGTAGCTTAGTTATTAAATAATAAAATAAAAACTGTCCATTGTGCTGGCAAAGCAAAATCCTGTGATGGTGCTCCAAAGTTGACAACAAACTTGTGCTCCCCCTGTGTGAATCTGAAGACACGTGACTGATCCCTGTGGTGAACACACGTAGGGGAGGGGACAGGGCGGTGCAGTAGGCAGCAGGTTTGAACGCTGCGAACGGACAAGCCATCTCGTTTTTTTTTTTAATCTGCTATAGAGTGGTACGCTTCAGCACCTGGAAGATGTGAGTATCCAGATTGATGTTTTATAAATAAAATAATTTTTTAAACAATAAAACACCATTTAGACTTTATTTTTATATATGGACGGAGGAAATTACTGCTGGACATCTCAGGATCCCAAAGAGCTTCATTCATATAGAACCCAGGGGTGTTTTTTTGACCAAACATAGGTGTGCGGTCAAACGCCCTGGGGTGAGCAGATTCATACATGGGGGAGCACAAGCTTGTTGTCAACTTTGGAGCACCATCATATCGCATTGGTAATCTTAATATAACATGGCATTTTATTTGTTTTTTATTTTGTTCCCAGAAGCAGTGTGTTCGTGGCAGGCAGGCAGAGCTCCTATATTTTGTTCCCAGAAGCACACCTTGGACTTGTAGTGTGTTCGTGGCCTTCTAGTGTGTTAGTGGCATCACACAGAGCTCCTCTATTTTCTTGCAGAAGCACCCATAGGACTTCTAGTGTGTTAGGTGGCATCACACAGAGCTCCTATTATTTTCTTCTCAGCAGCACCCACAGGACTTCTAGTGTGGTTAGTGGCATCACCACCACAGAGCTCCTCTATTTTCTTTGCAGAAGCACCATACAAAACGGATTCTAGTGTGTTAGTGGCATCATCACAGAGCTCCTATATTTTTCTTTGCAGAAGCACCCATAGGACTTCTAGTGTGTTAGTGGCATCACACAGAGCTCCTATATTTTCTTTGCAGAAGCACCCATAGGACTTCTAGTGTTGTTAGTGGCATTCACACAGAGCTCCTATATATTCTTCTCAGCAGCACCCACAGGACTTCGAGTGTGTTAGTGGCATCACACAGAGCTCCTCTATTTTCTTTGCAGAAGCACCCATAGGACTTCTAGTGTTGTTAGTGGCATCACACAGAGCTCCTTTATTTTCTTCTCAGCAGCACCCACAGGATCTTCTAGTGTGTTTAGTGGCATCACACTCAGAGCTACCTCTATTTTCTTTGCAGACGCACCCATAGGGACTTCTAGTGTGTTAGTGGCATCACACAGAGCTCCTATATTTTCTTTGCAGAACTGCCACCCATAGGACTTCTAGTGTGTTAGTGGCATCACACCGAGCTCCTATATTTTCTTTGCAGAAGCACCCATAGGACTTCTAGTGTGTTAGTGGCATCACACAGAGCTCCTATATATTCTTCTCAGCAGCACCCACAGGACTACCGACTACACTGGCTGGAAAGACCGCCACAGGGGAGGCAGAGAGCGTGCAGAGCCAAGAACACAGGGCAGGCAGGCTCTGTTTCTAGTGGACGTGGCCGTGGGGCCGTGGACGTGGTCGTGCATCGTCATCAGCACGTGGACATGGGACACGCGCGTCTTTGTTTTCGGCAGCTGGACATGTGGAGCCGCATCACGCTGAAGGCTTGGTAGAATGGATGACCAAGCCCTCCTCATCCTCCTCATCCTCTCTCACCCAGGCTCAGGGTACTGGCAGAGCATCATCAGCCACCCCTTCCCTAGACCCACCATGTCCTCCTGAGGAGTCCCCCCAAACTCTTTGAGCACAGTGTTGGTACATGCTCCAGGAGGATCCCCAACGATTCGAAGGCTCGGATGAAGATACCCAGCTTGAGGAATCTGGCAGTACTGTTCCACCAGCTGCAGCTTACTGCCAGGTTTGCTCTAGTGGTGAAGAGGGAGGGGATGATGAGGTCACTGACTCCACGTGGGTGCCTCAAGGGAGAGTGGATGAGGAGGAGGACGAGGAGAGGAGGATGCGGCGTCACATGTCCAACGAGGCAGGATTCCCCCTGGAGGCCAGGTAGAGGCCAGCACAGCAACTGTACAACACCGCAGAAGCGCTCCGCCTGTGCAGGGCGCTGCCTCTGCACGTTATCAGAAAAGTTCTCGGTCAAACGCCCTGGGTAGTGAGCAGATTCATACATGGGGGAGCACAAGCTTGTTGTCAACTTTGGAGCACCATCACACACCTCTTCCTCACACCCCCTCCTCTTCTTCTTCCTCCATGTGCCTGTCCTTGGAACCAGCGGTGCTCCGTAGGCGTTACAAGGGGCTACGCAAGTACGCAGGCAAAAAGATTGCCATGCCGTTTGCGCTGGTGTGTTTGGGGGGGACAGGAGCCACACTGGGCCAGAGGTTTATCTGGCAGCTCTGCAGGGGCAGGCCGAGAGGTGGTTGACGCCACGTCAGCTTAAGGAATGTCGTTTCTGACAATGGCACCAACTCCTCTTCCGCCCTGCGACAGGGGGCAGCTCACCCATGTGCCCTGCATGGCAACCTGTGGTTGCAGCGGTTCTTGGGCAGGTTCCCAGGCTACAGGATCAGGCAGGCCAGGAAAGTCTCATTTCGCCGATCTTTATAATGCCAGTGCTCGGCTGGATGTAGCTGCAAAAGGAGCTGAACCTGCCCAAAGAACCGCCTAATCACCCGCCAGGTGGAACTCAACGTTGGCCAGCTGCAGCGACTGCACACGCAGGCAGAGGGCCATCAATGAGTACCTTTGCGATATGGCACCAGGACAGGGTCAGGGGAGGGGAGCTTGTTTTTTTTTCCCCTCGTCAGTGGAGCATGATCAGGGATGCATTGCACTGTCCTCTCACCATTTGAGGAGGCCACGAGGATGGTGAGCAGTGACAGTGCAATGCATCAGTGACACTGTCCCTCTTGTCCACCTGTTGGAGCATTGGTGGGATAATGGACAGGGCACTTGAGGCAGAACAGAGGCAGGAAGAGGAGGACTTCCTTGCCTCTCAAGACCCCTTTTCCGGACAGTGTTCCTTCTGTCCCACCCATCACACAGGAAGAGGATGAGGAGGAGGAGGAGGAGGAGGAGGGGATTGTGTGAGCACCATCACAGGATTTTACTTTGCCAGCACAATGGACAGTTTTTATTTTATTATTTAATATGTTTGATATTATGCACGTTTTGCACTAAGTCATTCATGCACTTTATATGTGTCATATCACATTGGTTACTTCAATATATTGCGGCACTTTTCATCTGTTATTGTTTTATTTTGCCAGCACAATGGACATTTTATATATTATGTTATGTTTAATATCATGCACGGTTTGCACTAAGATATTCATGCATTTTTGTGTGTCATATCGCATTGGTAATCTTAATATAACATGGCATTTTATTTGTTTTTTATATTCATTTATATATTTATACACTTATGAGATTGTGATCAGTGCCAGCAGCTATATCAATTAAGAAGATTCTGAGTCATTAGTTTGGTTTGCTCGCAAGTAGGGATGGGCGAACGGTTCGGCCCGAGCATAAGTTCGGGCCAAACTTTCGTTGTTCGAACATTAAGCGAACTTTCGAACAAAAGGGTCGTTCAACATTTGTTCGCATTGTGGTTCCCCCGTCCACAATGCATTGCGACTGAACAGTGCATTGCAAGCCCTGATTGGCTGAAGCAGTGAAAGCTTCAGCCAATCAGGGCACAGAGCACTGTCAGAGTCATGATTGGACACTGTCATCATGACTTTATGACAATCATGGCTCATTGCCGCCCCACAGTATAAAAGTATTCTTTCAATGGCAGCCATTTTCAGTGTGATTTTGGCGTGGAGAGAGATAGAACAGGGCTCTGTTCAGTGCTAATACTATTATTTTTCTTCAATTGTCAGTGTAGAATATTAGTTTAGTGTCAGTCTAGGGGTGCCCAACCTTTTGAGGAGCGAGGGCCACTTTAGCGACTTGGTAACCGGTCGCGGGCCACAATGACCGTAGCGGGCGGATGGCAGGTCTGTGTCCACTCCGCATATGTAGAGCAGACACAGATGCAGCCCGCTCTACCCTAAGGGCCCTCTGATCTGCCCTTCTGTATTTTTAAGCAGATCGGATTGCAGATAGGCGGGTGTAAGCAGACACAAGTCCGTTTACATCTGCCGCTCTATAGAGGTGAATGGAGGGTCCGATTGGGTCCGCCTGAAAAACAGACAGGCAGACCCCATCGGACCGATCGTGTGAAAGGGGACTGAGGCCCCTTTCACACTGAAGCACAGCGGTTTACCTGCATCTCAACTGACCTCAATCTTCACTTCTTCCTCAGGATTCCTGCAGCTGGTTGCTGCTGTCCCCCAGGTGGTTATAACTGGTGGCTGCTGCTGGCTGTCCTCCAGGGCTGGTACTGCTGGCTGGTACTGCTGTTGGGTACTGCTGTTGGGTACTGCCTGCTGGTACCGCTGGCAGATACCACTGGCTGGTACTGCTGGCTGTGCTGGTGGGTACTGGTGCTGCTGGTGGGTACTGGTGCTGCTGACTGGTAATGGTACTGCTGGCTGGTACTGATGGCTGGTACTGCTGGTGGGTACTGGTACTGCTGGCTGGTACTGCTGGCTGATACCGCTGTTGAGTACTGCCTGCTGCTAATGCTGGCAGATACCGCTGGCTGGTACTGCTGGTTGGTACTGGTACTGCTGGCGTGTGCTGGTGGGTACTGGTGCTGCTGGTGGGTACTGGTGCTGCTGGCTGGTAATGGTACTGCTGGCTGGTAATGGTACTGCTGGTGGGTACTGGTACTGCTGGCTGGTACTGCTGGCTGGTACTGCTGGCTGGTACTGCTGGTGGGTACTGGTACTGCTGGCTGGTACTGCTGGCTGATACCACTGTTGAGTACTGCCTGCTGCTAATGCTGGCAGATACCGCTGGCTGGTACTGGTACTGTTGGCGGGTACTGGTACTGCTGGCGTGTGCTGGTGGGTACTGGCGCTGCTGGCGGGTACTGGTGCTGCTGGCTGGTACTGGGGCTGCTGGCTGGTACTGCTGGCTGGTACTGGTGGCGGGTACTGCTGGCTGGTGGCTGGTACTGGTGGCTGGTACTGGTACTGGTGACTGGTACTGCTGGCGGGTACTGGTACCTGGTACTGCTGGCGGGTACTGGTACTGGTACTGGTACTGGTGGCTAGTACTGGTGGGTACTGGTACTGTTGGTGGGTACTGGTACTGCTGGTGGGTACTGGTGGCGGGTACTGGTACTGCTGGCGGGTACTGGTGACTGGTACTGGTGGCTAGTACTGCTGGTGGGTACTGGTGGCGGGTACTGCTGGCTGGTACTGGTACTGCTGGCTGGTACTGGTGGTGGGTACTGGTACTGCTGGTGGGTACTGGTACTGCTGGTGGGTACTGGTACTGCTGGCGGGTACTGGTACTGCTGGCGGGTACTGGTACTGCTGGCGGGTACTGGTGACTGGTACTGCTGGTGGGTACTGGTGACTGGTACTGGTGGCTTGTACTGCTGGTGGGTACTGGTACTGGTACTGGTGGCGGGTACTGCTGGCTGGTACTGGTACTGCTGGTGGGTACTGATACTGCTGGCGGGTACTGGTACTGGTACTGCTGGTGGGTACTGGTACTGGTGGCGGGTACTGGTACTGGTGGCTAGTACTGCTGGTGGGTACTGGTACTGGTGGCGGGTACTGCTGGTGGGTACTGATACTGCTGGTGGGTACTGGTACTGGTACTGCTGGCGGGTACTGGTACCTGGTACTGCTGGTGGGTACTGGTACTGGTACCTGGTACTGCTGGTGGGTACTGGTACTGGCACTGCTGGCTCTGGCACTGCTGGCTGTTGTCTGTGATCTCATTCTCAGGAAGCATCATGCGGCTGCAGTAGACAGCAGAGCCGATGCTTCCTGTCACAGGCGGAGTACATTTGATATCACTCCGCCTGTGAAGGAGCCGGCGCTATACAGGAAGCATCGGCTCTGCTTCCTTTAGCGGCGGCTCCGTTGTTCGCGCTGATGCTCGGAGATGGCGGGTCGGGGACCCGCGATCAGGGCTTGCCGACCCGCCATCTCGGAGCAAGACGTGGCGGGCCACCTCGGATGGCGCCGCGGGCCACCGGTTGGGCACCCATGGTGTAGAGTAAGGACAGCTCAGATAGTATGTAAGGTGCCTGTGTCCGAAGTGGAGCTTGTGTGCTGAGGATTCAGGCAAAAACGTAGTCAGGCAGATCAGGATGGCAACAGATCAGGCAAAGCGGTACACGATCGAAATCCAGAGATTGGTCAGGCAGGCAAAGGTCATACACAAGCTGGCAGTGAAGTACAAAATCAGCAGGCTAGAGAGTAGTCAGGAATTCAGGCAGAAGTTCAAATACGGTATTCAGAGTTAAAAAGCAGTCAAAACACCCAGGAAGCTAGTCCAAACAAACGGCACTGAGAGATAGGAAGTACTGCTATTTATGGGCTGCTTTGATTGTACATTGTCCACAGCTGGCAGCAAGTGGGGCTAGTGAGTCCAAGGTAATGTATAAAACTAAGAGACCATAGCTATAGCTCCAGAGCTCCTCTGTGGCACAAGTAATACCCTGTACAGACGGTCAGATTTTCTGACAACAAATGTTCAATGGGAGCTTGTTGTCGGAAATTCTGACAGTGTGTAGGCTCCATCGGACATTTTCCATCGGAATTTCCGACAAACAAAATTTGAGATCTGGATTTCAAATTTTCCGACAACAAAATCTGTTCTCGGAAATTCCGATCGTGTGTACACAATTCCGACAGACAAAGTTCCACGCATGCTCTGAATCAATTACAACACAGAAGCGCTTGGTCTGGTAAAACTAGCGTTCATAATGGAGATAGCACATTCGTCACGCTGCAAATTTTTTTTTTATTTACTTTTTTTTATTTTCTTAACAAACACAGAACAATACAGACGCACAACAGCTCAGCCAACATCTGGCTGTCAACAGGGAAGGGACCCACGCAGGGGTCACAAAGTATTGTTATAATATCAAAAATCATTAGAAAATCAAGGAGTACCTTAGGATAACAGCAATAGATTATCATGGCTCTTGCTCCATGGGAGGACTAACAATGAGCTAGCCCACCTAGAATAACCTGCGAACCCGGGTTGGTCTATTAGGACGCTAAGGAGGGCCAACATATATTAGAGAGGTCGCTTAATTTGTTGCAGCAGTGGAGGGTTCTGCTAACCACTTACTCCAGACTATCATGTTTTTTCGGACAGCCTCTGTGTGTATAGGTGTCCCTGTAAAGGGATATCACATTGTTAACAAGTGATTTCCATGAGCCTATAGAGGGAGGAGTCTTTCGCTTCGAGCATAGGACAATGGATTTCCTGGCATAGAACAGCAGGAGACCCAACAGGGTTCTCTCAGCCACTCTGGGCAACGCTGCAAATTTTAAAATCTTTTAATGCAGCGCATTTTCTTTAGAATGCTAGAATAATGAAGTTGTTTTGCTGCTCATATTCACACAGAGTTCTGACAACCTAATTTCTTTATTATTTTTCGTGATCTCATGAATAATTTTTTTTTTTTTCGTTAGATCTCCATAATAATGTTTAGAATTTTTGGTTATAGTGTTTTTTGATTTTTTTTTATCCAGATCTCCCAATTATTTTTTAGTTTTTTTATAGTGATCTCCATAATTTTTTCTTTTGTTTTGTGTCAAGTTACCACAACACCATTATTATCTTGTATTTTTTAACCTCAAGAGGGTTGGTGTTGGTGTCCCTTGTTAATTTGACATTGTATTTTTGAAATGTACCTGCCTACTCACAAACAAACTGTCCTTTTTGAAGTTAAACACATGGGCAAGTATTTGTGAAAAATAAATAGCCATTTATTTCTGGTCATAACAAAATAAAGAGGAAGGCAACACTGGAGAAACTGGTGAAATTTGCTAAGCCTTTGTACCCCAGGGCACACATCAATTATTTTACAGTCAAAATTGGTCGCCTGAGGAGTCCTTATAATAGTGAGCACAATCCGGTCTAGGACTACAAGAGATCAGGAACAGCAGCAGACAGCACCAGGCTGTGGTCTTACAACAGCCTGCGTCTTTTGTCAGACCACACCAAACCCAGGCCATCACTCTCTTGTCTTCCTTACACACTTGCTTCCAGGCTGTGGCTCTGGTGTTGTAGTTGTGGCAGAAGGTGGAGGAGGAGGACCATGGTTGAACTCACAAACGTGGCTTTGGCTTGTGAGTTCGCCCCTCCACTCCTTATTTAGGGCTTGTAAGATAACTTCCTCACAGAAGAGGCGTTGGCCCTCCTCCATTTCCTGCATTTTGCAGGTTGCCATGTTGGCATAGTTCTCTTGAATATTGGTGGGGTTCTGAGGGCCGCAGTAGCCTTCCGAAATAGGCCAAGTACTGCCTCCTCCAGGTTACTCCTCTTCCTGGGACTTTTTTGTGGAAGGCGGAGGGGAGGGACCTGGGATTCGGGCAGGCTACTGGGCCCGGCCACCTCCTGGCTGCCACTTACCCCCGCCACCTCCTGTGCAGACTTTCCTGTGTATGAAAAAGGGACATAGTTTTAGTTTTTGGTTCATCAATCACACACAATTTTCAGCTCATGACTGTTGCAAATTGAATGTTACTAAATAGAAAAGACTATCATTCTGACCCCAGCATTTTTTCATTCTTGTCCCAATAATTTGTGGCTACTACTGTCTGTTGATATGTAAAACACTTTGTAAAATCAGAAATGAATGATCAATAATAACATCTAGTTAACATCATTACCGTATTTATCGGCGTATAACACGCACCGGCGTATAACACGCACCCCAAGTTTAGGAGGGAATTTTAAGGAAAAAAAGTTTTAGGAGAGAAGTTTAGGGAAAAAAAAAACTTACATTTAAGCGTCATTTGCAGCTTGCCCAGCGTCATTTGCAGCTTGCCCAGCGTCATTTGCAGCTTGCCCAGCGTCATTTGCAGCCTGCCCAGCGTCATTTGCAGCTTGCCCAGCGTCATTTGCAGCTTGCCCAGCGTCATTTGCAGCTTGCCCAGCGTCATTTGCAGCCTTTCCCAGCGTCATTTGCAACCTGCCCAGCGTCATTTGTAGCTTGCCCAGTGTCATTTGCAGCTTGCTAGTGTCATTTGCAGTTTGCCAGCGTTTAAATTTCCCGCCGCGAGACAAACCGCGCATGCGCGGCCGAAAAAGACCGAACCACGGCCGAAAAAGGCCGAAGCGCGGCCGAAAAAGACAGAGCCGACTGTTCGGCTCCGCTCGGAGTCCCGCCTCCCTGCTGTTTCGGGAGCGAGCGCAGGGAGGCGGGACTACAAGCGGAGCTGAACAGCCGGCTTCGGTCTTTTTCGGCCGCGCTTCGGCTTTTTCCGGCCTTTTTCGGCCGCGGTCGGCCTTTTTCGGCGCCGCAACCGATTTTTGTCATTTTTTTGGGGGGGGTATCGGCGTATAACACGCACCCACGACTTTCCCCCGGTTTTAAGGGGGAAAAAGTGCGTGTTATACGCCGATAAATACGGTAATTATTTGACTAGAAATATGTTGAACAATGCTATACCTGGCTCAAGTTGGGCTCCTCCACTTCTTCCTGGGTGGAAGGCCCAGGTTGGATGTCGGAAGCCTCAGCTGAGGTGGAAGGAAGCCTTGAAGGGGGCGTGGCTTGCGCGCGGACTTGAATGGACGCTTGAGCGGTGAGCTCCGCCATCCAGACCGGCCGGGGGAAGCGACGATCGGGCCACACAGCAACATCACCCGGCTCCACACACTCACCGGAGATCCCCCGCAACCCGCTGACAACAATGTCCCGCAAGCGGAACCAGGAGAAGGGGCCGAAGCGGCTGGAATCCTTCTCCTTCCAGCCGCGCCGTCCACACAACAAGGCCCAAGATGGCGCCGACCGCGGCACAGCGCTCCAGGCCCTGAGATACCAGGATGGATCCGTGCACCATCCGCTCCTAATACACCCTGAGATGGGTCCATCTGCATCCCCAGCCTTATCTCCTACAACCCCTGAAGTACACAGCCCAGCGAAATCCAGGATGAAGCTGGATATGCAGCACCAGGCCTCAGGCGCAGTGAGTACAGCATTACCTGACATGTCTACCATCACATCATTGCAGTCATCCATTGCACAGTTCCCTACCACGGGCCAACCAGTATTAGACACCACCATGAAGGACATGCTCCTGTCCCTACAATCCTCCCTCATGTCTAACTTTACTACCCTGATCAATCAATTCTCTCTAGAACTGAAACACGTTGATAACAGGGTGATGTTTATGGAACACAAAATGGAGGATTGCACAGATACCATTAATGATCTTGTTGATGCCTATACTGAACAAAAAGAAGACTCTCTCTGGGTCAAGGCAAAGCTCGCGGACCTCGAGGACCGCTCCAGGCGCAATAATATAAAAATTAGAGGTGTCTCTGAGTCTGTACAACCCAAAGAGCTCCACGGATATGCCAGCACCATGTTCTCCAGCATGCTCCCTGACTTATCCCCAATGGAGCTTACCATCGATAGGATTCACCGCTTGCCAAAACCCCGCCATTTAGAAGCAGATATAACCCAGAGATGTACTTCTGAGGGTACACTTTTACCAGGCCAAGGAGCAAATCCTTCAAAAAGCCAGAGAAATATCACCGTTACCACCGCCTTACTCAGATATTCAACTATACGCTGACTTATCCCAATACACCCTCCAAATGCGGAGGCAACTTAAAACAATCACCAAAGCTCTCAACAACCACAAAATAGTGTACAAGTGGCGTCATCCAGCTACGATCCTGGTCACCTATAACGGAATCCCTCATTCCATCTCTACACTGGAGGGTGGAATGAAATTGCTGCACTCCTGGGGTATTATTCCCGAACCCCCTCACAACCTACAGCAACCTCATGACAAGCCGAACCCCTTCTCCTTTGGATCGGAAAACAAGCTAAAACCAAAAACAAAATGCACTGACTCACCTGCCCGCAAGCAATGGCAGGCCTCTAGTCCGGTCCGGTCTGGGCTTGGTCACCGTCACCTGCTTGCCGAACTTTTCCCCATACTCTGATCAGTCGCCCAATTGGGGCACACTATACTGATCTACTTAGCTGTCAGTGATTGCTAACTGACATCGAACTTCAATTTTTTTTTCTTTTTTCTCCATCTCCCCTCCCGTTCATTTCTTATATTTTGAGGCTATTTGTTTTGATTCCACGATAGTGGTCAAATACATCGCAATTACTAACTGTCATTGTTGCACTAACTTGTATTCTATCCTAGCAGAACACAACTGCTCCACTTGAGCTGAACTTTTCATCACTAAACTAACCTTCTCGTCCAGCATCAACGAAGAGTTTGTCGCTACGACCCACTTATCCACCACCCACTCAACTGTCTTCAACCCGGCGGATCTCCTCAGCTGTGTCCACTCACCTTCCCATTCAGCTACGCCAAGTTATCTGTCTCCCGATCGTAGACCGACGAACTGTAAGTGAATTCTACACCTGCACCCACCACCATTACTTCCAATATGGGCATCACAATTCTCTCTCTTAATGCAAAGGGTCTCAATCACCCAGCTAAGCCAGCATCTCTTTGGAAACAGCACTCTCTCAGACCTGCGATTTCCTCTAAGTGCAAGAAACCCACTTTGCCGCTGATGCCACTCCAAAATGTCTAAACAGACACTTTCCTCTTGTTTACCATTCCTCTTACCATAAAAAGCAAAGAGGGGTTATGATCGCTATTAAGGATACTGTGTCCTTTCAACTGCACCACAGTGTACTAGACCCTGAAGGTCGCTTCATCATTTTGATTTGTTCTATGAACAATGTTCAATACACCTTAGTCTCCATATACGCTCCAAACATGGGTCAAATGCCCTTTCTCAGGAAGACGCTCCGTGTAGCACGCAAACTGCAAAAAGGTAATTTACTAATATGTGGAGACTTCAACCTGGTACCAAATTATTCTCTAGACTCTACTGCTTGCAATAAACGCCATGTGTCCCCTTTGGACAAATTTATTACTAACAACGAATTGTATGATGTTTGGAGGTGTTGTCATGCGAGCGAGAGAGACTTTACCTTCCTCTCGCCGCGTCACAACACCTACTCACGAATAGATCTCTTTTTAACAGATAAAAGGTTACTGCACTCTGTTTCACAATCCACTATCCACACCACCACCTGGTCAGACCACGCCCCTGTCAGCATCACAATATCCGGGGAAATTCCCCAATCGGCCACATATATTTGGAGAGTGAACAACTACCTCCTCAACACCCCATGCTATCGAACCCCCATCACACAAAACTTAGAGGACTTCTTTTCTCTCAACCAGGATTCAGTGTCTGACCCGCTGGTGGTGTGGAACGCCCATAAAGCAGTAATACAAGGTATTTTTTTACAAATGGGTGCCAGAGCAAAGAAAAATAGATCCCAGAAACTAGACGACCTGACAACCGACATGACCGAATCCCTAAATAAGACTCATCCTTCCCCTGACCTTCAGGCCAATATCTTTACCCTACGCCACGAACTGAGATCCCTCCTCCTAGAAAAATATGAGAAAACATACAAGATACTAAAAGCTACATCATACACCACAGGCAATAAGGCCGGCAAAGCCACGTCCCTGAGAGTCAAAGGATTCAGAACCAAAACCAAAATCCCCTTCATTCATCATCCACACTCCAATGAAAAGCTCCTCAAACCACAACAAATTGCCGACGCATTTAGTACATATTACGCTGACTTGTACAATCTCAAAAACGACCCAAATACCACACAACCCTCAAAAAATATTTTTTCAAAAGATGCAATCCTAGCCTTCTTGGACCAACAGAAACTCCTATCCATATCACAAGCCCAACTTACCTCCCTAAACGATCCCTTCACCATAGAAGAAGTATACGCAGTGATTAACAAACTACCCAGCTTCAAATCCCCGGGCTATGATGGCTTTACAGGGGAATATTACAAACAGTTTCAAAAACAGCTCGCCCCTACCCTTTGCCAAGTTTTTAACTCGGCGACTTCATCCGCCACATTCCCGAAAGAAATGCTCAACGCCATGATTGTAACATTGCCTAAACCAGGCAAAGAACCTACATCCCCCAAGAACTTCCGCCCCATATCACTCCTCAACACCGATATAAAAATTTACGCTAGAATTATTGCCAATAGACTCGAAAATATACTGCCTACCCTTATAGCCCCCGACCAATCAGGTTTCACCAAAGGTCGCCAAGCATCAGACGCCACTAGACGCATGATCAACATAATTCAACACCTTGACTCCTCCAAAACCCCGTCTCTTCTCCTATCCTTAGACGCCGAAAAGGCATTCGATAGGGTCCATTGGGGTTACCTATCTGCAGTTCTTCACAAATTTGGCATCATAGGACCAATCCATAACGCAATTATGGCCTTATACTCCAACCCCACCGCTCAAGTCTACTCCGCAGACACCCTTTCCACTCCGTTTCTCATATCCAACGGCACACGACAAGGCTGTCCACTATCACCACTAATATTTAGTATGGTCATGGAACCCCTAGCCGAATCCATTAGATCCAACTCACTGATCTCCGGCATCTCATTAGGAGGTATGGAACATAAAATTAGCTTATTTGCGGATGACGTGATACTAATGATCACTCAACCGGAACAGTCTTTACCTGAAATCCAAAGAACTCTCACCTCTTTCAGCGACATATCTTATTACAAGGTAAACAAAGCTAAATCGAATATCCTAGACATCAACATACACGACATCACCAGCAATCTCATCAAACAACACTTTCCCTATGCCTGGGCAGCTACCAGCATTACGTATCTAGGTATCCAACTAACAAGATCAACAAAAGAATTATTCTCAGCTAACTACCTCCCCCTTAAGCTTAAAATCAAACACCAACTGACCAGACTTGCATCTGTTGAATTCTCATGGTTAGGACGCCTAGCAGCTTTTAAAATGTTCCATCTACCACAAATACTTTATTTTTTTCGCACCGTACCCATTCCCTTACCGCTGCATTACTTCAGAGCGCTACAATCGACCTTATCCTCATACATATGGCAAGGTAAGAAATCCAGATGCAAACATCACCAGCTAACCAAACACAGGCGTGCAGGCGGCGTAGGATATGTAGACTTCCAGGAATACTTAATTTCCTCAATATTGACACAAACTAAAGAATGGTTCCTTCCCCCCCCCTCTACCCACGATCTGGGGTAAGATCGAGTCAGCATCGGTCCAAGCGGGCAACCTCCCAGCTTGGCTGCATGCCGTCTCACTAGGAGCAAAAATCCCACCTCACTTCTACCCCACCTTGGTAGCAACATATAAAGCCTGGTCCAAAATTGCACAATCCCCATTTGAACACTCAATTCCCGCCACGATACAGATCCCGATAGAATCTCTCCAATACTTGATGGAGTTTACCTCTTTCAACTCTTGGAAGAGACGCGGTATCACCTATATCACAGATATCACCATAGGCAGTAGGATGAAAACCTTCCCGGAACTCCAAACCGAATTCCAACTACCTAACTCCGATATATTCCTTTACCTCCGCACTCGTCACTGTGTAGAATCCCTGAAATTCTGGACATGCTCACTTCCCCAAGAAGCGTGGATGTTCTACAGAGCACCCCTTCTCCACCGTAAGGGCATCTCAATGTTCTACAACCTTCTACATCATAAACACTCATTCACCAAAACAACTCCACTACTCAAATGGGAGAGAGACCTGAACCACACATACTCGACAGACCAATGGGAGGCAGCCTGTAAATCCATCTACAAAGCCACTTGCTGTTCCTCCTTATGGGAACTAGCTTACAAGATCACATATCGTTGGTACTTGACGCCCGATAGACTATCCAAATTTGATAAAAAGACGACACACACATGTTGGAGAAACTGTGGACTTAAAGGAGACCTTATACACATCCTTTGGGAATGCCCCAAACTCAACTCTTTCTGGACACGAATATTCCATATCCTACACGAAGTAACCAATGTATCCCTTCCTAGCAATCCATCACTGGCTCTATTATCCCTAGACATTGACCTATACCCTACTCACTTGAAACCCATTGTGACCCATATCCTGCTGGCAGCAAGACTATCCATTACTAGAAAATGGAAAAATTCAGAACCCCCCACAATTAATGAGGTCTTACACACGGTACAAACTCACTTTGTATACGAAACCACCCTGAAACTCAGAGGAAACCAAAAACGTATTTCACAGCACTGGAGCCCCTGGACTGACTGGACTAAAACTTCAAAATTTACTGATCACTTTGACATCTTTGACAGCCCAACCTAAGGGGGTCTACAAAGCTCACTAGGACACTGATATTTGACAATCTATATCGGTTTACTAATATCTGTTGACTCATTGATTGATTGAGGCCCTTGCCTCTAGTAAGGGGTGCCTCTACACGGGCACAGAACAGAACCCTATTAGGGGTGCTCGGGTAGTACGGCTCCCTAGTTAACTCACGTTACTACAGTTGAATAAGATGTATTTGCCATCCATCGCATAGTTTTGCCTCAATTTGTTTATATTTCCCCCGGCTTCTGCCACATCTAGATGTATACGTTTATATTGTATCATATCACTGCATATTTGTTCTGTATTGTTTGAAATTCTTCAATAAAAAACATTGTATTATGATTAAAAAAAAATTAAAATAAGTTTAGTACATTGTTGTCTAGATGGGTTTGTAACTAGAATGAAATGCAAACTTGATTCATTGTAAGAAGAGGATACTCAGCAGCTGTGGGTCAACAGAACAAACTTTTTAGGGTGTCCCACACAGGTGCTCCAGTGAATACTAGGGGTCTCTACATGTGTGATACTTTAACAAAAAAGGTAAGTATTCCAGCTTTGTAAAGGGAAAAAATCAATTCTTCAGCTTTGAACTCTGCCAAAACAGACAATTGTACGACACTTCCAAACAATGTTTCATATTCCTATTTCTTGCCTCAAATATCTGTGTGCTAAGTATACCTTTATTTTATTCACATAGGGGAGAAAATACTCTGGACCTCTGAGGTCACCAGGGACCCCCAACCTCCTAAAGAAGGGGAAATCCAAAAACAACAACCAGAGGATGTGGAGGAAGGAGAGGTTTATGAAGTGGGCGAAATAGTGACCACAACAGGTGAGTGTCTGAGACCACAGCTTCAGGTAATAGGTGGATGCCTGCATATTTATAATGCATGGGGGGTTATTTACTAAAGGCAAATCCACTTTGCTCTACAAGTGCACTTTCAGTGCAGTTTCAAGTGCACTTTTGCAGTGCACCTGGAGTGCAAAGGGGATTTTCCTTTAGTAAATAACTCCCACAGTGCTTTATAATTTGCCACAATCACGCAATTTTTGTGACTCACCAAAATTCATTCATGGTGCTGAAAATGATGAATATTTTTATCATTAATGCATTACATACATTAATAACAAAAACAAGGTGTGTGTAGCAGACCCACAACATAATAATAGTTCGCTGAAGAAGAGATTGTCACCTCATGTATCAAATAAATTACATTTGCACTATTGAAGAAAATGGCCAAAAAGAAAAGCCCATTGGAGAACCTAGGAGACAGCTAAAAGAAACACAAGCAGGAAATCTTATTTCAGTTTAACTAAAAAATGTATTTTGAAAATGTTTCTTAAACATTTTCTGGCATATCAATGGCCCCCCTACCCGCAAAGTACTCGACATACTTCTGTCAAGCCAGGGTGGCCAGCTTCAAGCGCCGTCAGGGTTTTTTTTTTTTGAAATATCACACAGGGAACCGTAAGAAATAGGTGGAACCGGCTGGCCATTATCCCAAAAGCGTTCACCACCACTCTTCTGGCTCTGGCCAGCCAGACAGGGTCCTCATGGCTTTAAAACGGTCAGCTGGTCAGACCGAACTAACAGAGAGCACTGAAAAACAGAAAGGACTAAGAAGAGCGAGCTGAAAATCAGAAACGAGCAGACAAGAACGCACTGCAAAATCAAATACGTACTATAAAATACAAATAAAATTACAAAAATTGAACTAAACCTCACATTATGACACGCATAACATAATATTTTGAGCCTTAAATAATACTTCTTTGGCATCTAACAGATATATAATGGTGTCAGATATTAACGTTGCCTTGTGTAGTGTAGTATCTGTCCTGTTCTGCTTTGGAGCAGAGCAGGTTATTATAAGTGCGGTCTTTATAGTAGGCCTTTGTTCGTATATAAAGAGTTTGGAGCGTATCTCATCCTTGAGCGCAATCTACGTTTGTCTATTTGCATGCCCAGATTTAGACGTGTTGGTCCCACGGGCCCGGCTCCCTTTTTTCTTTTTATCTTCCCCTTTAGAGGGGGGGGGGGGAGTCAGCATAGAGAAGAAGGTTAAGTAGTTAGAGAGGGTGGGGAGAAAGGGAGACCAGAGGGGGGAAGAGAAGGGGGAAGGGGGGGGGGGGAGGGCATGAGGGGAAGTACACCCCACGACCATGGTGCGCTGTTGGGGTAATGTCAGAGAGTGAGATCAATTCTGTAATGTCGTATACCTCATTCACCAAGGGACTCGGCTATCAACCCGTTTGTTCAAGTGACGTCCCCCGACCTCCTCAGAGCCTGCCCTTCCTCTGAAAAAATGAACATAGACCAAAGCTGCCATGTCTTGGTGTATGTCTCCTGTCTCTTCTGTTCGGTTAGAATAAGGTCCTCCATCGTCCTTATTTCCTCCACTTTCTGAAGCCAGAGGTCAATGGACGGTGGAAGAGCCGATTTCCAGCAGAGTGGAATGCAGGCCTTTGCTGCGTCTAGAAGATGGCGAATCACCAAATTTTTATATTTCCTGTCGGGGGTATCAGTTGCATGGAGGAGGAAGATTGCCGGGTCAGCGGGTATAATTCTTTCTGTCATTTTTTGTATCGTCTCGTGTATTACCTTCCAAAAATGACTCAGTTTGGGGCACGACCAGAAGATGTGCAGTATGTCTCCTTTCTCTGTCTGGCAGCGCCAGCATCTATCTGTTGTTGTTGGGAAGAATTTGTGGAGCATGGTTGGGGTCCTGTACCAGCGAGATAGGATTTTGAAATTCGTCTCTTGAGTTTTAGCACATATTGAAGATTTGTGCGTGTACTTAAGGATTAACTGCCTCTTCGCGTCACTAAATTGGAGCCCTAGGTCTTGTTCCCATTTAAGTAAGCCCGGTGGGACAAAGTCCTCCGGCGGGGAAATCATAAGCGAGTATGCCAGTGAGAGCGTATGTGGTAGTACTCCTGAGTCATTACATAATTCCTCCAGTGATGTGAGTGGTTGGTTATTACCTGTCGGGGGCTGTATCGTGTTTAGAAAGTGTTTCAGTTGCAGTGCTCTCATAAAGTCGAGTTTATATGGGCCTGTGGGGTCAGAGAATTCGGCTATCGTTTTCCACCTCCCCCTGTCGCTAAAGTGTGATGCCTGGTATAGTCCCGCCCCTAACATGGACCGAAAGGGATCATCATTAATCCCCGGTGTAAAGAGGGGGTTTCCTAGTATGGGGTATATAGGGGAGTTCTGTGAGGAGAGGGAGGACTGGGAGATGATACGTGCGCAGATCTGGGCCGTGTTACCTACTAACGGGTGTTGTTTAATCTCCGGCGGCAGACCACTAAAGCACCATGGTATGCCTCGTAGGGGAACTATACTCTGTGCCTGTTCCATTTGGGCCCAGAGTTTGGAGTCCTGGTGTCTGCACCAGTCAAGTAATCTCCCCAAGTGTGTTGCTTGGTAGTATACTCTAAGGCTTGGTAGTGCCAGTCCACCATAGCGCTTGGGGAGGACAAGCAGTGAGTTGGCCAGTCTAGGTCTTTTCTTTGCCCAGACAAAATCTGTAAATAATGTTTGAGTTTGTTTAAAATAACTACTTGGTATTCGGATGGGCAGGGCTTGCATCAGATATAGAAATTTCGGGAGTACAGACATTTTAAGTACATTGCAGCACCCCAGCCATGAGTGCAGACCGGATTGCCACCCGTTCAGTAGCATTCTTACCTTCTTAAGAAGGGGGGGGGGGGGAATTTAATTCGTACAGTTTTGAAAGTGATTGAGGGATGTATGTTCCCAAATATTTTAAGGCTGTATTTGTCCATTTCAGCTGAAAGCTGGATTGGAGATGCATAAGTTGGGCTTTTGGTATGTTCAGACTCATTGCTTCTGATTTACTAAAATTAATTTTAAGATTGGAGAGTGCTCCATATATGGAAGATTCCCGTAGCAAATTTGGGAGGGACACCGTTGGATTGGATAGTGAAAACAGTAGGTCATCCGCATAAGCCGACACTTTATATTGGATTTGTTTTATCGCGATCCCTTCAATGTTTGGATTGCGCCTAATATGACACAGGAAAGGTTCCAGGGATAAAGCAAATAGGATAGGTGAGAGTGGGCATCCCTGACGTGTTCCGTTTGTAATTGTGAAGGGATCTGAAAGGATCCCATTAGCCCTGACTCATGCCGATGGTGTTGTATATATCTCTGAGATCCAATTCATCATGGTCTGCCCTAGTCCCATGTGCTGCAGTGTGGTGAACATGAAGGTCCAATCAACCCTATCAAAGGCTTTCTCAGCATCCGTGCTGAGAAAGACACTTGGTGTATTGGCCAGAGTAGCTTGATGGAGTAGATTTAGAACTTTCGTGGTGTTATCTCGAGCCTCTCTAGACGGTACGAAACCTACCTGGTCTAAGTGAATGATTTGTGTAATGTGGGATTGTAGTCTTGAGGCCAATATCTTGGTGAACAACTTAAGATCCGTGTTCAGCAAGGATATTGGCCTGTAACTCCCGCATTGGGCCGGGTCTTTCCCTTCTTTGGGGATCACCGCGATTTGAGCCTGTAGGGTATTGGTGTGTAGTTTATTTCCCTTACCCAAGTCGTTCAAAAGGTTGATGAAATGGTTGCCTAGCACTGGGAGAAAGGTCTTGTAGTAATGGATGGTGAGGCCATCTGGTCCTGGGGCTTTCCTCTGTTTAGTGTTCCCTATCGCCGTCTGCAGTTCAGTCAAAGTTATGGGCTCTTCTAAAAGGGAACGGGTTTCAGTCGGTAATGTGGGCATCAAGGACTCTACAACATATTCCTTGATGTGTTCTGCATTCGGTTGGGTGGAGTTTAGATTGTATAAAGTCCCGTAGTAAGATTTAAATTCCTGGGCAATTTGCTGAGGTAGGGATTTTTTCTGTCCTGTCGGAGAGTGTACGTGTGGGATATATGCTGCCGCCGTTTGAGATCGTAGAGATTGTGCTAGTAGCCTGCCACACTTGTTTCCCGACTCATATATCCCCTTGCGGGAGATTTGTAATGCTGCCTTTGCCTTAAACTGTAGTAGGTCAGTCAGTTGTGTTCTTATTCTGTCTAGCTCTCCCCCCAACTCTCTGGTCGGTGTGCATTTATGTTTCGCTTCTAATGTCTGTAGCTTGTCCAATAGTGACGTGGTCTGAGCAGATCTCAGTTTCTTAATCCTGGCACCGTGTTTTATCAGCACCCCGCGGATCACGGCCTTATGTGCTTCCCAGACTAAGCCCCTGTCGGAGTCTGTTGTAGTGTTTGTATTGAAGTAGTGTGTGATTTCCTTTGAAATGTCAGCTAACGTGTCAGGGTCTTGAAGGAGGCTCTCGTTGAGTCTCCAAGACTGTTTTCTCCTCACGTCGTATCCGGACAGCGCGTATCTCATAGTTATCGGGGCGTGGTCCGACCAGGTAATAGACCCTATCGTTGTGTCTTGTACTGCCTGGAGCTGGTCATGGGGTATAAGGAAATGGTCTATGCGCGAGTATGTCTGGTGGACTCTGGAGAAAAAAGTGTAGTCTCGTTCGCCTGGGTGCAATAGGCGCCAGACGTCTATCAGTCTCGTATTGTTAAGAGCGGTATGTATTATTTTGCGGGACCTGTTAGTGGAGGATGAGGTGCCAGTGGATGTGTCTTCTGAGGGGATCAGGGGGATGTTTAAGTCACCCCCTACAATAAGTTGACCTTCTGCAAAGTTTTGGAGCAGTTCTAGATGTTTCCTTATAAAAGAGTCTTGTTGACTGTTTGGAGCATAGAGGTTTGCTATAGTCACTTTCGTCTCCCCGATCCGCCCCTTCAAGAACAGGAATCTCCCTGCTGGGTCAGTTCTCGCTACGTTTAGTGTCCACGGTACTCTCGCCGCGATTTGGATGGACACCCCCCGGGATTTGGCCTCCGAGTATGTAGAGTGGTATACTGTAGGGAAGTACCTATTCTTTAGGATCGGGTACTTATCCTCCCTGAAGTGCGTCTCCTGTAGGAGAACGACGTCTGCCCTCATCCTTTTCATATCATGCATTAGCATCTTTCTCTTTTCAGGGATGTTAAGTCCCTTGGCGTTTAGGGAAACAACCTGTATTGCGTCCATGGTCGTGTGGTGATGGTAGATAGGAGTTAGGGTGCGAAGGGGGGGGATAGGGGATGCAAAGATGGGACAGATGGAAGAAAGGGTCTAAGATCAGGAGAAAGCTTAGGTGGAAAGGGTAGAAAGAGGAAGTGGGTTTAGACTTAGATTAGTCCAAGAAAAAGGTTTGAGGGTTGAAATGCCCTCAGCAGACACCGTGTAGCGGTGTTGCGGTCTAAGGTTGCAGCAAAATTGCTGTAGTAACGCCTGCCAGACCAGCTGGGGAAGCGTTGGCCTAGGTGGAGTTGTGTCTAGTAGGAGACCGAGGGTGGAGCTCCCGCCCTCCCCAGGCCCCCAAGACCCATGTGTATTGTTGCTGTGCAAGTATGTTGTGTGAACAACTGAGTGGCAGTAGTGTGTCTATACATAGGGTGCTCTTCGCGTGCAAAATACAACTTAATATAACCGTGCATATATGCATCAACTTCTAGTAAATGCCTTCAATAGCCTATCCTGATACCATTAGCCTACCAACTGGCTGATAACATGCCCAACTCAACTGAGTAGGTTTAAACCTCCCAGTATATCATCTAGAACCCCCCCACCCTCCCCCCCGCACCGCCATCCACCCTCTTTTAAATAAATCTAGTGCCCTCTGGCGGTCCAATCAAGGCTCTCCGCGGTGCAGGGAGGGGGGGGGAGAGAGAGGGGACCCAGAACATCCATATCAGTAGGACCCCCCTTCCCCCAGCCCCACATCCCGTCAGCTTTCCCCCAGCGACAGATCCCGTCATGCCGTCAAATCTTAGGGGTAAACATATGTACAGAATGCCACCTCACCCACATATTATCTCCCCTTCCTGGGACCCCATCACATCACATTTCCATCCCCCTCCCCCCTCCCACCTCCAGTTCAGAATTACCAGCTCATCAAGTGCCACAAAAAATGTCTTTTTTAAAGGGGCACATGAGTTGGGAATACTGCATTGTGGCTTCCCACCCTCCAGTATATGTTCAACCGGCTTCTAAGTTGGGTGGGCGGGCCAAGGGAATCCTGAGCAGTACCCATACCCCAACTTCCGGGTACCAGGGTGGGGTACCCCGGCTAATTTCTGTAAAACGAATAAGCTTGGCCAGCTGCAGGAGTGGTCACCGTAGACTGTTGGCTACATATGGGGCTAAGTGTCTAAGTATTTCCCCGCTATGCGGACACGGGTAGGGTGGTCTACATACCGCCTTAGGACAAAAGCCGGCATACAGGGCATCCAGGGGGGGGGGGGGGTCCGAACAGTCGTTCTAGCCACTGGGGGAGAACAGGGTCAACTGGGCTCAGTGAAGGCAATAACAACAATTGGAGCATCCATACCGTATTATGCTGTGCGACTAGGATTCGCGTGTGTCATCTCTGATATACGATCGGGCTCTGCCTCTGGGGCGTTGAGAGCGTGCAGGCTGGTTAGGTCTGTTCCTGGATGTTCCTGCTCTTCCGGCGGGTTTTGGCAGTCTCACCAGCCAGTTTGGCACCTGGATCGGGTCTGCATCTAAGAAGGCAAAGAATGCAGGAAGATCTTCAGGTGAGCGCAGGGTGAAAGATGAGTGGTCCGAGCGGAAAATCACTGCAAGGGGGTATCCCCAGCGGTATGTACAGCCTTTTCTTCTGGCCAGTTCAAGAGCCGGTCTCAGGATCGCTCGGCGCTGCAGAGTAGCCCTGGATAGATCCGGGAGCACTTGAATTTGTGCCCCATCGAATTCAATCTCACCGTGATCCCATGCCTTCCTGAGCAGAGCCTCCTTCAGAGTGTATCGGTGGAGCCGGCACAGGACATCTCGTGGGCGTTCTGGATCTGTTGATTTAGGCCCCAGTGTGCGGTGTATCCGGTCGAACTCTATAGTGGGGGGTAAGTCCTCCATTAGGTTCCGGAGGATGGCTGTAACTGTGGCGGTCAAGTCCTCCGAGCCTGTAGCTTCTGGAATGCCCCTCAGCCGCAGGTTGTTACGGCGGCTCCGGTCTTCCATTTCCTCCAATTGCAATTGCATTTCTTGGGCCTCCTTCCTGGTAGTGTCTTGGGCTCTCTCCAGTGTTTGCACTCTAGTGGTCAGTGATGAGAGGAGGGATTCCCCAGAGGTGACCCGGTCGTCTATCAAGTGCAGTTCGGCCTTCACCTCCTGTATATCCTTACTGTGTGCCTCTTCAATCCGCATAATCAGAGATTCAATATCGGCCCTGGTGGGCAGTGCTTCTATGTCCGCCCGCGTCGGCAGCGCCCGTAGCATGACCCGTAGGTCTTCGTCCAGACTACCCTGTGACTGGTGGGACTCGGCCATCTCTGGCTGTAGTATAGCTGGCAGACCTGTAGGAAATACCTGGTCCGGTGTGGCCGTCAGAGCAGGGGTAGCGTCGTCTGATGCCGTGTGTGTCGCACTTGGTGTGGAAGGTATGGTGCCGGGTGAAGGCCGTTGCTCCCTGAAAAATCTTGCTATATCAGGTTGAGATGCAGAGTTTCTGTTGCTGCGGGCTGCCGATCTAGTCCAGCACCTGTTAGGGGTGTTCATGCCACGAATTCAGTGCACAGTCTTTAATTAAAAGAACATTAGGGTCGGTTTGGGACGGGAGCTCCCCCAAAGCATATCCTCACTCAGCCATTATTAAGACATGTAACCCAAGCAGGCTGCGGACAGGGAGTCTGTGTACATCAGTAGCCCCCCTTTCACAGCAGACACACAGGCAGGGGCACAGCAGAGATGGTATAGGGGTTGGCAGTGTCAGTGCAGTGAAGGCCCAGAGCTGTGTGTCAGGGGCAACAAACTGGAGACCCCAGGCCCAGTCCAGCTCAGTTTGGTCAGTCAGTTCCTGGCAGCCCCCCCCCCCCCCGCTTTGGCAGGGTCCTGGATAGTTAGCCTGGTAAGTGCCTGAGAGTGATCCACGCCATCGGAGGTGGGCCGTACCGGCCGCGGAGCGCTCCGGCGGGCGCGCCGTGTAGAAAACACTGGGGATTCTTAGGCCTCACTAGGCCGCACTAGGCCGGGAGCGGTCGCGGCCTCCCCGGGCGTCACAGGGGTTCAGTAAGGCCACCGGATTGCCTCTGCTAGGTAGGTGAGTGGACTGTGGGGTCGGATGGAGGTCCCTTACCTCTCAGAAGGGTTTTAAATCAGTCTTCCCCTGGAGGCCTCAGAATTCCAAGATGGCGGCGGCCGCGGGTGTCTGGGGGTATTGAGTTTTCACGTCCACAGCCTGTGTTTCTGCAAATTCACAGCCCACAACGCAGCTGTGGGCTAGGCTGATGAGGCTGATGGGTTTTGCGCCTTGGGCTATGGTATTGTGGCTCGGATGGCGGTGGATTGCCCTCAGGGTATCCGGAGCTCACTGTATACACGTCCTCCTCGGCTCGCACCAGGACACGCCCCGTCACTACGTTCTTCACGTTCAGAATTTCCGATAAGATTTGTGTGACCGTGTGTATGCAAGACAAGTTTGAGCCAACATCCGTCGGAAAAAATCCATGGATTTTGTTGTCGGAATATCCGATCGTGTGTACAAGTATAAGTAGTGTGTATGAGACTGCAGCAGTGGGACCAGGAACATTCCGGTTCAAATACACCTAGGTACATGACAGAGTAGGGGCAGTTCAGATAGCATCAGTGCTGTGTGCGTTACTGCCAGTTTAACACCATATCATTCTGTGTGCGTTACTGCCAGTTTAACACCATATAGTTCTGTGTGCGTTACTGCCAGACCTTCCTTCTAACATGCATATTTCAAATGTATTCTCCTTTAAAACCTTTGGTGTGCTACCGTTTCACCACCTCTGTACCATGTCCTAGTCCAGTTCAGGTTGAGAACCATGAAGAGTATGAGATACAATCGATCATTGACTCCCGTAGGTTCTGTGGGCGCATACAGTACATTGTTCATTTGAAAGGGTACGGTCCGGAGGAACGTTCTTGGGTCTCATCCTTGGACGTACATGCTCCTGTCCTCCGTGCTTTCCATATACGTTTTCCCCTCAAACCTGGGGCCCCTCCAAGGGGGAGGGATTGGTGAGGAGGGGGTGCTGTCAGGGCTGGGCTATTAGCAGCTCCCTTCTCCGTGCTCAGGTTGCTCAACTGCCAGATAATTGTCAACAATCATTGATCCTTCAGTGGCTCACCTGGTTATCTTTACCTGCTCGTCAGTCCTACCTACAGCCAGCCCCTTATGACTGATTCATGGTTCCTGACACTACCAGGGAAATGGTAGTCATGAAATAGTTAATATTATCTAGACAGATTCTAGTATACCTTGTGTTCTAGCCTCCATTCTATTTCTCCAGATTAGGGATGAGCCGAACACCCCCGGGTTCGGTTCGCACCAGAACCTTCGAACCGACCGAAAGTTCGCGCGAATTTTCGAACCCTATACGTTATAATGGACGCGAACGTTCGAAATCAAAAGTGCTAATTACAACGGCCAATATGCATGTTAATGTCATAAAACAGGTTTGGGGACCCGGGTCCTGCCCCAGGGGACATATATCAATGCAAAAAGAACTTTTAAAAACTAACGTTTTTTCGGGAGCAGTCATTTTAATGATGCATAAAGTGAAAAAAAAAAAGTGAAATTTTCCTTTAAATATGGTACCTGGGGGGTGTCTAAAGTATGCCTGTGAAGTGGCATGTGTTTCCCGTGTTTAGAACTGTCCTTGCACAAAATGTCATTTGTAAAGGAAAAAAAGAAGCCATTTAAAACCACTTGCGGCTTTAATGTCATGTCTTGTCCTGGCCGCCATATGGCTGAAAATCCTTGAGAAAAATGGCATGGCTACCCCATCACCCCCCCCACCCCAGCCCCTTTGGGTCTTGTATGGATATTAAGGGGGACCCCGCACCCAAACTAAAACCCTATACCTACAACCCTATATACTCTGAACAGCAGTATATAGGTGGTGCAAACAAGACACGGACTGTAGGTCTGTTCTTAAGTAGAATCTGAACAGGTACATTATGAAGTGTAGCTCCATCCCAAAAAAATATATTTTTAAGCTTTTTGGAGAACATAGGGAGGGGTTATCACCCCTTTAACATTTGCTGTTTTTGCACATCTGTTCAGAACATGTCACCTCACTTTCCGTCCCAATGACAAATGTTTTTGGAAAAGTGGGGTTTGAATTGAAACAAGGATTGGTGATAAAGCATCAGTAGAGAGGAGATACCTTTTTCCCAAATTAAATCTAACAGGATAGAATTTCCCTTCCTAGGGGTAGATTTCCTCTCACTTCCTGTTTTCTCTTTCCGTTTGCAAGTAGTTTGTAAGTTGGATGTTTGAAAGTAGGGGCCTGCCGTATATACTCTGCAGAAATTTGCCCTATTAGATGTTGGTGTAGCCACAAGACTGGTGGGCACAGGAATGGGCCCTGCTGTGAGTTATTAGATCAAGATTTGTAATTGCATGCACCTGTTGAACAGGGCAGAAAAATTGGGCCTTTGGCGGTGGTGGTGGTGGACGGTGTTGCTACAAGACTGTAGGCCCTCATAGTTACTCTTGGTGGGCGCAGGAATGGGCCCTGCTGTGAGTTATTAGATCAAGATTTGTAATTGCATGCACCTGTTGAACAGGGCAGAAAAATTGGGCCTTTGGTGGTGGTGGTGGTGGTGGTGGTGGACGGTGTTGCCACAAGACTGTAAGCCTTCACAGTTACTCTTGGTGGGCGCAGGAATGGGCCCTGCTGTGAGTTATTAGATCAAGATTTGTAATTGCATGCACCTGTTGAACAGGGCAGAAAAATTGGGCCTTTGGCGGTGGTGGTGGACGGTGTTGCCACAAGACTGTAGGCCCTCATAGTTACTCTTGGTGGGCGCAGGAATGGGCCCTGCTGTGAACTATTAGATCAAGATTTGTAATTACACGCCCCTGTTAAACAGGGGCTGAAAAATTGTGCCTTAGGCATTGGTGCTGGTGCCACAACACTGCAACCCCTCACAGATACTGTACTCTTAGCACAGCAATGAGACCTGTTGCAAAGCATTGCCTAAAAATTGTAATTACACGCCCCAACAGGGGCTGAAAAATTGTGCCGTAGGCACTGGTGCCACAACACTGCAACCCCTCACAGATACTGTACTTGGAGCACAGCAGTCACACCTGTTGCGAAGCATCTTTTTAAAAAATTGTAATTACACGCCCCTGTTAAACAGGGGCTGAAAAATTGTGCCTTAGGCATTGGTGCTGGTGCCACAACACTGCAACCCCTCACAGACACTGTACTCTTAGCACAGCAATGAGACCTTTTGCAAAGCATTGCCTAAAAATTGTAATTACAGCCCCAACAGGGGCTGAAAAATAAAAAAAATAAGTGCAGCGCATCTAAAAAATAATCAAAAATAATACAATAATAATAAGATATCATAAAATTATGATATGTATATGAAACACAATACACATAATGAAAAATAATCAAAAACAGTGACAAAAGTTCATGTCTTGTGAGTCCAAAATAAAACAGAGAGTGAATAACTGATTGTAGATAAAACACCCTGGTGACTGTAAATAAACAGAATATGTTCTTAAGGTGATATCCTCAACCGAAGGTAAATGGAGACTCTTACCAAATGTGCTATGCACATACGCATAGACTCAGTGGAGGGTGAAGTGTCTGATTCCAAGGGAAGCTGACTCCAATCAGGGCAAACGACCAATCAACTGGACGGATCTCCGGCAGATGATCTCCTCATATAATGGACAGCCCAATGCTAAGCAATGTGGATCCAGGCAAAAAAGATCTCCCAGCATATAATGATAGAAAAGAAGGGGGGGACACTCTAAGTGTAGACTGTTGGTAAACGGTCTATTTAAAATTGAAGTTTAAAATACAACCTTGATGAAAAAGGTAAATGGTTGTGTCTGCAAATAACATAAGTTATGCAGTTGACAAAAAGTTAAGGCAATGCTGTAGGTACACTCGATATGCACAACTGCAGCAAACAAAGCCTTATGGACATATGCATAAAAAAACAGCTCAAAGCTGCAAATGGGGAACAATTGCTGTTTAAAAAGGTCCCGCACTGCAGCAATGTAAAGAGATTGCGGAACGAAGCCGCTGGAGGTAATGATAGACAGCGAGTGACTGATAAACTTCTCCCCCGTACGTACGTTACGTCCTCCTGGACTTCGTCAGCGGTGGGTGGAGTCATCTGTCACTACGCCTCTCCTTTAATAGCAGCCAGCATGGTCTATGGGTGGAGACTATTAATCAAATAGAACTCATACAGCTGGCAAAGTCTAGCAGCATGGTGTCTCCTCTCCTGCTATTTAGACAGCACTTCCCTTCTGGGGACATAGAGCTGACTCTGCTTTTAATACTAAATAGGATTAAAATTTAAAAATTAAAAAATTATGACCACATAAAGATGCACTTATGCGTGTCATACAGTCAATTAACCGTATAGATATTTTAAACATGTACAGGCACCAGTATGATGCTAGTTGAATTATTTTTGTTGTGTTGAAAGCAACAAATTAAAATAAATCAATGTCACTCGCTCCTATCATCATCTCCGAATGTATACATTACATACATATAACCAATTGAAAAATATATAAATAAACTTGAACAAAATTAATTATTTAGTAATAAAAATATAAAAGAATTAATTATTACTATGAAGAGTATGTGTTGGATATTCATAGTAAAAAACAACATATAATGAAATCGACAAATCAGTATTGCTCACTTATCTGATATGAAGCAATTCAAGTCAAATTCTACGTTTAACCCCCTTGGCACCGAAACCTGCATCTCGTGAATCCAAAAAGATTCACGGCGACTTAATTGCCTCAAAAAATTCCCCCCTCTCCAATGAGGGGTGACTCGCTCAAGTCCCCAGAATTTTAAACATTTAGGATCCCTATTATGGTAGAGCCTAAAGTGTTTTGACACATTGTGAGTTACTAGCCCTTTCTTAATATTATTCACGTGCTCGCCTATGCGCACACTCAGAGATCTGGAGGTTCTACCAATGTACTGCTTACCGCAGTCACACTCCAAAGCATATACCACACCAATGGTGTTACACGTGATCAAACTTTTAATCGGATGTGTAACACCAGTGGTGGTACTAGAAAATTCTTTTTTCTTTTTGTTGTTGTGCTTACACTGTTTGCACGGCTGGCATCGTCCACAGGCGTAAAAACCTGTTAAGAAAGAAAATATGGTATTTTCTTTCACAATGGGGGGATCTAGTACACTGGGGGCTATTACATCCCTAAGGGTGGGTGCTTTTTTATAGATAAATCTGGGGCGTGGCGGCAGGACACTTCCCAGAATATTATCCTTTTTGAGGATATCCCAGTGCTTCATAACAATCTTTTCAAACTTTTTATGCTGAATATTAAAATCCAGAATAATCCGGAATTCTGATCCAGCTTTTGGTGATCTCTTGGGTTGTGAATCAGATACCAGAGTGGTGCGATCAAGCTTGCTGACTGTCTGTATCTCATTAGAAATAACATCTTTATTATATCCTTTCTGAAAAAATCGTTCAGCCAGAACATTCGACTGAGCGAAAAAATCGGTTTCCAAGGAACAGTTCCTTTTCAACCTTATGAATTGTCCCCTTGGAATGTTGCATAACCAGGATTGGTGATGGCAACTATCCAAGGGGATAAAACTATTTCTGTCTGTTGTTTTAAAAAAAAATTTTTGTTTTAAAACCTGGGCCATCCCTAAAGATCTCTAAGTCAAGGAATGAGATCCGTTCCGGATGTGCAATCCAAGAAAGTTTAATATTTTTAGTGTTACCATTAAGTCTGGACATGAAAAGTTCAAGGCTAGTCATGTTTCCCTCCCACACGATCATGAGATCGTCTATATACCTATAATATTGTTTGAGCTCGGTGGGTCTATTGTTAAAAACAATACCCTCCTCCCAGAAAGCCATGAATAAATTAGCGACACTTGGAGCGAAACGTGCTCCCATTGCGACTCCAAGTGTCTGTAGGAAAAACTTGTGGTCATACCAGAAGTAGTTTCTACTCAAACAAAAGTCTAATGCTTCCAACAGAAAATTCTGATGATTGATCGATAGATTAGACCCTTCAAGAGCCCACTTCACAGATAACAATGCATCTTGATGACCTATGATGGTGTATAAAGAACCCACATCTGCTGTCACAAGAAGAGTATGATCGTTAGCAGGAGTGGATTCTATGATCTGGATGGCATGTTTGGTATCTTTAAGGAATGCAGTGGTTTTTACAACTAGAGGTTTAAGGAAAAAGTCAATATATTGTCCCAAACGTGCGGTGACCGAATCAATCCCATTTACTATGGGTCTGCCCGGAGGTCTACACTGGTCTTTATGAATTTTAGGTAGAAAATAAATAATAGGCCTTCTACAGGCACTGGGATCCAAATAGAGGGACTCCTTTTTATTTAAAATCCCTCTGTCTTTCCCTGATAGTACTAAATCATGAAGTTCTCCTTTGAAAGTATGAACTGGGTCAGTACCTAGTATCCGGTAAGTATTACCATCAGATAATAGTCTGTCCATCTCTTCTTTATAGTATTGTTTATTCATGATCACCAGACCTCCTCCTTTATCCGCGGGGCGGACTACAACCTCCTTATTATTTTCTAAAGAAGCTATTCCTTTCTTCAAAAAATAGGGGTCCCTTACTTTCTTGATCTTCATCGCCTCCAGATCACTGGAAACCATGTTTTTAAAGACTTCTATATGTCTGTGGTCATTTTTGGGTGGGTTAAATACGGATTTGTTGGCTAGATTAGAGTGAATGCCCTGTGTGGCGCCCTCAATAGCACTGACTGGTGCTGGCCGAGGTTCACCTGGTTTAGACAAAAAATATCTTTTAATATTTAAAGATCTAACAAATTTTTGTAGGCTAATGTACGTCTGAAATTTACTAAAATTCCGGACAGGGGCAAATTTGAGTCCTTTGTCTAAAGTTCTCAACTCTTCATCTGATAAAACTGCATCACTAATATTGTATATACCCGCCCCAACTATACTCTTTGCCTTTTGAATTCTTCTTCCTGCTCTTCTTCCTCTCTTTCCCTTCTTTTCCCTCCTTGTTTGCTCCCTGATGGTGTATGTCCCCATGGGTCCTGCCAATGCGATTGGCGCTGCCCTAAAAAATTGTCAGTATGTGCTGAATCGTCTTGAAAGAGAGGTGTAAAACGATTTTGGGTGGGGATATAAGGCCTTTCAAAATAAGGAGCCGGAAGACCAATATTTTGAGCAAGAGTGGTGGGTCTTTCATATGCAGGTGCACCAGGTGCCATATTAGAACTACCCCTTTGTGTATGACCATAATTCCCATATTGGGGATATCCACGCTGTGGAAAACCTCCCCTGGGTGGTTTGTACACTTCTCTGAATTCATTGGTATACTCTTGTTGTGGATATTGGGGATTGGTGGGGATTGGACGCTGTCCCCTTCCTCTTCCTCCTCTCTGTAAATTCCCTCTATTCCTATTATTAGAGCGACTTCCCCTATTAGCGGGTGGTACTCTGTTGGCATCTAATATAGGTCCCATATTATTGGTATACGTATTGGGAATAGGTTGATTAAGCTTAGGGGGGACATTTGAAGGGGCTGCCTCCATGTTAATGTTTGTAGACTGCCATTTAAAAATCTCTCCATGTGTAAAATCACTGGAGTCTCTGATGTATTTCGTTTTCTTTTTCTCCTGAATTTCCTTATCCCACTTTAACATTTTATTTTTCAATTCACCCGAGAGTTTAGAAAAATCAGATGACTCTTTAAATGGTTCAATCTTAATCTTTAGATCAGAAATTTGTTTATCCAAAATTTTCATCTTCCTATGTTTTCTTGTAAGGAGAAGATCTATGAGGTCCTGACTTTTTTGGAGGAAAAAATTTTGCCATTCCAACATTGACTCATCATCAGTAAGTCCATCATTAGGTGGTAAATCCCAGCGAAGTCGCCTAGGGATTAGCTTACACTTGGTGTATTGTTCAAATGTAGCAATATCCCACCATGCTTTGATCTTTTTTTCAAAAGCATAACCCAGTTTTTTGAAACACACTGACAGGTCATCTTGATGGGCTGGAAAGGGTATATCTGAAAAAACCTCATTAAGTTTAACCTCCCTATTGTCAAGGAAATGAAAAACATCCATGGTTGCTGCTGATAGGAATGTGATTAAAATAAGTACAATAGAATGGAACAATCAGCGCAAACCCACAAAAAACAAGTAAATAAAATAAGTGAAAGTGCAAGCTGAACACCAAAAAGGCCAATCACGAATCCTTCAAATAACAATGTGAAAAATAAAAATAAGTGCAGCGCATCTAAAAAATAATCAAAAATAATACAATAATAATAAGATATCATAAAATTATGATATGTATATGAAACACAATACACATAATGAAAAATAATCAAAAACAGTGACAAAAGTTCATGTCTTGTGAGTCCAAAATAAAACAGAGAGTGAATAACTGATTGTAGATAAAACACCCTGGTGACTGTAAATAAACAGAATATGTTCTTAAGGTGATATCCTCAACCGAAGGTAAATGGAGACTCTTACCAAATGTGCTATGCACATACGCATAGACTCAGTGGAGGGTGAAGTGTCTGATTCCAAGGGAAGCTGACTCCAATCAGGGCAAACGACCAATCAACTGGACGGATCTCCGGCAGATGATCTCCTCATATAATGGACAGCCCAATGCTAAGCAATGTGGATCCAGGCAAAAAAGATCTCCCAGCATATAATGATAGAAAAGAAGGGGGGGACACTCTAAGTGTAGACTGTTGGTAAACGGTCTATTTAAAATTGAAGTTTAAAATACAACCTTGATGAAAAAGGTAAATGGTTGTGTCTGCAAATAACATAAGTTATGCAGTTGACAAAAAGTTAAGGCAATGCTGTAGGTACACTCGATATGCACAACTGCAGCAAACAAAGCCTTATGGACATATGCATAAAAAAACAGCTCAAAGCTGCAAATGGGGAACAATTGCTGTTTAAAAAGGTCCCGCACTGCAGCAATGTAGAGAGATTGCGGAACGAAGCCGCTGGAGGTAATGATAGACAGCGAGTGACTGATAAACTTCTCCCCCGTACGTACGTTACGTCCTCCTGGACTTCGTCAGCGGTGGGTGGAGTCATCTGTCACTACGCCTCTCCTTTAATAGCAGCCAGCATGGTCTATGGGTGGAGACTATTAATCAGATAGAACTCATACAGCTGGCAAAGTCTAGCAGCATGGTGTCTCCTCTCCTGCTATTTAGACAACACTTCCCTCCTGGGGACATAGAGCTGACTCTGCTTTTAATACTAAATAGGATTAAAAATTAAAAATTTAAAATTATGACCACATAAAGATGCACTTATGCGTGTCATACAGTCAATTAACCGTATAGATATTTTAAACATGTACAGGCACCAGTATGATGCTAGTTGAATTATTTTTGTTGTGTTGAAAGCAACAAATTAAAATAAATCAATGTCACTCGCTCCTATCATCATCTCCGAATGTATACATTACATACATATAACCAATTGAAAAATATATAAATAAACTTGAACAAAATTAATTATTTAGTAATAAAAATATGAAAGAATTAATTATTACTATGAAGAGTATGTGTTGGATATTCATAGTAAAAAACAACATATAATGAAATCGACAAATCAGTATTGCTCACTTATCTGATATGAAGCAATTCAAGTCAAATTCTACGTTTAACCCCCTTGGCACCGAAACCTGCATCTCGTGAATCCAAAAAGATTCACGGCGACTTAATTGCCTCAAAAAATTCCCCCCTCTCCAATGAGGGGTGACTCGCTCAAGTCCCCAGAATTTTAAACATTTAGGATCCCTATTATGGTAGAGCCTAAAGTGTTTTGACACATTGTGAGTTACTAGCCCTTTCTTAATATTATTCACGTGCTCGCCTATGCGCACACTCAGAGATCTGGAGGTTCTACCAATGTACTGCTTACCGCAGTCACACTCCAAAGCATATACCACACCAATGGTGTTACACGTGATCAAACTTTTAATCGGATGTGTAACACCAGTGGTGGTACTAGAAAATTCTTTTTTCTTTTTGTTGTTGTGCTTACACTGTTTGCACGGCTGGCATCGTCCACAGGCGTAAAAACCTGTTAAGAAAGAAAATATGGTATTTTCTTTCACAATGGGGGGATCTAGTACACTGGGGGCTATTACATCCCTAAGGGTGGGTGCTTTTTTATAGATAAATCTGGGGCGTGGCGGCAGGACACTTCCCAGAATATTATCCTTTTTGAGGATATCCCAGTGCTTCATAACAATCTTTTCAAACTTTTTATGCTGAATATTAAAATCCAGAATAATCCGGAATTCTGATCCAGCTTTTGGTGATCTCTTGGGTTGTGAATCAGATACCAGAGTGGTGCGATCAAGCTTGCTGACTGTCTGTATCTCATTAGAAATAACATCTTTATTATATCCTTTCTGAAAAAATCGTTCAGCCAGAACATTCGACTGAGCGAAAAAATCGGTTTCCAAGGAACAGTTCCTTTTCAACCTTATGAATTGTCCCCTTGGAATGTTGCATAACCAGGATTGGTGATGGCAACTATCCAAGGGGATAAAACTATTTCTGTCTGTTGTTTTAAAAAAATTTTTGGTTTTAAAACCTGGGCCATCCCTAAAGATCTCTAAGTCAAGGAATGAGATCCGTTCCGGATGTGCAATCCAAGAAAGTTTAATATTTTTAGTGTTACCATTAATTCTGGACATGAAAAGTTCAAGGCTAGTCATGTTTCCCTCCCACACGATCATGAGATCGTCTATATACCTATAATATTGTTTGAGCTCGGTGGGTCTATTGTTAAAAACAATACCCTCCTCCCAGAAAGCCATGAATAAATTAGCGACACTTGGAGCGAAACGTGCTCCCATTGCGACTCCAAGTGTCTGTAGGAAAAACTTGTGGTCATACCAGAAGTAGTTTCTACTCAAACAAAAGTCTAATGCTTCCAACAGAAAATTCTGATGATTGATCGATAGATTAGACCCTTCAAGAGCCCACTTCACAGATAACAATGCATCTTGATGACCTATGATGGTGTATAAAGAACCCACATCTGCTGTCACAAGAAGAGTATGATCGTTAGCAGGAGTGGATTCTATGATCTGGATGGCATGTTTGGTATCTTTAAGGAATGCAGTGGTTTTTACAACTAGAGGTTTAAGGAAAAAGTCAATATATTGTCCCAAACGTGCGGTGACCGAATCAATCCCATTTACTATGGGTCTGCCCGGAGGTCTACACTGGTCTTTATGAATTTTAGGTAGAAAATAAATAATAGGCCTTCTACAGGCACTGGGATCCAAATAGAGGGACTCCTTTTTATTTAAAATCCCTCTGTCTTTCCCTGATAGTACTAAATCATGAAGTTCTCCTTTGAAAGTATGAACTGGGTCAGTACCTAGTATCCGGTAAGTATTACCATCAGATAATAGTCTGTCCATCTCTTCTTTATAGTATTGTTTATTCATGATCACCAGACCTCCTCCTTTATCCGCGGGGCGGACTACAACCTCCTTATTATTTTCTAAAGAAGCTATTCCTTTCTTCAAAAAATAGGGGTCCCTTACTTTCTTGATCTTCATCGCCTCCAGATCACTGGAAACCATGTTTTTAAAGACTTCTATATGTCTGTGGTCATTTTTGGGTGGGTTAAATACGGATTTGTTGGCTAGATTAGAGTGAATGCCCTGTGTGGCGCCCTCAATAGCACTGACTGGTGCTGGCCGAGGTTCACCTGGTTTAGACAAAAAATATCTTTTAATATTTAAAGATCTAACAAATTTTTGTAGGCTAATGTACGTCTGAAATTTACTAAAATTCCGGACAGGGGCAAATTTGAGTCCTTTGTCTAAAGTTCTCAACTCTTCGTCTGATAAAACTGCATCACTAATATTGTATATACCCGCCCCAACTATACTCTTTGCCTTTTGAATTCTTCTTCCTGCTCTTCTTCCTCTCTTTCCCTTCTTTTCCCTCCTTGTTTGCTCCCTGATGGTGTATGTCCCCATGGGTCCTGCCAATGCGATTGGCGCTGCCCTAAAAAATTGTCAGTATGTGCTGAATCGTCTTGAAAGAGAGGTGTAAAACGATTTTGGGTGGGGATATAAGGCCTTTCAAAGTAAGGAGCCGGAAGACCAATATTTTGAGCAAGAGTGGTGGGTCTTTCATATGCAGGTGCACCAGGTGCCATATTAGAACTACCCCTTTGTGTATGACCATAATTCCCATATTGGGGATATCCACGCTGTGGAAAACCTCCCCTGGGTGGTTTGTACACTTCTCTGAATTCATTGGTATACTCTTGTTGTGGATATTGGGGATTGGTGGGGATTGGACGCTGTCCCCTTCCTCTTCCTCCTCTCTGTAAATTCCCTCTATTCCTATTATTAGAGCGACTTCCCCTATTAGCGGGTGGTACTCTGTTGGCATCTAATATAGGTCCCATATTATTGGTATACGTATTGGGAATAGGTTGATTAAGCTTAGGGGGGACATTTGAAGGGGCTGCCTCCATGTTAATGTTTGTAGACTGCCATTTAAAAATCTCTCCATGTGTAAAATCACTGGAGTCTCTGATATATTTCGTTTTCTTTTTCTCCTGAATTTCCTTATCCCACTTTAACATTTTATTTTTCAATTCACCCGAGAGTTTAGAAAAATCAGATGACTCTTTAAATGGTTCAATCTTAATCTTTAGATCAGAAATTTGTTTATCCAAAATTTTCATCTTCCTATGTTTTCTTGTAAGGAGAAGATCTATGAGGTCCTGACTTTTTTGGAGGAAAAAATTTTGCCATTCCAACATTGACTCATCATCAGTAAGTCCATCATTAGGTGGTAAATCCCAGCGAAGTCGCCTAGGGATTAGCTTACACTTGGTGTATTGTTCAAATGTAGCAATATCCCACCATGCTTTGATCTTTTTTTCAAAAGCATAACCCAGTTTTTTGAAACACACTGACAGGTCATCTTGATGGGCTGGAAAGGGTATATCTGAAAAAACCTCATTAAGTTTAACCTCCCTATTGTCAAGGAAATGAAAAACATCCATGGTTGCTGCTGATAGGAATGTGATTAAAATAAGTACAATAGAATGGAACAATCAGCGCAAACCCACAAAAAACAAGTAAATAAAATAAGTGAAAGTGCAAGCTGAACACCAAAAAGGCCAATCACGAATCCTTCAAATAACAATGTGAAAAATAAAAATAAGTGCAGCGCATCTAAAAAATAATCAAAAATAATACAATAATAATAAGATATCATAAAATTATGATATGTATATGAAACACAATACACATAATGAAAAATAATCAAAAACAGTGACAAAAGTTCATGTCTTGTGAGTCCAAAATAAAACAGAGAGTGAATAACTGATTGTAGATAAAACACCCTGGTGACTGTAAATAAACAGAATATGTTCTTAAGGTGATATCCTCAACCGAAGGTAAATGGAGACTCTTACCAAATGTGCTATGCACATACGCATAGACTCAGTGGAGGGTGAAGTGTCTGATTCCAAGGGAAGCTGACTCCAATCAGGGCAAACGACCAATCAACTGGACGGATCTCCGGCAGATGATCTCCTCATATAATGGACAGCCCAATGCTAAGCAATGTGGATCCAGGCAAAAAAGATCTCCCAGCATATAATGATAGAAAAGAAGGTGCTGGTGCCACAACACTGCAACCCCTCACTGATACTGTACTTGGAGCACAGCAGTCACACGTGTTGCGAAGCATTTTTTTAAAAAAATTGTAAGTACACGCCCCTGTTATACAGGGGCTGAAAAATTGTGCCTTAGGCACTGGTGTGGTGGCATGGATCATTGAGGAGGAGGAAGAGGATAGTCAGTGAACATAACAGGACAGTCACTCAGCATCAGCATAGGCAGTCTTGAAGGGATGTGACATTATAAATTATTCCGTTATATCCGCTTCAGGTGCCTGGTAGCTGGTGGTGATCCAAGACTGATTCATTTTGATGAAGGTCAGTCGATCAACCGAGTCGGTGGACAGGCGCACCCTATGATCGGTGACAAATCCTCCAGCAGCACTGAATGTGCGTTCGGAAAGAACGCTGGAGGCAGGACAGGCCAGTAGCTCAATTGCATACTGTGCAAGCTCTGGCCAGTGATCCATCCTCAGGACCCAGTAAGCCAGAGGATTTTCGGTGGGAAAGGTGTCCAAGTCTGACCTTGCCCCAAGGTATTCCTGCACCATGTATATCAGACGCTGGCGATGGTTGCTGGAACCGATCATACCTTGGGGCTGCGGACTAAAAAAATTGTCTGAACGCATCGGTCAGACGTCCACCTTCCCCACCGCTCCTTCTGCTACTGACCGAAGCCTCAGCAACTCATCGTCCAGGACCAGGAGTTTGTAACCTCCCAGTTTCTGGGAACGCGTTGCACAGACCTTTCTGCAAGGCCTCCCTGAGATGTCTCATCCTCTGCTCCCTCTGCGACGGCAAGATAAGGTCTGCAACCTTACCCTTGTACCGTGGATCAAGGAGAGTGGCCAGCCAGTAATGGTCCCTCTCCTTGATCCGAAGAACACGAGGATCCTTCCGCAGGCTTTTCAGGATCAGGGAGGCCATGCAGCGTAGGTTAGCTGAGGCATTCGGTCCGGAGTCTTCTGGGTCACTGAGGATGACATGATCGCCAGCCACCTCCTCCCAGCCACGTACAAGTCCACTGGTTTGTTGGGACTGTACATCATCCCTAAAAGACTGCTGCTGCTGATGCTGAGTGCCAGGCTCCACCTCCATGCTCACACAATCCTCCTCCTCCTCCTCCTCCTCATCCTCATCCTCTTCCTGTGTGATGGGTGGGACAGAAGGAACACTGTCCGGATAAAGGGGGCCTTGAGAGGCAAGGAAGTCCTCCTCTTCCTGCCTCTGTTCTGCCTCAAGTGCCCTGTCCATTATCCCACGCAGCGTATGCTCCAACAGGTGGACAAGAGGTACAGTGTCACTGATGCATGCACTGTCACTGCTCACCATCCTCGTGGCCTCCTCAAATGGTGAGAGGACAGTGCATGCATCCCTGATCATGCTCCACTGACGTGGGGAAAAAAAAACAAGCTCCCCTGACCCTGTCCTGGTGCCGTAGTCGCAAAGGTACTCATTGATGGCCCTCTGCTGCGTGTGCAGTCGCTGCAGCATGGCCAACGTTGAGTTCCACCTGGTGGGCATGTCACATATTAGGCGGTTCTTGGGCAGGTTCAGCTCCTTTTGCAGCTCAGTCAGCCGAGCACTGGCATTATAAGATTGGCAGAAATGCACACAGACTTTCCTGGCCTGCCTCAGGACATCCTGTAAGCCTGGGAACCTGCCCAAGAACCGCTGCACCACCAGGTTGAGGACGTGAGCCATACAGGGCACATGGGTGAGCTGCCCCTGTCGCAGGGCGGAGAGGAGGTTGGTGCCATTGTCAGAAACGACCATTCCTGGCTTAAGCTGGCGTGGCGTCAACCACCTCTCGGCCTGCCACTGCAGAGCTGCCAGAACCTCTGGCCCAGTGTGGCTCCTGTCCCCCAAAACACACCAGCGCAAGCACGGCATGGCATCTTTTTGCCTGCTTACTTGCGTAGCCCCTTGTACGCCTACGGAGCGCCGCTGGTTCCGAGGACAGAGCACTGGAGGAAGAAGAAGAGGAGGGAGTGGAGGAGAAAGGTGTGTCACAACCAGTAGCAGTAGTAGCATTTGGAGGCGTGGTGGCGGAACAACCTCCAACACTACTGCACCTTGTCCTGCATCCCTCCCAGCTGCCAATAGAGTGACCCAATGGGCCGTGAAAGAAAGGTAACGTCCCTGTCCATGCCTGCTGGACCATGAGTCAGCGGTAATATGCACCTTACCGCTGACCGCCCTGTCCAGCGAGGCATGGACATTGCCTTCCACATGCCGGTAGAGAGACGGAATTGCCTTCCGTGAGAAAAAGTGGCGTTTGGGAACCTGCCACTGAGGAACCGCACATTGAACAAACTCACGGAAGGGGGCCGAGTCTACCAACTGAAAAGGCAGCAGTTGAAGTGCTAGCAATTTAGCCAAGCTAGCATTCAACCGCTGGGCATGTGGATGGCTGGGAGTGTACTTCTTTCGACGGTCCAGCAGCTGGGGCAGGGAAATTTGCCTGCTACAATCGGACGTCGGTGTACTGCAAGTACTTGGTTGTGACACACTTAATTCTACACCTTCAGTCCTCTCAGAGCAGCTTTCAGAGAGGACTGAAGATGTAGTGGGGATAGAGATCCCAGCTGATGAGGAGCAAGGAGAGGTCCGCTTAGTTCTTTGGTGTGGGTCTTTTATGTGTGCTTGCCAACGAGCTGCATGGCAGGTCGACATATGTCTGCTCATGCTTGTGGTGCCCAAGCGGCTGATGTTTTGGCCACGCGAGATACGCTTGAGACAAATATTGCAAATAGCAGTGGTGCGATCTGATGCACTCGTCTCAAAAAAGGCCCACACCAAAGAACTTTTCTGATAACGTGCAGAGGCAGCGCCCTGCACAGGCGGAGCTCTGCGGTGTTGTACAGTTGCTGTGCTGGCCTCTAGCTGGCCTCCAGGGGCATCCTGCCTCGTTGGACATGTGACGCCGCATCCTCCTCCTCGTCCTCCTCCTCATCCTCTCTCCCTTCAGGCACCCACGTGGAGTCAGTGACCTCATCATCCCCTCCCTCTTCACCACTAGAGCAAACCTGGCAGTAAGCTGCAGCTGGTGGAACAGTACTGCCAGATTGCTGTCCTTCAGCATCCCCTCTCTCTGCGCGCACACTACTGACTTCCTCAAGCTGGGTATCATCATCCGAGCCTTCGAATCGTTGGGCATCCTCCTGGAGCATGTACCCAACACTGTGCTCAAAGAGTTCGGGGGACTCCTCAGGAGGACATGGTGGGTCTAGGGATGGGTTGGCTGATGATGCCATTGAGTACGCGTTGGCAGCTGCTCTGCCAGTACCCTGAGCCTGGGTGAGAGAGGATGAGGAGGATGAGGAGGGCTTGGTCATCCATTCTACCAAGCCTTCAGCATGATGCAGGTCCACATGTCAAGCTGCCGAAAACAAAGACGCGCGTGTCCCATGGACACGTGCTGATGACGATGCACGACCACGGCCACGTCCACTAGAAACAGAGCCTGCCTGCCCTGTGTTCTTGCCTCTGCACGCTCTGCCTCCCCTTGGCGGTCTTCCAGCCATTGTAGTCGGTAGTCCTGTGGGTGCTGCTGAGAAGAAAATATAGGAGCTCTGTGTGATGCCACTAACACACTAGAAGTCCTATGGGTGCTTCTGCAAAGAAAATATATGAGCTCTGTGTGATGCCACTAACACACTAGAAGTCCTGTGGGTGCTGCTGCTGAGAAGAAAATATAGGAGCTCTGTGTGATGCCACTAACACACTAGAAGTCCTATGGGTGCTTCTGCAAAGAAAATATAGGAGCTCTGTGTGATGCCACTAACACACTAGAAGTCCTGTGGGTGCTGCTGAGAAGAAAATATAGGAGCTCTGTGTGATGCCACTAACACACAATTGAAGTCCTATGGGTGCTTCTGGGAAGAAAATATAGGAGCTCTGTGTGATGCCACTAACACACTAGAAAGTCCTGTGGGTGCTGCTGAGAAGAAAATATAGGAGCTCTGTGTGATGCCACTAACACACTAGAAGTCCTATGGGTGCTTCTGCAAAGAAAATATAGGAGCTCTGTGTGATGCCACTAACACAGTAGAAGTCCTGTGGGTGCTGCTGAGAAGAAAATATAGGAGCTCTGTGTGATGCCACTAACACACTAGAAGTCCTATGGGTGCTTCTGCAAAGAAAATATAGGAGCTCTGTGTGATGCCACTAACACACTAGAAGTCCCGTTGGTGCTGCTGCTGAGAAGAAAATATAGGAGCTCTGTGTGATGCCACTAACACACTAGAAGTCCTATGGGTGCTTCTGCAAAGAAAATATAGGAGCTCTGTGTGATGCCACTAACACACTAGAAGTCCTGTGGGTGCTGCTGCTGAGAAGAAAATATAGGAGCTCTGTGTGATGCCACTAACACACTAGAAGTCCTATGGGTGCTTCTGCAAAGAAAATATAGGAGCTCTGTGTGATGCCACTAACACACTAGAAGTCCTGTGGGTGCTGCTGAGAAGAAAATATAGGAGCTCTGTGTGATGCCACTAACACACAATTGAAGTCCTATGGGTGCTTCTGGGAAGAAAATATAGGAGCTCTGTGTGATGCCACTAACACACTAGAAGTCCTGTGGGTGCTGCTGAGAAGAAAATATAGGCGCTCTGTGTGATGCCACTAACACACTAGAAGTCCTATGGGTGCTTCTGCAAAGAAAATATAGGAGCTCTGTGTGATGCCACTAACACACTAGAAGTCCTGTGGGTGCTGCTGAGAAGAAAATATAGGAGCTCTGTGTGATGCCACTAACACACTAGAAGTCCTGTGGGTGCTGCTGCTGAGAAGAAAATATAGGAGCTCTGTGTGATGCCACTAACACACTAGAAGTCCTATGGGTGCTTCTGCAAAGAAAATATAGGAGCTCTGTGTGATGCCACTAACACACTAGAAGTCCTGTGGGTGCTGCTGAGAAGAAAATATAGGAGCTCTGTGAGATGCCACTAACACACTAGAAGTCCTGTGGGTGCTGCTGAGAAGAAAATATAGGAGCTCTGTGTGATGCCACTAACACACAATTGAAGTCCTATGGGTGCTTCTGGGAAGAAAATATAGGAGCTCTGTGTGATGCCACTAACACACTAGAAGTCCTATGGGTGCTTCTGCAAAGAAAATATAGGAGCTCTGTGTGATGCCACTAACACACTAGAAGTCCTGTGGGTGCTGCTGCTGAGAAGAAAATATAGGAGCTCTGTGTGATGCCACTAACACACTAGAAGTCCTGTGGGTGCTGCTGAGAAGAAAATATAGGAGCTCTGTGTGATGCCACTAACACACAATTGAAGTCCTATGGGTGCTTCTGGGAAGAAAATATAGGAGCTCTGTGTGATGCCACTAACACACTAGAAGTCCTATGGGTGCTTCTGCAAAGAAAATATAGGAGCTCTGTGTGATGCCACTAACACACTAGAAGTCCTGTGGGTGCTGCTGAGAAGAAAATATAGGAGCTCTGTGTGATGCCACTAACACACAATTGAAGTCCTATGGGTGCTTCTGCAAAGAAAATATAGGAGCTCTGTGTGATGCCACTAACACACTAGAAGTCCTGTGGGTGCTGCTGAGAAGAAAATATAGGAGCTCTGTGTGATGCCACTAACACACAATTGAAGTCCTATGGGTGCTTCTGGGAAGAAAATATAGGAGCTCTGTGTGATGCCACTAACACACTAGAAGTCCTATGGGTGCTTCTGGGAAGAAAATATGGGAGCTCTGTGTGATGCCACTAACACACTAGAAGTCCTATGGGTGCTTCTGGGAAGAAAATATAGGAACTCTGTGTGATGCCACTAACACAGTACAAGTCCTATGGGTGCTTCTGGGAAGAAAATATAAGAACTCTGTGTGATGCCACTAACACAGTAGAAGTCCTATGGGTGCTTCTGGGAAGAAAATATAGGAGCTCTGTTTGCTGCCACTAACACACTAGAAGTCCTATGGGTGCTTTTGGGGTGCAATGCTGTGCTAACAGCACTGCGGTTGGTACTACTGAAATACTGTACTAACAGTAAAACACGCACCAGACTAATCCCCAGCAGCAGCTAAAAACACACTAACCAGCAGCAATGGACAAACAATGACAGGGAGCAATGGTTTAGCAAATAAATAGCCAATGGTTTAGCAAAGTAGAGCAAATCTTTCTATATGAATGAATCTAGCAAAGACACAGAATCAGCCTGATCTCTCCTAAAGCCGAACTCATGTGACCGGCGCCGACGGCAAGGCGGCCTTTTAAATGGTGGGGCGTGTACTAAAGCCCCTGAGCTGTAATTGGCTACAGGCGTCCTGCCTGTAGCCAATTATGGCTCTCCGAGTTTCCGGCGCTGTGATTGGCCAAGCATGCGGGGTCACAGTGCATGCTTGGCCAATCATCAGCCAGCAATGCACTGCGCCGGCCGCGCCGGCCGCAATGCATTGCGGGGCCGCTCGCATCACACGAATGTGATGCGAGCGGCCAAAATAGTTCTGGGCTCGCCGAGCGAGCGAACACCCGGTGCTCGATGCGAACATGGGTTCGCATCGAGCACCGGGCCCATCCCTACTCCAGATACATCAATCAGTGTTGCTCTACATATCCATAAGACAGAAATTCTGAACTAGGGTGCCGCAGCATCCTGGTGTGCTGTCTGTTTTTTTCATGGGTGCCACGCTGTGGCTGGAATTTTTCCACAGCAGCATGTGTTTTATTCATAAAAATACAAGGCTTCCTGTGAATGGCTAGGGTGCATCCCGCCTTTATTTTGTTCTGGGAACAGGATGGGAAGTCCCAGTCCCACTCCTGGAACACAGCGCTGTATATTGTACATAGCTCATGCTACATTCAGTTTATACAGCTTTCCCAGCAGGCACATATATTAGTAATGGGAATAGTTTGGACCAGCTTGATTTAAACAAGCAGCTTAATGTTAAATCAAACTTGGATTTCAGCTTTGTTTATATGTTTTTAATTAGATAACTGTTTATGTTTATGGTAGCTGTTCATTAGATATACTGATATTACTGTTGACAATTTGTGTTGTTTAGGATAATGTGATCAAGCTCTTATCTGATTTTGTGTGGTATATATTCTGTGTGAATTTACAATAAAGAGTCAGTTCGCACCTAAGCTAGTGTCGTCTAGTTTTTGGGTGCAATATTCAGCTTTACTGCCTGGTTCCTGCGTGGAGGAAGCTGTATCTTGTCGGAGGCACCCAGGCTTGGTGCCACAGGGTCCATCACACTCCCTTCTACTGCTCTAATAGAATTGTATATATTTTGGGGGGTAGGGAAGGGAGAAATACCTTTTTGGGGACCCCTCTCCTCACTTCCTTATTTCTGACTTTGGACATACACAGTGGCACACAGCTAGGGATGAGCCCGGTGTTCGATTCGAACCCCCGTTCGTCCGTTCGTCGAAACCATAACTTTGTGGGCCGTTTGCATCAAATTTGTGTAATACGAACGGCCCACGATGCACTGCGCCAGTCGCCACATGCTTGGCCAATCACAGCGCCGGCAGCGAGGAGAGCCATAATTGGTCACAGACAGGATGCCTGTGGCCAATTATAGCTCAGGGGGGTTCAGTACACGCCCCACACTATATAAGGCTGCCAGTGCGGCGGCCTTGTGTAGTGTTGTGCGGCATTCATAGAGAGCAAGATAGGCAGGGACAGTGTCAGCTGTGCTTTATACTTCTTTAGATAGCGCTGTTACAGTGAGTGTAGTGTTCAGGGAGAGAGCAGGATAGGCAGGGACAGTGTCAGCTGTGCTTTATACTTCTTTAGATAGCGCTGTTACAGTGAGTGTAGTGTTCAGGGAGAGAGCAGGATAGGCAGGGACAGTGTCAGCTTTGCTTTGCTTCCTAACCTAGCGCTGTTACAGTGGGTGTAGTGTGCCTCCTGCACACTGCACAGCATACACCTGAATCTACCCCCTCATTGCTGGTGTTGTGTAGTTGATTTGTGCAACACAGGCATCTGCCTAATATTCAGTCATGTCATTTACACAGGAATCCGTGCATTTAAATAGCACTGATTGCTGTATAATGGTTCCAAAAATGTGTCAAAAATGTCCGATGTGTCCGCCATAATGTCGCAGTCACAATAAAAATCGCTGATCGCCGCCATTACTAGTAAAAAAAAAAATATTAATAAAAATGCTATAAAACTATCCCCTATTTTGTAAACGCTATAACTTTTGCGCAAACCAATCAATAATCGCTAATTGCGATTTTTTTTACCAAAAATATGTAGAAGAATACGTATCGGCCTAAACTGAGGAAAAAAACGTTTTTTTATATATTTTTCGGGGATATTTATTATAGCAAAAAGTAAAAAATATTGAATTTTTTTTTTCAAAATTGTCGCTCTATTTTTTGTTTATAGCGCAAAAAAAAAAAAATCGCAGAGGTGATAAAATACCACCAAAAGAAAGCTCTATTTGTAGGAAAAAAAGGACACAAATTTTGTTTGGGAGCCACGTCGCACGCCCACGCAATTGTCAGTTAAAACGACGCAGTGCCGAATCGCAAAAAGGGGCCTGGTCCTTTGGCTGCAAATTGGTCCGGGGCTTAAGTGGTTAAATGGCTTTTTTTCCTTTACAAATGTCATTTTGTGCAGGGACAGTTCTAAACATGGGAAACACATGTCACTTCACAGGCATACTTTAGACACCCCCCAGGTACGATATTTAAAGGAATATTTCAAATTTTTATGCATCATTAAAATGAGTGCTCCAGAAAAAAACTCAGTTTTTAAAACTTCTTTTTGCATTGATACATGTCCCCTGGGGCAGGACCTGGGTCCCCAAACCCTTTTTAGGACAATAACATGCATATTGGCCGTTATAAATAGCACTTTAGATTTCAAACGTTCGTGTCCATTGTAATTAATAGGGTTCTAACGTTCGTGCAAACTTTCGGTCCGTTTGCAGGTTCTGGTGCGAACCGCTCAGCTCATCCCTACCCACAGCCTACAGAAATACCCCCGTCATGGATCTCAGGAGGCCATGGGTACACTATAAAACATGTGCCGCATCATCAGGGAGGCCGGTTGTCTATTCATGGTTTTTGCAATTACCCCTCTGATGATGCGGCAGAGGGGTATATATATATATATATATATATATATTTTTTTTTTAAGCACATGATTAGAGCCTGAGGCTCTCATTGACTAAAAAAAAGTGTGAGCTCAGGCGCAGAGCACTGCGCCCTGAGCCCACCCAGTTGTGTGACATTAGTGAATTAATATTTGCTAATGTCTTCATGCTTCTCCTCCGGGACAATCAGGAAGCGGGTCCTGAGACCAGATTGGCCAGGTAGTCTTAGGACATTAATGCGGCCTGATCAGTGCACATCGATGCAGCCCTGTCAGTGCCCATTAGCTCAGCCTTACCTGTGCCCATCAATGCACCCTTTCCAGTGCCCATCAGCGCAGCCTTGCCAGTGCACATCAGCGCAGCCTTTCCAGTTCATGGGGAGAGGAGAGCCGCCAGTTTACACAGAGCGGGGATCTCCCACCTACCCGACACGGCCGCAGTGTCATACTAAGTCCCGCCTCCTGGACCGGGTCCTATGATGGATGTCACACATCCTGGAATTGGACCAGTGTGACGTCCTATCATAGGAGCTGGTTCAAGAGGCGGGACTTCGTATGACCGCCCCTGTATAGCCCCAAGTTCCCGGCCAACTCCAGGCCTGGGGACTCGGGGCTAATATTTGTCAATCAGCAAAATGAGACCCAGGCTTTTTGGGGGCCCACTCGGGGCTATAGCCAAGGTCAGCCCCCCTCCCAACACCACTGCTTCTGTGTGCAGCAGCCCCCTCAGCCCCTCTAAAACTTACCTGAACCCCATCTAGATCCAGCGATGTTGTAGGAATGTCTCAGCTGCCTGGGACTCCCCTCCTCATTGGCTCATTTTACCTCTCTATTTAGAGGGTCAAGCTGGTAAGTATACATCTATCCTTGATCCCACGTCACGTGGTCTTTTTGGAAGTTTTGTGTTGGACAGTCTCAGCTTCCTTATTTACAGTGGATTTGATTTCTCACGTGGACTTTATTATCTATAATGGACTCACTTTAATATATATGGGGGAATCTTTTTCCTTTTTTGTTTATGTAAAATTTACCAGTGTGACACCTTTGTATTTGTTTTGTTCATTTTTATTTTTGCCCATATGATTTTGTAGATTATATTAGCGCAACGAATATATTCTACTATTGCTCTGACTGATAAATATCTCATGGTACTGTTTCAGCTTCTTAGCTTGTGGTACATACACTCAAGTGCAGTATATAGGTTTCTTATATATTCTAGGCATTTCCCTGATTGGATAAGGTGGAGTCTGTCAAACAAAAATCAATACAGCGCTTACAGTTGTGATATATTAGTGATAAACAACAACAAAAAATGATCAATATGTAACACTCTTTCAATGTGCTAAGGTGCTCCAAATAAGTAGAAAGGGCTGAAGTGCGTCATATGAAATTGCTGTGCCGTGTACCACACTCCCCACTTGTGTTCCCACTCACCAGAAACAATGAACCCTCAGCTTTGCAGGCTGGGGGTCAAACACACTATGATCTGGGGTTGGTAGGTTGGAACTCTAGGACTCCTCAGCAGGATCTCCAAACATAGAGGGTCTTGGGGTGACCAAAAAATCCACCAGGCTCGAGGCTACAGGCTGATAGTGAAGTACTATTAAAAATCTGATTTATTGCGCAATCATAAGTGTTACTTACGAGATTGCTGATAATAACAGGCATAGGACAGAGAAGGAGCTCATCCGGGTTCGCCACGAATCGGCGTGCGTTCCACAGAGGGCGGAAGTGGTGTCAGTGGTTAGAAAAACAAAAATGTGTTTCGCCCCTCCTCCAGGGCGTCATCAAGGACATCACTTTCGGTTTCACGTAATCAATTTTATATCTGAGGAGCAGTACCTCCTCTTTCATTGACCAATGGAATCTTGCCAATTCCAAAGGGTGTAGTAGCACCAACTTCCTCCACCCAAACGACATCACTTCCTGTATACAATTCACATATACGATTTGTTAAAAACCTTTTAATACACATCAAAAATATAATTCCTTTCCGCCTAATATAAAATAAATTTTATTATAGCAAAAATACATGTAATAAAAATTCTATTAAAATGGAGGAAGATTAACCGCTTCAGCCCTGGAAGATTTTACCCCCTTCCTGACCAGAGCACTTTTTGCGATTTGGCACTGCGTTGCTTTAACTGACAATTGCACGTGCGACATTGCACCCAAACAAAATTTACGTCCTTTTTTTCCCCACAAATAGAGCTTTCTTTCTGTGGTATTTGATCACCTGTGCAATTTAAATTTTTTGTGCTATAAACAAAAAAAAACAGCGAAAATTTAAAAAAAAAAAAAAAAACAATATTTTTTACTTTTTGCTATAATAAATATCCCCCAAAAATATATAAAAAAATGTTTTTTTTTCCTCAGTTTAGGCCGATATGTATTCTTCTACTTACAGTATTTTATTTTTTAATTTATAATTTATTTTTAATTTCATTTTTTTTTTTTACTAGTAATGGCGGCGATATGCGATTTTTATTGGGACTGCGACATTATGGCGGACACGTCGGCCAATTTTGACACATTTTTGGGACCATTGGCATTTATACAGCGATCAGTGCTATAAAAATGCATTAATTACTGTAAAAATGTCACTGGCAGGGAAGGGGTTAACACTAGGGGGTGATCAAGGGGTTAATTGTGTTCCCTAGTGTGTGTTCTAACATGAAGGGGGGAGTGGACTGTTATAGGGGAGATGACAGATCGCTGTTCATACTCTGTATAAACAGACGATCAGTCATTTCAGTTCAATCAGAGAACCGGAAACTGTGTGTTTACACACACAGATCCTGGTTCTCCATGTGCCCGATCATGGGAGCCGGGCACTCACATCGGCTCCGTGGGTGACAGGGCGCCCCTAGTTGCCACAGGGCGAAGCAACGTTACATAACGTTGTTTCGCCCAGCCATGTCATTCTGCCGCAGTACAAGTGTTTAAAATGAATAAAAGAAAATAATAATAAAATAAAAATATATGAAAAAAAAATACCTGTTGTATTTGCCCCCTTCCTGATTTTTTTTGCATATTTCTCACAATTAAATGATTCAGATCATCAAACACATTTTAATATTACACGAAGATAAATAGAGGAAATCCATGATGCAGTTTTTAAATTATTATTTCATTTATTAAGGAAAAAAAGCTGTCCAAACCTGCTTGGCTTTATGTGAAAAAGTAATTGCCCCCTAAATAACTGGTTGTGCCACCCTTGGCGGGAACAACTGCAAGCAAGCGTTTGCAATAACTGGCAATGAGTCTTTCACATTGCTGTCCAGCAATTTTGGCCCACTCTTCTTTGCAGAACTGTTTTAATCCAGCCACATTAAAGGGTCTTCCAGCATAAATGGCCTGTGTATAGTTATGATACAGCATCTCAATTGGATTAAAGTCCGGGCTTTGACTAGGCCACTCCAAAACCTAAATTTTGCTTTGTTTGAACCATTTGGAGGTGGACTTGCTGTTGTGTTTCGGATCATTGTTCTTCTGCATAACCCAAGTGCACTTGAGCTTGAGGTCAAGAACTGATGGCCGGACATTCTCCTTTAGGATTTTCTGATAGAGCTCAGAATTCATGGTTCCATCAATTATGGAAAGTCGTTCAGGTCCTGAAGCAGCCCCAGATCATCACACTACCACCACCATGTCTGATTGTTGGTACGGTGTTCTTGTTATGAAATGCTGTATTAGTTTTATGCCAGATGTAACGGGACGCACACCTTCCAAAAAGTTACAATTTAGTCTCACCAGTCCACAGAATATTTGCCTAAAAGTCTTGGGGATAATCAAGATGTTTTTTGGTAAATGTGAGATGAGCCTTTGTGTTCTTTTTGGTCAGCAGTGAATTTGGCCTTGGAACTCTCCCATGGATGCCATGTTTTCCCAGTCTCTTTCTTATTGTTGAATCATTAACACTGATCTCACCTGAGGCAAGTGAGGCCTGCAGTTCTTTACATGTTGTTCTGGGTTCTTTTATGACCTCCTGGATGAGTCGTCGTCATGCTCTTATGCCCCGTACACACGGTTGGAAAATCCGACCACAAAATCCATCGGATTTTTTCAGACGGATTTTGTCCGACACTGGTGTTGCATACACACGGTCGGACAAAGTTGTCGGAAAATCCGATCATTCTGAACGTGGTGACGTTTGTTGCCTACGACGGGACTACGTAGAAGCTAGTAGCCAATAGCTTTAGTCTTGTAATGTGATCTGAGCATGCGTGGCACTTTGTCCGTCGGAATTCGCTACACACGATCGGAAAAAGTCCGATAGGACTTTGTTGTCGGAAAATTTGAGAGCAGGAGATAAAACTTTGTCTGTCGGAAAATCTGACGGAAAAAGTCCGATGGGGCCTACACATGGTCGGAATTTCCGACAACATTGTCCGATAGGACATTTTCCGTTGGAAAATCCGACCATTTGTACGGGGCAGTGTAGGCCGGCCACTCCTGGGAAGGTTCACCGCTGTTCCAAGTTATCTCCATTTGTGGATAATGGCTCTCCATGTGGTTTACTGGAGTTCCAAAGCCTTAGAAATGGCTTTGAAACCCTTCCTAGACCGATACATGTACATTACTTTGTTTCTAAGCTGTTCTTGAATTTTTTTCGCTTGTGGCATGATGTGTAGCTTTTTGTGATCTGTTAGTGTTCTTCACTTTGTCAGACAGCTTCTATTTATGTGATTTCTTGATTCATCAGGTCTGTCAGTAATCAGGCCTGGGTGTGGCAAGTGAAATTTAACTCCGCTTTCCAAAAAATTGTGGTTAATCAGAGTTCATTCATGATTCAGCATGGGAGGGGGCAATTACTTTTTCACATAGGACCAGGCAGGTTTGACAGTTTTTTTCTTTAATAAATGAAATAATTATTTAAAAACTTCATCTTGGATTTACTTTTATCTTTGTGTAATATTAAAATTTGTTTGATGATCTGAATCATTTAAGTGTGAGAAATATGCAAAAAAATAAAAACCAGGAAGGGAGCAAATCATTTTTCACAGCACTGTGTGTGTGTATATATATATATATATATATATATATATATATATATATACACACACACACACACTGGTAATATATACACTGCAGATCAGGGGTATTTATTTCACAGTGGGTCAAGGGTGCATAATGCACAGACAGCAGGGGTCAGAACTGTATGGTGCATAATAGATAACATAGAGAGCAGGGGTCCGAAATGCTTAAAGCACAGAGTGCAGGGGTCAGGCTTGCATAATAGACAGAGTGCAAGGGTCAGGAGTATGTATAGCACAGAGTGCATTGGTCAGGCATGCGTAATGCAGAGTGCAGGGGTCAGGCTTGCATAATACACAGAGTACAGGGGTCAGGCTTGCACAATACACAGAGTACAGGGGTCAGGAGTAAGTAATGCACATAGTTCATCAGTCAGTCATGTGCATAGCTCCCAACTGTCCCTGATTTGGAGCAATGTCCCTCTGTCTCTCATTCCTCCTCATTTGTCCCTCATTTTGGTCTGATATATATAGATGTATATATATTATATAGATGTATATTATAAAATACATTTTTTATCTATCAAAAAGTGTTTTCCAGCACTAAACCTTTCATTGATTTCTAAATTGCTGTATTGCAGACTTACCGGCTGCCATGACCACTTACCCTTCTTAGCCATCTAAATAATAACCACGCTAGACTTCTTTGGGTTTTAAATGGCCGTAGCAGCCTTTTATTAACAAAATAACAGAAAAAATTGAACCGTTATATTTTTTGAGGTGAGCATGGTCTACCAAAGAAAATTCTGCTGTATCAGCTACCTTTTCTATATCACGGCCCTCAGCCGCGAATACGCCGGCTCGAGGACAATTTTAATGCCTTTCTACGCTGATACAGCCTCAATACCCATTTCGTCATAATGACGTCACTCAAATTGGGAAGGTACCCATACCAAAACTGAGCCCCTCCCACCATACACCACTTCAAATATTTTGACCATGCCCACCCTCAAAACTCTGAGACCCCTGCTACAGCTAAGACATCACACCAAAACTCCCCCCCCCCCCCCAACACATTAAACAACACCAAAACGACATACAACCCCCCCTTTTCAACCCATCATCCAATCACAAACCTAAAAAAGGGGAGGGCGGGAGGGAAATTTTCTCGTTCTGCCTATCTCCAACTGACCCCAAGACTCCTATTACACTGCCTACCCCTTCTTTTGACTCCATTCTGCCCTGACCTACTCCACCCCGCCACACCTCGCTCTGTACCAATAGCTGTTGACCCTTAGTATTAAATATTACTTTATTACATTTTAAAATCTGCCCAACTACAGCCTGCCCTGCCCCCCCCAGTCATGCAGGCCTTTCGTTCTATATGCTACGCATCCCCACTACATGCAGGCCTTTCGTTCTATATGCTACGCATCCCCACTACATGGCCTGATTCTTGACTGGTGTATTGCAGACTTACCGGCTGCCATGACCACTTACCCTTCTTAGCCATCTAAATAATAACCACGCTAGACTTCTTTGGGTTTTAAATGGCCGTAGCAGCCTTTTATTAACAAAATAACAGAAAAATTTGAACCGTTATATTTTTTGAGGTGAGCATGGTCTACCAAAGAAAATTCTGCTGTATCAGCTACCTTTTCTATATCACGGCCCTCAGCCGCGAATACGCCGGCTCGAGGACAATTTTAATGCCTTTCTACGCTGATACAGCCTTAATACCCATTTCGTCATAATGACGTCACTCAATTTGGGAAGGTACCCATACCAAAACTGAGCCCCTCCCACCATACACCACTTCAAATATTTTGACCATGCCCACCCTCAAAACTCTGAGACCCCTGCCAACGACGAGCAAGTGTGAAACCTCACACTTGAGCGGCCCGCCACACACCCAACGCTCTCTGAATACCATCCTGCAGGCCCAGGCACCACATGTCTATCCCAACAGCGTTCAGGTGTACCCCGTCCCCACGCAGGTAGAGCCAGTTGTCACCCTCTAGTTCCGTATGGCGCACAACAAGGCCCCCATTCCGGACAAAAAAGCGAGCCACCTCCTTGTCAAGTTTGACCCTTGCTTTGTTCAGCCTCTCTACAGAGCGAGCGAGACGCCAGGAGGCCCTACCTATCATGTCTGACCAGACCAGAATAACGTCTGGGAAAAACGACCGCAGACGTAAAAAGTCAAATTTGATGTCCCGAATTAATTCCCTAGCGGAACGGAGCCCCAGATCATTACCCCCCAGCATGGATGACTAAGACGTCTGGGGGCCTATCCAATCTAGTATATCTATGTACTTCGGGCAACACTCTGGACCAGAGCATACCCGGGACCCCTATCCACCGCACTCTAGCTACGTGTCTCGGAAAACCCAACTGTCGGCCATCCGGTCTGACTGCAGCCCTCCTTGCGCCCCAGGACACGTAGGAGTGTCCGATGATCCAAATCAAACATTCTCCGCCTGAAAAACATAAAATAACAAAACCCAGATACAATGCACCCTACTCAACCAGACACTCCAAAACAACACATACGACAGACCACAACCATCACAGGGACTGGGGAACACAACATACAAACACATCTAAAGAAGATGTGGGCGTACATATAAACTGAAACGCCTAGATTCCCAATGACCAATCCGCTGCAGGATCTGGTCGTCTAACCCCCACCTGGCCGCTTCCGTGGCGGCCCCAATGCGAAAAGAATGGGAAGCATAAGCCCCTGGATCCACACCAACAGCCCGTAAACATTTCCGAAAAACTGAACTAAATTGGAAACGGGACAATGCGGAACCATCCGCGTGTGTCAACAAAGGTCCCGCCCCCGAAACCCGGACGCCTAACCAAGCTGACACTGTAGCAACCGGGCAGGCCGGTGAATTAGGAACTCTGCTGAGTACCACTGTAGCCCCACGGCCCAACTGGTCCGTTTTAGATTTCCTAATATACAAGGACAATTTGTCCCCTAGAACTGTGACCTCGGACACCCCAAGCCCACCCCTAACTTTAGCGGACGGGCTAACCAACTCCCCTATCCGCAGCGCCCCAAAAAAAGCCAGAACAAAGGCAGTCTTGAATAGTAACGTTTCGAAGGGGTCCGCACAGACATTTGGCAAACGCTCCAACAGTGCTAGCAGTAAATCAAAAGAAACTGGACAGCGGGAATCGGGTACCCGCCTCCCTTTTGTCCTCCTGTAACCCCGCAAAGCTTTCTTGTCCATAAACGCTTTAGTGACATCCTCAAAACCAGATAGCTGGAAAAAGAATGCCAAACCCGCCATCTTCCTATTTAAAGAGGCCACAGAAACACCATCTTCAAAATTCCTGCCAATGTAGTACAGAAGGATGGACAAGTTATCCATCTCCCGCTCAGAACCCCCTCCCGAACTCACCAGCCTACACCACTCCTCCCACACCCGCTCGTAAGCTGTCCAGGTAGAAGGGCAAACTGACCGGCGTATCAAATCAGCTACTGTGGCAAAACGACTTCCCACAAGTGGTCCGGACACGGGATTCCGAGCTGCTCCGCCTCCGGTGCCAACTCCCGAAACTTCTGCCACTGTTGACGAGAAAGGGCATCCGCCACTGTGTTATCTACCCCGGGCAAATGAACAGCAAATATAAATGCATTCAAAGTCAAGCATTGCAACACCAAATGCCGAAGAAGACATACAACCGGTGGGGAGGAAGAAGTAACGTAATTAATGGCTTGCACGACCCCTAAATTGTCGCAGTGAAACCGTACCCGCTTATTCCGGAATTCTTGTCCCCAAATTTCCACCGCCAGCACTATTGGAAACAGCTCCAGTAGCGCCATGTTACGGATGAAATTCGAAACCCTCCACGACTCAGGCCAACACCCCGCACTCCACCTACCACCAAAATACGCCGCGTACCCAATGGAACCTGCCGCATCAGTATACAAGTCCAAATCAAAATCGGACACCGTTGCTTCCATCCATAAGGACCTACCATTGTACTGAGCCAGAAACGTCCTCCAAACCTGTAAGTCCTCACGTAATGCCGCACGTAATGGTGCGGCGCCTTCACCCCTGCGGTGGCAGCCGCCAACCGCCTGCAAAAAACCCGCCCCATAGGCATTATACGGCAAGCAAAATTAAGTTTTCCCAGCAGTGACTGCAGGGACCTTAATTGCAATTTCTTGCAACCATGTGCAAATTCAACCGTGACGCGCATATCTTCCAACTTATCTTCGGGAAGCCTGCATTCCATCCGTATCGTATCAATAATGATACCTAGAAACTTCAATTCCTCAAGAGGACCCTCTGTCTTTTCAGGAGCCAATGGCACCCCAAAAAGCTGGAACACATGTTGCACCATAGACAACAGAATCTGACAAATCCGGGCCCCGGGAGGACCTATCACCAAAAAATCGTCCAAGTAGTGGACGACGGATTGCCACCCAGAAACCTCCCGTACCACCCAGTCCAAAAAGGAACTGAAAGTCTCAAAAAACGAACAAGAAATGGCGCAACCCATGGGCAAGCAGCGGTCCACGAAATACTGTCCCTCCCAAACGCAACCCAAGAACCTAAAACTCAGCGGGTGAACGGGCAGTAAGCGAAAAGCCGACTCAATGTCAGTTTTCGCCAACAGCGCACCCTTCCCAAACTTCCGCACCCATTTAATGGCATCATCAAACGAGGCGTAAGACACCGCACACAACCGTGGGTCAATAGCGTCATTGACCGAACCACCCCGACAATGAGACAGGTGGTGTATCAGTCTGAATTTGTTAGGTTCCTTCTTGGGGACCACCCCCAGCGGCGAAACCACCAAATCAGCCAGAGGAGAGAAAGAAAACGGCCCGCCATCCTGCCCATGGACACTTCCTTGGACAACTTGGCCAAAACCACCGCCGGATGCATTTTTGCCGAACGCAAGTTTTCCCCCACAGCCGGAACGGTGGATAATGTGCACGGAATAACAAAACCCTCAGTGAACCCCCGGAAAAGAAACTGCGCCGCAGTCCTATCGGGATACCTATTGAGGAAGGGGACCATTTTTTCCACCTTCACCGGTGTTCTCCCTCTTTCCAGCGTCGGCCGGCTTCGCTTTGCTTTGCTTGAAGCACTTTGCCAATGGGTGGGAACCTCCGCATCCGGAGCATTCGTGACGAAACCGACACGAACCCCCAAATTTGCACGTGCCATCGTTGAAACGCCAGCAGTACCCCTTACGGTTTGCGGCCAATGATGATGGGGCGCTGGCCGCCCCCCCCCCCCTGAAAGGGCTGCGAAAATGTTCTCGCCTGAGTCATCAATTTCATCCACAAACCTATATCTTTGTGGTCCCATCTCAGGGAGGGCCTCACCGCCTTGCGCTGACGAAATTGTTCGTCATAGCGTAGCCACGCTACGCCCCCATAAACCCTTTGGGCCTCACTAATAGAGTCCAAATAACAGAAAAGCGACGAACAGCACTCCGACGTCTTCTCCCCGATTGCACTGGCCAGAATGCTGAATGCCTGAAGCCAGTTACCGAAAGTCCGTGGAATCAAGCGATACCGACGCTTTTCTTCCTCTTCCCTCTTGCTGTCGTCCGGTTTAACCTTGTCAAGGTTAAACTTTTCAATAGGCAAAAGAGCAAAAAGCTCTACGTATTCCCCTCTCCAAATCCTGTCCTTCACCTCAGCTTTTAAATGGGCACCCAATGGGCCCTCAAAGCAAACATACACCTCCCCCTTTGCAGGCCAACCTCACTCCGTCCGCAGGACCTTCCAACGGCTTGGGATCCATCGCAGTCTGCTCCGTACGCACGCCAGGAACCATCACCGGGGCTGACACCGCCGATGACACCGGGGCACCCACCACCTGTACACTTCCCGCGACGGGCGGTCTGTTGTCCCCCGCTGACGTCCATGCTGCCACTGGCGAAACCCCAGCCGCAGCCGAACCCCCTAGTGTGCCCGTCAGCAAATCCTTACACCCCGCCAACCAGGTCTGCAACAGACGTTCCACCACCCCCTCCTGTCCCGCAGCCTGAACCACATCGCCTCCAGCCGATGCAACACCCCTGTCACCGCCCCCTTCAATTACCCCTGAAGACAGACCCTGTGACAGGTGCCCAGGATAGGGGACAAAGGTGGGGGACAACACAGGGGGAGGAGCCACAGCAGAGGGGGCACAGGGAGAGGAGAAAACAGCAGGCAAATCAATAGCATGAGCAGACACAGGCACAGATGGGGAAGTAGCAGTCAAGAACGCTGGACGCACAGGCACAGGCACAGATAAAGACATGACATTTCCAGGTGAAGACATATTGTACTTACCAGGCTGTCCCGGAGCCTGAAGCCGCACAGCCGCATCTCCCGCTCCCTGCTGTCTCCTTCACTCTTCCCCGGCAGCCTCCTCGGATGGCGTCCTCTCCTCTTCTTCAGACGCTGTGAGCTCACCCTCCGATCGGTCGTCCATCGTGCCTTGCGCCATGCCCGGGGAAGGATCGTTGGAGCCGCCCCCGACAGGGCGCCCGCTGGTGACGTCATCGGCCGCTCGACGGCCCGACCGTCCCGCGTCACGGCTCCTCCCCCGCTGTACGCTCTGCCTGGACACAGACGCAGCTCTCCTCTCCTGCACAGGGGGCAGTGATACTGAAGCTTGGCGCCGGGTCCCTCTCCTTCTGTCCATGGGGGTCCCGGCCGCACCAGGGGACAGGCCCGCACCCGCTGCCACTGCTCTCCCACGCCGAGCCTCGCAAGCGGGAGGGGGGTTGCCCCCCCCCCCTGCCCCGCGGCCGTCACGTCCTGTAGTATGGTAGAAGTGAGGCGGGAGCTAGATGTATTAGCAGAGCTCCCGTCGGGGTCCCGCCTTAGTAGAGGATTCCTCCCAGCCCCGCAGGCCGCAGAGGTAGTCTTTCTCTTGGCCTTGGGTGCTGAAGGGTCCCGTCTGCCGGGGCTCCTAGTGCGGCGGCAGACCCTGGGGGTCAATTCAGGGCTAAGGCGCTCCGGAGGGTGAGACCTCCTAGCGCGTGTTGGTCGGGGGGCAGGAGAAGCATGAACCTGCCCCGACCCCTGGACTAAAACTGACAGCTGCCTCTCTAACCACTGTGGCCCATTAACAGCCGCAGCCGCCCTCAGCTGGGCAAATAAGCCCTCAATATCAGCCATGTCAGAGAAACTGGTCTAACTGCCTAAAATTAAGCTAACCTAGCTTCTAATTGTCCAAAATGTAAGCTCACCTAAATTCTCTCGTTCTGCCTATCTCCAACTGACCCCAAGACTCCTATTACACTGCCTACCCCTTCTTTTGACTCCACCCTGACCTGCCCTGACCTACTCCACCCTGCCACACCTCGCTCTGTACCAATAGCTGTTGACCCTTGGTATTAAATATTACTTATTACATTTTAAAAATCTGCCCAACTACAGCCTGCCCTGCCCCCCCCAGTCATGCAGGCCTTTCGTTCTATATGCTACGCATCCCCACTACATGGCCTGATTCTTTTATCAACATCTTTTGTCAATTGTTTAAATGGCTAAAACTAAGGACAACAGAGGGATTTTGTTCCAAAAGAGGAACATTGGAAGCTTTAATAATGCAGTGATAAAGAGAGAGACACTAGATACAAGTCTTATAGGGGGTAGCAAGGCCTTTAGGGCCCCTTCCCCAGGAGTCCAGGCCTGGTCACAGCAACCCCTGTTTCTATATCACTGCATGTAAGACATTTATATAACAAGAGAAAAGACATAACTGGCCAATGTTATTGGCCAGTTTACTCACTAGGGGGCAACATTCTACCAAATATACACATATCTGCTTGCCTAATTATTATCTCAAATTTCAAGGTGTCATTGTACCAAGCTTAAGATATATCTTGCATTGCAGATTTATTTTTGTATTGTAAATATAATTTAGTACAAGCACGTTTATAACTTAATATTATTATATTGAGCTGTTTATATTAAAGATAGTAGCTGCAGCTTAAGAAATAATGAATCTGACGCAATTTTAGTTTTTGAATGGAGCATTCTTTTTTTTTTTTCTGTTTGTGTTGGGATTTATTCCAGTTTATCTATACAAATCCAATATGATTTTTTTTTCTATACACAAGGTAAGATGCAATCTGTCTATGCTTTGCTAAAGCTGAGCTAAAATTAGCAATGGTATTAAAAATGTTCACATAACTTAACCCCATTTAATTTTCAGAAAATGAACAGCCTTTTCTGTTTTAAAGGGTAACTGCATTTAAAAAAAATGTATGCCCCTCCCCCTCATCCAAAATGTAAGTACAGACCTTAGACGCATACATGTCAGAGTACTCACTGCCCCAGCCTGCCCAGCACCAGACAGTGATCCCCCTATTCAACATCCATGAAACTCTCACATATGCCCCAAGCCTTGTCATAGAGAATAATAGCCATCTCCGTCTTACGTATGTAGCCAAGGGTTTGCTAATATAAGGCATTACAATTGTTATGGTTTGCAAATGAGCTTGGCTCCCTCTAGTGTCCTTTTAATGCTGTTAGGGCTTTCTTTTAATCCCTGAGAAGCAGCACTGCAAAGCATTGTGGGCAATGTAGTCTGGAGGAGGAAGTGACTCTGTTAGCTGGATCAGCCCTGAACTACATTACAGACAATGCAAAGCGCACAGCACGGCATGCTGGGAGCAGTAATAAAAGAGCCATCAGCTAGCCATTTATACTGCAGTTCTTTATAATCCGCAGGATTTCTGATCAGTAAAGCAGTGTAGGATAATAGAATGCAGTAACTTACATTGTGTAAAGTATTTGTGAACTCCTTCCCTGGGAATGTACTTCCAGCAGCAGTCACTTAGTGATGAAATAAGGCTTGAGGCCTATGTAAGTGCAACTCTATTGAACTGAACTGCTCCGTGGGACTACCGGTCCCAGCAGTGCTATAAAGTTAGTCTAAATGTGTGAAGTGTGATACAAAACTTCTAGGCAACAGCCCTCTCACCACACCAGGCCTGGATGGATGGATGCCTCCGCTCAGACAGTCTCCGTCAGATGCTCAGTCAGCTCCCTACCCATCAAGCTCACCTTCAAACCGAGTGTGGCGGGAAAGGCTGAAACCTTCGATACCTTGGCAGTGGTGTGCCCTCGCCTTCCAGGGACCAATACTGACCTTGTCCTAAAGACTCCTGGTACCACTTGTCCAAAGACAGGGCACACCAGCCATGAAGATACATCCAATGCTAGCACAAGCATACCAGAATCTGGTGCAAGAGGAGAAGGCCCCGTCAGAAGGGGTGGGAAAAATCTGGCGCCTAGACAGGAGTGAGAAGGTTGTGCAACCAGGTGAAGTAGTCTGTTTAAAAGCCTCTGTCAAACTGAGTTGGAGACAACCTGGCCCCTTCATCGTCCTTGAGACAGACAGAAAGAATGAAGATAAGGGCCTGGAAGTAATCCCAGAAGTGTTGTTAACCAAGGCCCTAAAGAGAAGTCAAGGGAAGGTCTTAGTCAGTGTCCGAAATACAACAACTTCACCGGTGAAGATGCCAGCTAGGGTGCTGCTGGGGCAGGTGAATCAAGCAACCCCAGTCTCACCGTGGGGTATCGTGGGAGGACAAGGAGAGGGAGAGATTCCCATAGAGGAGTTCTACCCGAAAAACACCCCCTTACACCTGCTTGGATGGAGAGAGCGAAAACCCAGCTCCTGAGATGGAGAACTGCCTTTTCAAAAAGTGAGTTCGATGTGGGGCTGGCAAAAAGCGCTGAACACAAGATCCGATTGGAGGAAGATAAACCATTCCGAGAGAGGGTCAGGCGAATTTCACTGGGAGACCTGGAAGACCTGGCTGAGCTGAGGAACACAGGAATTATCCGAGAGTCTCGGAGTCCGTATGCTTCCCCAATAGTGGTGGTGAGGAAGAAGAATGGGTCATTACGGTTTTGTATTGACTATAGGGCACTGAACCGAAGGACCATTCCTGACCAATACACCACACCCCGAATAGAAGATGCCTTACAGAGCCTGTCAGGGGCGAAGTGGTTCAGTGTGCTGGATTTAAAAGTGGGTACTACCAAATCCCCATGCACCCCGAAGATAGGGAAAAGACCACTTTCATCACCCCTGTAGGTTTCTTCTAATTCAATCGCATGCAAGGTCTGTCTGGAGCCCCAGCTATTTTCCAGAGATTGATGGAGAAGACTGTGAGCGACATGAATCTGATTGAAGTTTTGGTGTATTTGGATGATGTCACAGTGTTTGGCAGAACATTGGAAGAGCATGAAGAACGCCTGGAGAAAGTCTTGAAGAGACTCCACGATGAAGGCCTGAAGCTCTCCATGGAAAAGTGCCAATTCTATCAACCTTCAGTGAATTACTTGGGCCACATCGTGTCCGCTGAAGAAGTGGCCACAGACCCTCAGAAACTGAAAGCTGTCACCTCTTGGCCCAGACCCACAAATGTGACCAAGCTTAGGGTCCGTATGCTTCCCCAATAGTGGTGGTGAGGAAGAAGAATGGGTCATTACGGTTGTGTATTGACTATAGGACACTGAACCAAAGGACCATTCCTGACCAATACACCACACCCCGAATAGAAGATGCCTTTCAGAGCCTGTCAGGGGCGAAGTGGTTCAGTGTGCTGGATTTAAAAAGTGGGTACTACCAAATCCCCATGCACCCCGAAGATAGGGAGAAGACCACTTTCATCACCCCTGTAGGTTCCTTCTAATTCAATCGCATGCAAGGTCTGTCTGGAGCCCCAGCCATTTTCCAGAGATTGATGGAGAAGACTATGAGCGACATGAATCTGATTGAAGTGTTGGTGTCACAGTGTTTGGCAGAACAATGGAAGAGCACGAAGAACGCCTGGAGAAAGTCTTGAAGAGACTCCACGATGAAGGCCTGAAGCTCTTCATGGAAAAGTGGCAATTCAACCTTCAGTGAATTACTTGGGCCACATCGTGTCCGCTGAAGGAGTGGTCACAGACCCTCAGAAACTGAAAGCTGTCACCTCTTGGCCCAGACCCACAAATGTGACCAAGCTTAGGTCATTCTAATGCGGCATACACACGTGCGGGACTTTTCCCGGCGGACCTAGTCCAGCGGACAATCCGCTGGACTTTCCAGCTGGCTTCGCCGGACTTTCCGAGGGGGTGGACTTGCCCACACACGCCCGGACTTTTCCGGCGGACAGTCCGCTGAACAAAGTCCGCGGGACTTTTGAAAATGAACGGACTTGCCCACACACGGAGCAGTCCGTTCATTTCGAACGTAACTTCAGGTACGTAGCTAGCGTAGGCAGTAAATGCCGCCGCGCTAGCTCCGTCACCTGGCATGGATTTAAAGGGACTCCCCAAGCTGAAAACCGGCGTGGGGGTTCCCCCCAAATCCATCTCAGACCCTCATCCGAGTACGCAGCCGGCCAGGAAAGGGGTGGGGAGAAGAAGTCCGGCTACCTTCTTCGTCGTCGCCGCCGTCGTCTGGGGGTCTCGATCCGCCTTCGGGGTCTTCCGGTGTCTTCCGGGGTCTCTTCTGTTCTTGCCGCTGTCGTCGCTTTCTGCGCCGCCTTCTTCTTCTTCTTCCACCTTCTTCTTCTTGTTCTTCTTGTTCTTCTTCTTCCGATGTTGACACGTCGCTCGCTCTGGCCGGAATGCCAGAGCCGCGCTGTGCTGGGACTTATATAGGGACAAGGGGACAGGGTCACATGCTCATGTCACATGGTGACCCCGCCCCCTTGTGATGTCACAGTCCCGGAGGAGGCTGGGACTGTGATATCACAGGGGGCGGGGTCACCATGTGACATGAGCATGTGACCCTGTCCCCTTGTCCCTATATAAGTCCCAGCACAGCGCGGCTCTGGCATTCCGGCCAGAGCGAGCGACGTGTCAACATCGGAAGAAGAAGAACAAGAAGAACAAGAAGAAGAAGGCGGAAGGAGAAGAAGAAGGCGGCGCAGAAAGCGACGACAGCGGCAAGAACAGAAGAGACCCCGGAAGACACCGGAAGACCCCCGAAGGCGGATCGAGACCCCCAGACGACGGCAGCGACGACGAAGAAGGTAGCCGGACTTCTCTGCTCGGTAAAAGAGCTTGGTAAATGGCGGAGGAGTCCGGCGAGAAGACCCCCCAAGACGGAAGAAGACCCCCGGAGCAGTGCAATAAAATATTTTTTCAAAAGTGTGTGTGTTTTTTTACTTTACATTTTACACCTTAGGTGAATGGGTAGGGGTACATCGTACCCCATACTCATTCACATAGGGTGGGGGGCCGGGATCTTATAAAAGGGGGCTCCCAGATTCCGATAAGCCACCGCCCGCAGACCCCGACAACCAATGGCCAGGGTTGTCGGGAAGAAGCCCTTGTCCTCATCAACATGGGGACAAGGTGCTTTGGGGGTGGGGGGGCCGCACGGCCCCCCTTTCCCCAGGGCACCCCCCATGTTGAGGGCACGCGGCCTGGTACGGCTCAGGAGGGGGGGAGGGGCGCTCACTCATCCCCACCCCTTTCCTGGCCTGCCGGGCTGCGTGCTCGGATAAGGGTCCGACATGGATTTGGGGGGCACCCCCACACCGTTTTTTTCGGCGTGGGGATTCCCTTTAAATCCATGCCAGGTGACGGAGCTAGCACGCCGGCATTTACTGCCTACGCTAGCTACGTACCTGAAGTCACGTGCTAAATGAACGGACTTTCCGATGAGCGGCAAGTCCGTTCATTTCAAAAGTCCGGCGGACTAGCCTACTAGCGGCGGGATTGTCCGCTGGACTGCCAAGTCCAGCGGATAATTTTAAAACAAAAACTTAAAACCTAGTCCGCCGGACTTTTGGCGCCAAAAAGTCTGCCGACGCCCACACACGAGGGGATTGTCCGCTGGACTTGAGTCCAGAGAATAATCCCGCGGGATTGTCCCTTCGTGTGTACGCGGCATTAGGGTTCTGCTCATATTACCGGAGGTTTGTAGAAGGGTATGCCAAGATAGCCTACCCACTCACTGAGCTGTTGAAGAACCAAGAGGAAGCTGGTTTAGACCCAGATAAACCTGGAGAGCCAAAAGAGGGACCCAGGAAGAAGAAAGAGTCTATCCAAGACCAGTGGACTCTGCAATGTAAAGAGACCTTCAGACAGCTGAAGTGGAGCCTTACCACTGCCCAGGTCTTGGCCTATGCAGACACTATCAGACCCTACAAACTGCATCTGGATGCCAGCCGAGATGGGCTGGGCAGAGTGCTTTACCAAGAACATGATGGGCACTTAAGGCCCATTGCTTATGTGAGCCGAAGTCTGGCACCTGCCAAGAGGAATTACCTCACCCACAAACTAGAATTTCTGGCCTTGAAGTGGGCTGTGGACAAGCTCAAAGACTATTTATATGGGGCTGAATTCGTGGTCAAGACTGACAATAACCCTCTCACGTACTTGTTCACTACAGCAAAATTGGATGCCACAGGCCATAGATGGTTACCTACACTCTCGGGATTTACTTTCAGCTTGAAATACCAACCAGGAGTCAGAAACCGAGACGCAGATGCACTGTCGAGAAGGCCCCACTGTCCTCATAATTATTTAAAAGAATGGACCCAGCTTACCCCTGAAGGGGTAAGAGCCCTTTGTGAAGGGGCTGAACAACAAGCAAAAGGTGGAGCCAGGGCTGAGGAAGTTGGAGTGTCCGCTGCAGTAGTGCCTAAGTGCTATTGTAATGTCACTCAAATTGAGGAGGATGGTCTACCTAAGCTATCTCGGAAAGACCTCCAAAAGGATCAACAAGAAGATCCCCTCTGCAGCCTGACACTGAAGGCCTTGGAGAGCCAACACCCTGATCTACTTCTTCAGAGCACTCAGAAAGAAGCTTGCTTGCTACGCAATGAGTGGGATCGGTTGCAGCTGCAACAAGGGGTGGTCTACCGAAGGGGCCCCTCTGAGGATCCTGAAGAGAAGTGGCAGTTGTTTCTGCCAGAGAAACATAGAGAGAAGGTACTGATTGCCTTGCATGATCACCATGGCCATCTGTGATCAGAAAGGACCCTCCAACTAGTAAGGGACAGGTTCTATTGGCCTTACATGAGGACTGAAGTGGAGAGCTACTGTCACTCCTGCCTCAGGTGCATACAAAGGAAAACCTTACCCCAGCAAGCCGCCCCAATGGGCCATTTGGAGAGTCAAGGGCCAATGGATCTGGTCTGCATAGATTTCCTATGCTTGGAATCTGACTTGAGTGGGCAGGGAAACGTCCTAGTAGTCACTGATCATTTCACCCACTATGCTCAGGCATTCACTACCAAAGACCAGCAGGCATCTACAGTGGCGAAGATTCTAGTGGAAAAGTTCTTCATCCACTATGGCTTACCTCAACGGATCCACTCGGACCAGGGAAGAGACTTTGAGAGTACTCTCATCAAACGACTGTTGGATCTGCTAGGCATTCAGAAGTCCAGGACTACTCCCTACCACCCACAAGAAGACCCACAACCAGAGAGGTTCAATCGAACTCTTTTCAACATGTTGGGGACTGTGGCCTTTGAACAAAAACAACATTGGAGTAGGCACATCACTGCCCTGGTACACGCTTACAATAGCACCGTAAGTGATGCTACAGGGTATTCACCCTACCGTCTGATGTTTGGACGAGAAGCCCGACTACCAGTGGACTTGGCCTTTGGAACTTATATAGACCATACCTCAGAGACTTCCCTTGTATGTATGTAGACAGATTGCGGAGAAATCTGAAGACCGCATATGAAAAGGCTCAAGTTACGTCAGACACAAGAGGGAGTAGAAACAAGAGGAACTTCAACCTCAAAGTACGGATTCAGGACTCTCAACCTGGTGACCGAGTCTTATTAAGGAACCTGGGCATACCAGGGAGACATAAGCTGGCTGATCGCTGTAGGTCACAGCCATATATTGTATGCAGACAACTTCCAGGGCTGCCAGTGTATGAAATCAGACCAGAAGCGAGTACGGGACCACTAAAGACCTGGCATCGGAATCACCTCCTACCTCATACAGAAGCAGTCAGAATAACTTCACAGGAGGAATTGCCATCTACGTCTACTACCATACCTCGACCAGTAACTAGGTCTCAGTCTGGATCTCTAGCAACAGAAAATAATGAGGAAGAAGAAATGGAAATAAGCTGGCTGTGGCCATCTGAAATACCAGGAGCTGATGCAGGTGTTTCCGCCCACACAAGAAGAGGAAATAATGGAATTCTTAGGCCAGAGGCCCCAGAATTCGTGCCACTGACTGGAAACTCTGAAGAGCATTGAGTTTGAGACACAGGAGTCTGAAGTAGTAGACAATAATACTAGCTCAAGGGTGGTGACCACACCCAAACGACAGAGTTAAAAGAGACATTTGCTCACCAAAAAGACTAACCTACGATGCACTGGGTGAATGCTCTGAAGTGACCCAAGTTACCAGCAGAAGAAATTCTGAGATGCCTGGTCCCTCTACTGTCAATTCAGAAAGGGACAACCCCATCTCACCCCTTGTCACATCTGTACCAGACACCACTGTATCTGATGTGAGCGCACAGAACAGCCCCCCATCACATGAGAATTGGTGGGAGGCTCCTCTGTCTGTATTATGCAATCGGATAGAGGCAAAAATGTCTAACAGAACAAAGGTTTTAAATAGCTTTGGGGACCAAAGATTTAAAGTAGGGGGAGTATGTAGAGCTGGTATTTTTGCCTTATAATGCTATGTAACATTAAACAATGGACAATGCTATAAATTAGTATACATCTAGTGGTATAATTGTGAAATGGACTTTGTTTATTTTCTCATTTCAAGAGCATAGGGAAAGCCTAACAGGAAGTGACTTAATCGTTTTTTCTTGCAAAAGGACTCACCTACCCAGAATGCCCACTCACTTACCCATGAACACTGAGTGGCTGAACTGCATGCTGGGTAGGATATAAAAGGCCCCGCGTAGCCATCTTCTTCCTCTTTCTGCTGGGACGTGTGCCTGCCTACAGGGATCTGTGTGCGGGCGTCCAGAAGAGCGCGGCCTACATTGTGCGGAGCGGAGCAGCAGCTACAGACAGAGCTTCATCACTGTGTGCTGGAGAAGCGGTGTGACCTGACCTGAAGATCCTGAGCATCTGACGGAGCCAGACGGAGGCCCTGGTCGTCTTGTGAGTGGTGCAGCATTGCGGAGCTGACTGAGCATCTGATGGAGACTGTCTGAGCGGAGGCATCCATCCATCCAGGCCTGGTGTGGTGAGAGGGCTGTTGCCCAGAAGTCTTATATAGCACTTCACACATTTAAACTAACTTTATAGCACTGCTGGGACCGGTAGTCCCACGGAGCAGTTCCGTTCAATAGAGTTGCACTTACATAGGTCTCAAGCCTGATTTAATCACTAAGTGACTGCGGCTGGAAGTACATTCCCAGGGAAGGAGTTCACAAATACTTTACACAATTTAAGTTACTGCTTTCTGTTATCCTACACTGCTTTACTGATCAGAAATCTTGCGGATTATAAAGTACTGCAGTATAAATGGCTAGCTGAAGAAAAGAAGACCAGAGACTATATTCCTTACTGTAAGGCCTTACAGTGTTGCTATTACCTACTAGGAACTGTAGGGGGAATATTGAGTTAATTATACTGTCTTATCATCCTGTTGAAATACTGTGTATCACATTACTGATCTTATGTAGAGATGAGTCGAACACCCCCCCTGTTCGGTTCGCACCAGAACCTGCGAACAGACCTAAAGCTTGTGTGAACTTTAGAACCCTATTAAAGTCTATGGGACTCGAACGTTCAAAATCAAAAGTGCTAATTTTAAAGGCTAATATGCATGTTATTGTCATAAAAAGTGTTTGGGGACCTGGGTCCTGCCCCAGGGGACATGTATCAATGCAAAAAAAAGTTTTAAAAACAGTTGTTTTTTCAGGAGCAGTGATTTTAATAATGATTAAAGTGAAACAATAAAAGTGTAATATTCCTTTAAATTTCGTACCTGGGGGGTGTGTATAGTATGCCAGTAAAAGGGCGCATGTTTCCCGTGCTTAGAACTGTCCCTGCACAAAGTGTAATTTTTGCAGGAAAAAAAGCTATTTAAAATCACTCGCGGCTATAATGAATTGCCGGGTCCCGTAATACAGAGAACAGTCATTCATTGAAAGTCATTGATAAAAAAAAAAGCGTGGGAGTTCCCCCAAATTCAATTATCAGGCCCTTCAGGTCTGCTATGGATATTAAGGGGAACCCTGCGTCAAATTTAAAAAAAAATGACGTGGGGTTCCCCCTAAATATCCATACCAGACCCTTCAGGGATTTTAAGGGGAACCCTGCACCAAAAAAAAATGGCGTGGGGTCCCCCTCAAAATCCACACCAGACCCTTATCCGAGCACGCAACCTGGCAGGCCGCAGGAAAAGAGGTGGGGGCGATGCCCTCAACATTGGGAGGGTGCTTTGGGGGTCTGTGACCCCTCAAAGCACCATGTCCCCAGGGACAAGGGCCTCGTCCCCACAACCCTGGCCGTTGGTTGTGGGGGTCTGCAGGCGGGGGGCTTATCGGAATCTGGAAGCCCCCTTTAACAAGGGGACCCCCAGATCCTGGCCTCCCCCCTGTGTGAAATGGTAAGGGGTACCCCTACCATTTCACCAAAAAAAGTGACAAAAATGTTAAAAATTACAGGAGACGGTCTTTGACAATTCCTTTATTAAACTATTTTTTCCTGCAAAAATTACACTTTGTGCAGGGACAGTTCTAAGCACAGTTCTAAGCACAGTTCTAAGCACAGGAAACATGCGCCCCTTCACAGGCATACTATACACACCCCCCAGGTACGAAATTTAAAGGAATATTACACTTTTATTGTTTCACTTTAAGCATTATTAAAATCACTGGCGCTGCTTCCTTTTTTTCCCTATTGACGTTTAGTGTGTGTATCCCACTTTGAGCGGCTGCCTGTTGTTTTTGTTTTTTGTTTTTTGTTTTTTGTACATTTATAGCGCGGTTTTAACCTTTTTCAATTAAAATCACTGCTCCTGAAAAAACTGCAGTTTTTAAAACTTTTTTTTGCATTGATACATGTCCCCTGGGGCAGGACCCAGGTCCCCAAATACTTTTTATGACAATAACTTGCATATAGGCTTTTAAAATTAGCACTTGAGATTTCTCCCATAGACTTTTACAGGGTACTCGTGGCTTTTCGAATTCTCTGCAAACACCCCAAATTGTTCGCTGAACAGGCGAACAGGCAATGTTCGAGACGAACATGAGTTCGACTCGAACTCGAAGCTCATCCCTAATCTTATGGTGTCTACGTAGTGTGCTGGAAGTGGGAAGGTGCCCAGTGTTGAGGTTGTTGCCTGAGCATTAGTCCCACTTGGAGACACGCCTGCAGGAGCAATACAGGTAGCTCTTAAGTGATAGCCATTCACAACTATTTGTCTCAGTATTGTATACCAATTACAGTTCTTGTGTTAATGATTAAAGCGGTTCTGCACACATTTTATTTAGTAAATCTCTTTGCCTTCCAAATCAGGCAAAGAGTACTAAATGAAATGTGTGTTTTTTTTTCACTTACCTTGTAATCGATGACTTCCGGTCCTCTGTCTCTGCGGGGGTGGGCGGGGTCTGTGCGGGGATCCTCGTCACGACGCACTGTCTCCTGGGATCTGGTGTCATTGATCCCAGGAGCCTGTGCGGGCATCTTCCGAAATCTCGCGAGATTTCGGGCACATCTTCCGAAATCTCGCGAGATTTTGGACACATCTTCCGAAATCTCGCGAGATGTCGGCAGATGTGCCACATCTCGTGAGATTTCGGAGAACGTGAGCTGCACTTTGCCGTTACTGCGCACGCGCGAGTAACGGCGGTGCATGCTGGGCCATCTAAAGTGCCTGTGGGGTTTCACATGCCCACAGGCAAGATGGCCCCAGCACAAAAGAAGAAGATAAAGAACTTCATCGGACGAAAACCGGCAGCGATCACGAATGATGATGGAACAGGTGAGTCCCCTAATTTTCCTATTACCCCTTAGCCTATTCCCCAAAAAAAAAAAAAAAAAAACCCGGTGCAGAACCGCTTTAAACCTGTTCTAATAAATTACCTTTTGGTTTAATACAATCTGTTGTGAGGCTTGTTCATTCTCCAAACAGGTGTAGCAGTGTATACCCAGGTGACAACACAGGTAAAGTGAATATAATCTGTGACTATTCAACTGTCTTTTATTATTGGGTTTTGCACCAACACTGTTACACAGCAATGTCAAGCGGGTTGAGCCAAATTAGTGGGGGTGGAAATAGCAGAGTACAGGCCCAATAAATTACCAGCAGCTCCTTCGGGGGTAAGTGCTACATAGATATATATTTATATATAGGTATGTATATATATATATATATATATATATATATATATATATATATATATATCTATATATACTGTCTACACACACACACACACACACGCATGTGTGTTTGAGCTTTGAGGTGCACACCCTAATGCAAGCGGCTGCGCTCACTTATGGTGGGGAACCAGGCATCCAACACACCCAGAAGATTCTTTGGCAGTGGTAGACTGAAGATCAGTAGCACAGGCAGTGTGTCAGGTAAGTATTACATGTTCTTTTATAGGCTCTGCGTCATTTAATTTTTTGGAAAGTGATAAAGTCACTTTAATCCCTTTGCAATTCATCTGCTTATATTAATAGATGTGTAGATGGCAACAAGATATTTTATTCAAATAGATTTTATAAGAGTATAAACTAGCTTCTTGTCATTCTACAGTAGACACGGCTATGCTACTGCTGTACATTCTTTTACTATAAAGTATACCCACAGAGCATTTTCTCAGGGCAGACTTAAAGCTGGGTAGAGATACAGAGTTCACTTAATCAATAGATATGATGGTGTTAATCTTGATGAGAAGTGACTGTCACTTGAAAAAGTAGGCTTGCGTCATACAATCTGCTTCTCCTACTGATTCTTAATAGGTCATCTGGAAATGTCACTTAGTAAAATATAGTGAGAATGACCCCCTGACCTATTTGTAATATGTGAATCCAGTTTAAATCCCTGTCTAGCCACTGAATAATACAGTTCTTTTTTCCATTTTTATACACTAACAAGAAACTAGCAATTTAAATCCTTATTTTTTTTAAGTTTCTACCTTTGTTTTAGTTCTCTGCAGGCAAAGATCTACACTACTTTGAGGGCCTTTTTCTAAACAACTTTGGCACACTATTTTTGGCTGATCAGATCTGGATGACCATGGGGGTAAAAACAATCTAATTAATACCAATAATGATGTAAGAAAGTAAATGTACCCAGGATCAATAGAAGTTTTAGATAAGAATAATTTCACAATATTGGCTATACACAAAAGATAGGCCATTGGTGTTTGGAGGAGAGAAGATGGCTTACCCAAGCTCTTTACAGTAAATTGTTTAGAGTGACCTGGAACAGACCTAAAACCTGCCTGAAATACTTCTTGGGTCCAAGACCCAAAGGGATCGAAGGGGACACAAAGTTCAGTTTGCAAATTAACAGAGCTACTTGCAGGCACCACAAGATATCTTAGATATAACTTCCGCACTGTTATTAGAGAAAGAAAACGAGTGGAGGGGATATATTGCCTTTAACTAGTTAAGGATCTAAGATGTACCTGGTATATCCTTTAACCCTTTATTGTACTATCCTTTTTGTTACACTAAAATGAATCTGTCACTAAAATAAATATTCAAAACCAAATTAATTTCACCTGCTTCCTAGGACAATGGACTCTGCCACGATGATGATATATCCAACAGTGTCAAGTGTTGATTTCCTGCACCCTGGGCAGTATGACTTAGGGGCCACTGAGTGCAGTGGGAGGCTAGTAATCTGCCACCCTGAATTGTTAGATTCTACAAGATCTTCAGGATCTGCATGGTGGGGTCAAAGTTGATCAAGCTAAACCAGAATAAAGATCCTTTCTCAATGCCTTTACATGGTTCAAAATTACAATCCATGCCCAAGGGGAACACAACTCCCCAATTCCCTAACCAGACTTTCTTCTAAAAGGAATGTGAAGGTCAGGACCAGTGGACTTTTTTTTCTTTGAAAATAATTTTCATTGTAGTTTTGAATTGTAGATTACAAAACAGAGCCTCTTGGGCATACCCAGGCTTGGAGACACAAAAGAAACAAAAACTAAAACAATAAAAGCAAGACTACAACATCCTAAAACAACCCAGAGTTTTATGCTCAATCCATCTATACAAATTGGGGTGCAGGAGTTTTTCCCGGCAATCTTCAGTGGCAGGACCAGTGGACTTGATGGTGCATCTATACAACTCCTTCCTTATCTGCCTTGGCTAACACTGTACATGGGATGGTTAGTTGAACCACTATTTGAGGTAATATGTAAGGCAGGTACAACATAAAGTACAAGTGGGGCCATCCCTTCTACATTGAAGTAAAGAAACCTGACAAGCAATTTGCTCTGCATTCCCCAGTGCTGTTCAGATGTCTGGACATTGAGCCGATTCTTGGCCCTGAATGGCTGGATCCCCCACAACAACCCAGGAATCCTAACCAGCGAACACTGTTGCCCCAGACACAGCAGAGAATCCATCCTGCAAAACAGATGCCTGCCAGCACCAGAGACCAACTAATGTTTATGGCTCCCCGCTACTACAACATTTGTTTCTTACTCACTGTACAATGTTGTGGCCTTACAAGCCGGATAATCCTGTTGAGCATGGATCGCTGAACATCAATAGACTATCCCATCACCTCCACATAATAGTCCACTTCCTCTGCAGCGATCAGGCATTGGGTCACAATACTTTTGCTTATTAGTGTAGTTACTGCTTCTAGAGGTTCCAGACTGCTCCTGGGGTAACAGACTGCTCCCTTTCAGTCCCAAGGTCATTCAGTTGAACTGACCCACTAACTACACAGTCATCCAAATTCCATGGGCTGATAGTGATAAGCCAAACTTACCTGGGTTTGATTCAGGCAGGACTTTACCGAAATTCAGATGCCAAATCTGAACTCCACTGAGTCGAATTTTAAAAATGTAATGGCTCTTTAACAGGACAATAGACAAGGGATTGTTAAACAGATGGCACTGCCCTGAGGATCATATACCCAAGAAAAAGTTTAAAAACATTATTTGGCGGGGAGAATTGATTAAAATAATGCTTCAGAGTGAAACATTAAAAATACAAAATTTTCCACAAAGTGATACTGCATTCGATTTCTGTAAATAAAAAAAGTGTTGGACTTACCTGCTCTGTGCTATGATATTGCACAGAGAAGGCAGGTACTACTCTTCTGTCCACCACTGGCGCTGTCTACTTCTTCTTGCTATGGGTGCCCCATTAGCAAGCCGGGTGCACCTGCTATTCTTAATGTCTCCTGTGGGACCAGGAAGTGAGAGGAGCTCTGCTGCAGCTGGGACAGCGCTGGAGCTGTGAGACTAGTCAGCTAAGTGCTTAGGGAGGGGGTTGGGTAGAACAGTTAGTGGGGCATTTTTGAAGAGAATACATTAAGGTATAAAACATTTTGTATTTAGAGCCGGTTTAAATACCAATGCCGGGGGGGGGGGGGGGGGTAGGGATGGGCCCGGTGCTCGATTCGAACCCACGTTCGAATCGAGCACCGGGCGTTCGCCCGCTCGGCGAGCCCAGAACTATTTGGGCCGTTCGCATCACATTCGTGTGATGCGAGCGGCCCGCAATGCATTGCGGCCGGCGCAGTGCATTGCTGGCTGATGATTGGCCAAGCATGCACTGTGACCCAGTGCATTGCTGGCTGATGCTTGGCCAATCACAGCGCCGGAAACTAGGAGAGCAATAATTGGCTACAGGCAGGACGCCTGTAGCCAATTAAAGCTCAGGGGCTTTAGTACACGCCCCACTCTATAAAAGGCCGCCACGCCGTCGGCCCAGGGCACATGTGTTCCGGCTTTTAGAAGAGCAGTCTGCTGATTGATTTTCTTCTTTGCTAAACCATTGCTAACTCCTGACCTGAGTCATTCAAATCATTACTGATCATTGCTGCTGATTGCACAGAGTGTGATATTATCTGCTGCTGGGGATTAGTCTGGTGTGTGCGTGCTGTTAGTACAGCATTGCAGTAGCACCAATCGCAGTGCTGTTAGAACAGCATTGCACCCCAACTTCTGTCCCAACCTTCTGTCCCATCCCAGGCAGGGATTTATAGGAGCCATATTGTGTTTGTGTCAGCACACATAGGAGCTAGTGTGTGTGTTGTGAGCACACATAGGACCTATATTTTTTTGTCAGCTCACATAGTACCTATAGTGTGTTTGTGTCAGCACCCATAGGACCTATAGTGTGTTGTGAGCACACATAGGACCTATATTTTTTTGTCAGCTCACATAGTACCTATAGTGTGTTTGTGTCAGCACCCATAGGACCTATAGTGTGTTGTGAGCACACATAGGACCTATATTTTTTTGTCAGCACACATAGTACCTATAGTGTGTGTGTGTCAGCACCCATAGGACCTATAGTGTGTTGTGAGCACACATAGGAGCTATATTTCTTTGTCAGCACACATAGTACCTATAGTGTGTTTGTGTCAGCACCCATAGGACCTATAGTGTGTTGTGAGCACACATAGGAGCTCTATTTTTTTGTCAGCACACATAGGAGCTATAGTGTGTTCTCAGCACACATAGGAGCTAGTGTGTGTTGTCCGCACACATAGGAGCTAGTGTGTGTGTGTGTCAGCACACATAGGAGCTATAGTGTGTTTGTGTCAGCACACATAGGAGCTATAGTGTGTTGTGAGCACACATAGGACCTATTTTTCCTTGTCAGCCATAGTGTGTTTGTGTCATCACCCATAGGACCTGCAGGAGTTAGTGTGTGAGCTGTGTGACTCTAGCACAATATACACTACCCACTACAATGGCTGGAAGACCGCCAAGGAGAGGCAGACATTCCCGAGGCAAGAACACAGGGCAAGCAGGCTCTGTTTCTAGAGACAACAGTGCTGGTCGTGGACGTGGTTGTGCATCGTCATCAGCACGTGGCCATGGGACACGCTTGTCTTTGTTTTCGGCAGCTGGACATGTTGAGCCGCATCATGCCGAAGGCTTGGTAGAATGGATGACCAAGCCCTCCTCATCCTCCTCATCCTCTCTCACCCAGGCTCAGGGTACTGGCAGAGCAGCTGCCAACGCGTACTCAATGGCATCATCAGGCACCCCTTCCCTAGACCCACCATGTCCTCCTGAGGAGTCCCCCGAACTGTTTGAGCACAGTGTTGGGTACATGCTCCAGGAGGATGCCCAACAATTTGAAGGCTCGGATGATGATACCCAGCTTGAGGAAGGCAGTAGTGTGCGCGCAGAGAGAGGGGATGCTGAAGGACAGCAATCTGGCAGTAATGTTCCACCAGCTGCAGCTTACTGCCAGGTTTGCTCTAGTAGTGAAGAGGTAGGGGATGATGAGGTCACTGACTCCACGTGGGTGCCTGAAGGGAGAGAGGAGGAGGAGGAGGAGGAGGATGCGGCGGCACATGTCCAACGAGGCAGGATGCCCCCTGGAGGCCAGCTAGAGGCCAGCACACCAACTGAATCACACCGCAGAGCTCCGCCTGTGCAGGGCGCTGCCTCTGCGCATTATCACAAAAGTTCTTTGGTGTGGGCCTTTTTTGAGACGAGTGCATCACATCGCACCACTGCTATTTGCAATATCTCAAGCGTATCTCGCATGGCCAAAACATCAGCTGCTTGGGCACCACAAGCATGACCAGACATATGTCGACCTGCCATGCAGCTCGTTGGCAAGCGCACATTAAAGACCCACACCAAAGAACAAAGCGGACCTCTCCTTGCTCCTCATCAGCTGGGATCTCCATCCCCACTATATCTTCAGTCCTCTCTGAAAGCTGCTCTGAGAGGACTGAAGGTGTAGAATTAGGTGTGTCACAACCAAGTACTTGCAGTACACCGATGTCCGATTGTAGCAGGCAAATTTCCCTGCCCCAGCTGCTGGACCGTCGAAAGAAGTATACTCCCAGCCATCCACATGCCCAGCGGTTGAATGCTAGCTTGGCTGAATTGCTAGCACTTAAACTGCTGCCTTTTCAGTTGGTAGACTCGGCCCCCTTCTGTGAGTTTGTTCAATGTGCGGTTCCTCAGTGGCAGGTTCCCAAACGCCACTTTTTCCCACGGAAGGCGATTCCGTCTCTCTACCGGCATGTGGAAGGCAATGTCCATGCCTCGCTGGACAGGGCGGTCAGCGGTAAGGTGCATATTACCGCTGACTCATGGTCCAGCAGGCATGAACAGGGACGTTATCTGTCTTTCACGGCCCATTGGGTCACTCTATTGGCAGCTGGGAGGGATGCAGGACAAGGTGCATTAGTGTTGGAGGTTGTTCCGCCACCACGCCTCCAAAATGCTACTACTGGTTGTGACACACCTCTCTCCTCCACCCCCTCCTCTTCTTCTTCCTCCATGGCCTCTTCGAGTGCTCTGTCCTCGGAACTAGCGGTGCTCCGTAGGCGTACAAGGGGCTACGCGAGTACGCAGGCAAAAAGATGCCATGCCGTGCTTGCGCTGGTGTGTTTGGGGGACAGGAGCCACACTGGGGCAGAGGTTCTGGCAGCTCTGCAGGGGCAGGCCGAGAGGTGGTTGACGCCACGCCAGCTTAAGCCAGGAATGGTGGTTTCTGACAATGGCACCAACCTCCTCTCCGCCCTGCGACAGGGGCAGCTCACCCATGTGCCCTGTATGGCTCACGTCCTCAACCTTGTGGTGCAGCGGTTCTTGGGCAGGTACCCAGGCTTACAGGATGTCCTGAGGCAGGCCAGGAAAGTCTGTGTGCATTTCCACCGATCGTATAATGCCAGTGCTCGGCTGGCTGAGCTGCAAAAGGAGCTGAACCTGCCCAAGAACCGCCTAATATGTGACATGCCCACCAGGTGGAACTCAACGTTGGCCATGCTGCAGCGACTGCACATGCAGCAGAGGGCCATCAATGAGTACCTTTGCGACTACGGCACCAGGACAGGGTCAGGGGAGCTTGGCTTTTTTTCCCCACGCCAGTGGAGCATGATCAGGGATGCATGCACTGTCCTCTCACCATTTGAGGAGGCCACGAGGATGGTGAGCAGTGACAGTGCATGCATCAGTGACACTGTACCTCTTGTCCACCTGTTGGAGCATACGCTGCGTGGGATAATGGACAGGGCACTTGAGGCAGAACAGAGGCAGGAATAGAAGGACTTCCTTGCCTCTCAAGGCCCCCTTTATCCAGACAGTGTTCCTTCTGTCCCACCCATCACACAGGAAGAGGAGGAGGATTGTGTGAGCATGGAGGTGGAGCCTGGCACTCAGCATCAGCAGCAGCAGTCTTTTAGGGATGATGTACAGTCCCAACAAACCAGTGGACTTGTACTTGGCTGGGAGGAGGTAGCTGGCGATCATGTCGTCCTCAGTGACCCAGAAGACTCCGGACCGAATGCCTCAGCTAACCTACGTTGCATGGCCTCCCTGATCCTGCAAAGCCTGCGGAAGGATCCTCGTATTCTTCGGATCAAGGAGAGGGACCATTACTGGCTGGCCACTCTCCTTGATCCACGGTACAAGGGTAAGGTTGCGGACCTTATCTTGCCGTCGCAGAGGGAGCAGAGGATGAGACATCTCAGGGAGGCCTTGCAGAAAGGTCTGTGCAACACGTTCCCAGAAGCTGGGAGGTTACAAACTCCTGGTCCTGGATGACGAGTTGCTGAGAGAGGCTTCGGTCAGTAGCAGTAGGAGCGGTGGGGAAGGTGGACGTCTGACCGATGCGTTCAGACAATTTTTTAGTCCGCAGCCCAAAGGTATGATCGGTTCCAGCAACCATCGCCAGCGTCTGATATACATGGTGCAGGAATACCTAGGGGCAAGGTCAGACTTGGACACCTTTCCCACCGAAAATCCTCTGGCTTACTGGGTCTTGAGGATGGATCACTGGCCAGAGCTTGCACAGTATGCAATTGAGCTACTGGCCTGTCCTGCATTCAGCGTTCTTTCCGAACGCACATTTAGTGCTGCTGGAGGATTTGTCACCAACCCCGGTGTGCGCCTGTCCACCGACTCGGTTGATCGACTGACCTTCATAAAAATGAATCAGTCTTGGATCACCACCAGCTACCAGGCACCTGAAGCGGATATAACTGAATAATTTATAATGTCACATCCCTTCAAGACTGCCTATGCTGATGCTGAGTGACTGTCCTGTTATGTTCACTGACTATCCTCTTCCTCCTCCTCAATGATCCATTCCTTGATAGCTTGGAAGAACATTTTTGTTTCTGGGTGCCACCACACCAGTGCCTAAGGCACAGTTTTTCAGCCCCTGTATAACAGGGGCGTGTAATTACAATTTTTTTTAAAAAAAAATGCTTCGCAACAGGTGTGACTGCTGTGCTCCAAGTACAGTATCTGTGAGGGGTTGCAGTGTTGTGGCACCAGCACCAGTGCCTAAGGCACAATTTTTCAGCCCCTGTTGGGGCGTGTAAGTACAATTTTTAGGCAATGCTTTGCAACAGGTCTCATTGCTGTGCTCAGAGTACAGTATCTGTGAGGGGTTGCAGTGTTGTGGCACCAGCACCAGTGCCTAAGGCACAATTTTTCAGCCCCTGTTTAACAGGGGCGTGTAATTACAATTTTTTAAGCAATGCTTCGCTACACGTCTGACTGCTGTGCTCCAAGTACAGTATCTGTGAGGGGTTGCAGTGTTGTGGCACCAGCACCAGTGCCTAAGGCACAATTTTTCAGCCCCTGTTGGGGCGTGTAATTACAATTTTTGATGCAATGCTTTGCAACAGGTCTCATTTCTGTGCTCCAAGTACAGTATCTGTGATGGGTTGCAGTGTTGTGGCACCAGCACCAGTGCCTAAGGCACAATTTTTCAGTCCCTGTTTAACAGGGGCGTGTAATTACAAATTTTGATCTAATAAATGCTTCGCAACAGGGCCCATTCCTGCGCTCACCAAGAGTAACTGTGAGGGGTTGCAGTCTTGTGGCACCAGCACCACCACCACCAAAGGCACAATTTTTCAGCCCTGTTCAACAGGTGCATGCAATTACAAATCTTGATCTAATAACTCACAGCAGGGCCCATTCCTGTGCCCACCAAGAGTAACTGTGAGGGCTTACAGTCTTGTGGCAACACCGTCACCACCACCACCACCAAAGGCCCAATTTTTCTGCCCTGTTCAACAGGTGCATGCAATTACAAATCTTGATCTAATAACTCACAGCAGGGCCATTCCTGCGCCCACCAAGAGTAACTGTGAGGGCTTACAGTCTTGTGGCAACACCGTCCACCACCACCACCAAAGGCCCAATTTTTCTGCCCTGTTCAACAGGTGCATGCAATTACAAATCTTGATCTAATAACTCACATCAGGGCCCATTCCTGTGCCCACCAAGAGTAACTGTGAGGGCTTACAGTCTTGTGGCAACACCGTCCACCACCACCACCACCAAAGGCCCAATTTTTCTGCCCTGTTCAACAGGTGCATGCAATTACAAATCTTGATCTAATAACTCACAGCAGGGCCCATTCCTGCGCCCACCAAGAGTAACTGTGAGGGCTTACAGTCTTGTGGCAACACCGTCCACCACCACCACCACCACCACCAAAGGCCCAATTTTTCTGCCCTGTTCAACAGGTGCATGCAATTACAAATCTTGATCTAATAACTCACAGCAGGGCCCATTCCTGTGCCCACCAAGAGTAACTGTTAGGGCTTACAGTCTTGTGGCTACACCAACATCTAATGGGGCAAATTTCTGCAGAGTATATACGGCAGGCCCCTACTTTCAAACATCCAACTTACAAACGACTCCTACTTGCAAACGGAAAGAGAAAACAGGAAGTGAGAGGAAATCTACCCCTAGGAAGGGAAATTCTATCCTGTTAGATTTAATTTGGGAAAAAGGTATCTCCTCTCTACTGATGCTTTATCACCAATCCTTGTTTCAATTAAAACCCCACTTTTCCAAAAACATTTGTCATTGGGACGGAAAGTGAGGTGAAATGTTCTGAACAGATGTGCAAAGACAGCAAATGTTACAGGGGTGATAACCCCTCCCTATGTTCTCCAAAAAGCTTAAAAATTGATTTTTTTGGGATGGAGCTACACTTCATAATGTACCTGTTCAGATTCTACTTAAGAACAAACCTACAGTCCCTCTCTTGTTTGCACCGCCTATATACTGCTGTTCAGAGTATATAGGGTTGTAGTTATAGGGTTTTATTTTATGTGCGGGGTCCCCCTTAATATCCATACAAGACCCAAAGGGGCTGGGGGGGGGGGGGGGGGGATGGGGTAGCCATGCCATTTTTCTCAAGGATTTTCAGCCATATGGCCGGAACAAGACATGACATTAAAGCCGCAAGTGGTTTTAAATGGCTTCTTTTTTTCCTTTACAAATGTCATTTTGTGCAGGGACAGTTCTAAACACGGGAAACACATGACACTTCACAGGCATACTTTAGACACCCCCCAGGTACCATATTTAAAGGAAAATTTCACTTTTTTTTTTTTTTCACTTTATGCATCATTAAAATGACTGCTCCCGAAAAAACGTTAGTTTTTAAAAGTTCTTTTTGCATTGATATATGTCCCCTGGGGCAGGACCCGGGTCCCCAAACCTGTTTTATGACATTAACATGCATATTGGCCGTTGTAATTAGCAATTTTGATTTTGAACGTTCGCGTCCATTGTAACGAATAGGGTTCGAAAACTCGCGCAAACTTTCGGTCCGTTCGAAGGTTCTGGTGCGAACCGAACCCGGGGGTGTTCGGCTCATCCCTATTTTTTTTTAAAAATGTTTGGTTTAGGGTTTCCCTTAATAGTTATACCAGACCCAAAGGGCCTGGTAATGGACTGGGGGGAACCCAATGCCGTTTTTTTTAATGAGTTTTATCTATATTGCCGAGACTCGACAATTCATTACAGCCGCAATCAGTTTTAAATGACTTTTTTCCTTTAGAAATTTCATTTTGCTGTGGTACTGTTCTAAACACGAGAAAACTGCGCCACTTTACAGGCATACTATAGACACCCCCAGGCAGGATATTTAAAGGAATATTTCATTTTTATTGTTTCACTTTAAGCATTATTAAAATCACTGCTCACGAAATTGCATTGATACATGTCCCCTGGCGCAGGACCCAGGTCACCAAACAATTTTTATGGCAATAACTTGCATATGAGCCTTTAAAATTAGCACTTTTGATTATTCATGTTCGTGTCTCATAGTCTTTAACAGTGTTCCTGTGTTCGTCCAAATTTTTTGCCTGTTCGCAAGTTCTGGTGCGAACCGAACCGGATGGGGGGGGGGTTCGGCTCATCCTTACATGCTAGGTCCCAAACCAGGCTATTGGGCCTAACAGCAGACCTCCATCCAGCAGCACCTCCCTAGGCCTCAGCCCAGGGAAAGAGAGCAAGCACATAGCCTGTCCCAAATATTTATATCTTACCCCAGCACGCACCAGTGACCTACTGGCTTGGCTGAAGAAAATATAAATTTTTATAACTTAGTTTTATTTGTGAAATCTCATACTATAACCAGTGATACCAGTGACATCTACTGGCGACAGTGAGAAATCAGAAGCCAACCTAAGCTTTGGGAAGAACCAGGTGAAAAACTTTACAATCAGAATGAGCTAACTACAGCCCAGCCAAAATTACATTTTAGATAGTAGCCCCTTGTCACAGACACTGGCTGTAGGGACCTCTTCTGTCCACATTCACCTTGTTATTTATTTGTTATATATTTCTTTTTGTTACATTTTGAAAGACTGTTTTCTTGAATGTGCCCTAAAGACAATTCTTGTTTTTTGTTTTTTTTAACTATACATGTTCATTGAAAGAGCTGGTCACATTTGTTTCTGTTCCATGTACTCCTATGTAGGTGCCGGACTGTCTGGGGTGGGCTCCTCCACCAATCAAAGCTTACTCTTAATTAGATCACTGTTTAATTAGGTTACTGTTAGCTGCTAGCTGTTCCTTAGATGTACTGATGATATTATTGTTTAAAATTTGCATTGTTTAGGAAAATGTGATCAAGCTCTTATCTGATTTTTTGTGGTATAAATTCTGTGTGAACTTACACGAAAGTGTTCCAGTTTGCACCCAAGCTAGTATCGTCTAGTTCTTGGGTGCAATTCTCAGCTACAATACCTGGTTCCTTGTTTCATAGTGGAGGAAGCTGTATCTTGGCAGGTGGGGTGCCAGGCGGTCCATCACACCCCTGCTTAGGACAAGGGGGGTACAACTGTGTGCATCAATAGAAACACATAGCCTTGTAGCCTACAATGGCAAGTGATAGGGTGAGGATTTTAACAGTTTACTGTAGAAGGTTTACTTTATTGTGCTCAGTATGTTAAACTAAAAAATGCATTAAGGGGAAAAAGGGTTTAAGGGGAAAGGGAAAAGAGTACAGGGCAAGAGGGGTCACAAAACTCTACTGTTTTTGTGCAGGCTCTTCAATTAGACCTTTTTGGCCAGTCACAGCAAAGCTTAGCATATAAGTCACACAGCACCCATCCTCCAGTAGTTTTTTCTATTTGCACAAGTAATCATGGAATATGGCTGGTGACCAAAGGGGTAAAGCCTCTGGTATCATTATCACGTGCCTAGAGCTGTATGATTTCTACAAATGGCACTTTATGCTGTAAGAGCTGTGTGATACCTTTTCTGCATACCTGAACACTAGCTCCCATATACCTTGCACTTCTTTACAAAAGTCTAAGGAATTGTTTTATTTATATACCATCCACAGCCATCCTTCCAAATGTCCTAAAATGACTGCATGCTTTATTTTCATACTCACAGAAGATTCTTAATTAAAAAAAAGCTGAGCATTAGCAGAAATGCTGGCATGAATCACTTCTAAGGCACAGAAAGAGATTGGCCTCCTGGTCGTGTGGCTATAAAGTTATGTGTGTAGAACATAAGATAGCCTGGAGCAGAGCTGCAGGCTGCGTCTGTTTGGATGAGCGGTAAAAGCCCAGGGACATTCGGTATTTTCCCAGGTTGCTAACAAGGGTCAAGCCAGAGGAGACACAAAGCAATGCTGCAGCTCACTGGGTCCTTGACATAAAATGATTGAGTGATATTTACCAAGCTTGGGCTGGCCTGTCAGTCTTCTGTATAAATCTTCACTTGTCTGTGTGGCATACTTGGCATATAGAACTGGGAATTGTGGTTGCAGCTATGTATTCACTGTTGAAGTGACACTAAACTCACATTTTAATAAAAAAACGAAATATGTGCAATATGTTTAAAAGTAGGTAGAATGTTCCTTCTATCTCTTTCTTCCATGACTTTATTTCAGGTACTTATTTAGTGCCATCAATTTACACAGCACTTTACGCAGTACTTTACATATGTATTATACATTCACATCAGTCCCTGCCCTCAAGGAGCTTACAATCTAAGGCCCCTAACTCATATTCATACATACAAATACTAGAACAAATTTAAACAGGAGCCAATTAACTCACCAGCATGTCTTTGGAGTGTGGGAGGAAACCAAAGTACCCGGAGTAAACCCACGCAGGCACAGGGAGAACATGCAAACTCTATGCAGGTAGTGCACTGGTTGTGATTTGAACCGATGACCCTGGTTAAAAAAAAAAAAAACATATCATTCTAAAATACCACGTATACCACAGCTTTTTAAGTCTCTTACCAATGTTTTCAGACTTTTTTATTCTGTGCATGCTTCCTGTTGTCCACTGATGCACCCCATCGCTACCAGTGTAGAACAAGCAGTGCCGTTATTTCCAGTCACATGCTCCCCTCCATCATTCTATATGTATTACAGTCCCCATAGTACTGGATGGGTCTACAAGTAGATGTGTAGTCCATCTCAGGGATGAACGGGAAATGGTGGCTACGTTCACAGATACAAGGTGGGGGGGGGGGGGGGGGTGTGTAGAATGAACATAACCACCCTAGAATTAGAAGTATGAGAATAGCAGAAAAAAAGTTGGCTTTGTCCAGCTAGTCTAAGAAAGAACGAGGATGTGTCTGACCAGGTTTGTTGGTTTTTCATAGTATACTTCTTGGTGTGGTCAAACTCTGAGACCTATTGGGTTGCATAGTCATTTATAGACACATCAGACAACCTCACTATCAGGAAAGTAAAGGTAAAACTATCAAAATTATTTAAAGTGGTGCCGTCGGTAGTGGTAAATATGAGATACGAGGTGTTTTTGACCCCAGATCTCATATTTAAGAGGTCCTGTCATGCTTTTTTCTTTTACAAGGGATGTTTACATTCCTTGTAATAGGAATAAATGTAACACAATTATTTTTATTTTAAAAGAACAGTGTAAAATAAAAAAATAAAAGGTAAAATAAAGAACGTGCTTCTGCACGTCCCGCCGAGCTCGCGTGCAGAAGCGAACGCATACGTGAGAAGCACCTGCATATGAAAACGGTGTTAAAACTACACATGTGAGATATCGCCGCGATCAATAGAGTGAAAATTCTAGCCCTAGACCTTCTCTGTAACTCAAAACATGCAACCTGTACAATTTTTTAAACGTCGCCTATGGATATTTTTAAGGGTAAAAGTTTGTCGCCATTCTACGAGCATGCGCAATTTTGAAGCGTGACATGTTGGGTATCAATTTACTCGGCATAACATTATCTTACACATTATAAAACAAATTGGGCTAACTATACTGTTGTCTTATTTTTTAATTCAAAAAAGTGTATTTTTTCCAAAAAAAAGTGCGCTTGTAAGACCACTGCGCTGCGCTGCGCAGAAATTATTGCAATGACAGCCACTTTATTCTCTAGGGTGTTAGAAAAAAATATATAATGTTTGGGGGTTATAAGTCATTTTCTAGTAAAAAAAACAGTTTTTAACACCAAATCTCAGAAAGAGGCTCGGTCCTTAAGTGGTTAATGCATAGAATGCATTAAGGTGAAGAACCTCGAGGGTTTACAACCCCTTTAAGGTAAAAATCCCTTTTAAATGCCCCCCCCAGCCCTTCCTTAAAAACGTACATGAACCCAATCTGGATTCAGCACTGTCACATATGCAGCAGCTCTTCTTCCCTCTCCCCTCGTCTCAAAGGAGGCTCAGAAGCAGCTCCTGCTGCTGTCAATCACATCTTGTGAGCAGAGAGTGAGAGGCAGTGCTGAGCCACACTGTGTGTTTCAATAGACGCCCAAAGTGCAGCTTGGGATCGAGACCACTTGAGTGCCCCCATAGCAAGTGGCTTGCTATGGGGGCACTCGGAAGGCAGGAGGAGCCAGGAGCTCCACCAGGCGACAACAGAAGAGGAGGATAGGGGCTGATTTGTGTAAAACCATTGCACAGAGCAGGTAAGTATGATATGTTTATTTTTTAAGAATAAAAAAAACCTTTACATTAACTTTAAGTTAGGTAATTATGACTTTAAATGGGAAAAATCCCTTGGCATATACATGTGTACACTGTTTGGGAAAAAACTACAGAATATTAAAATGATAACACATGGCAGACTAGTCACGCTGCTCTGTAAATATCACTGCTGTATTTCAAATATATACGGTACATATTTAAAAAATATCTGTGCACAATAAATATTAAATAGGATAGCGGTAAGCACTCAAACCGATTATAAATCAAAAATACATATATGCAAATATGTGCTGCATTTGTAAATATATCACAGTGAAAAAAGTATTTTTTAAATCATTCAGTGCAAAGATCAGTATATGTGCTCCAATACTATGAAAGTACTCTTAAAGTCCAAAGGCCATGTATTAAAGTCCCAACCAATATGAGAAAAAAAATTCCAAACAGATAGAAATCTTTGTGATGTGATACAAACTTCTTTGATATGTGCACCTTTCAGGTGTACTCTTACCTTAATTGTATGACCCTCACTACATAGGTCAAAAATCTTATACTCCATTCTGTCCCTGAATCAAGCACAGGTAAATGAAGAAACTCAACATCCAGCCTCTCGTAAAAAGAAATCCTGAGAAATGGATCACTCCAAAGGATGACCACATACATCTCCTTTTCTTAGGCCAGTATCACTCCAAAAGAGAAGAAAGATTGCATAGTGCTCCCTACACATTTTTGTTATAAAATCAAGCAAACAAATGTATGCACTCACAAAGGTAACAAAGTACAAACATCAGTATCCATAAAACTGTCTGACAGCCATGCCACTATGTCCATGTATCTCACCACTGCTTAGACTCGTGGCCACCCTCCATCCATCTACCTCTCTACTCGCTCCAAACTGCAGGCTCTACCCAACGTGCTCTGTCACCTTATGATGTCAATATGACATCATCGGGTGCACCTAATGCTGTCATATTGATGAAACACATTTATTGGTGCCTGCAGTTTGGAGCAGGGAGCACTATGCAGTCTTTATTCTTCTTCGTTGATACCGGCCTGAGAAAGGGGGTTTATGTGGTGATCCTTGGGCTCAGTTATCCATTTCTGAGGATTCCTTTTTATAAGTTGTTGAGTTTCTTCATTTGTCTGTTTTTGATCCTGGGATTGAATGGAATACAATTTTTGACCTTTGTAGTGAGTGTCAGGTCACCTGAGGCCAGGGGATGGATGCACACTGCTGGGGTTAGGAGCTCATTGCTAAGGTTGTGGACCCTTCGGCTGGTTGCTGCGGATGGAGCTCTGGATGATTCAGGAAAGCAGCTCCAACTGAACACTGGCACAGACCAAGCAGGAAGCTAGAGCATAAGATTCCACAGGGCACAGAGTCTAGGAGCCAGCCTCTAGTGTTGAGGATGGATTTGGCTGCAGCTGCCCCTGGAGTCTCTCAGCTCATGTTCACGGACTGGCTCTGGTGGACAGAGCGGAAGCAGCAGTTCAGGGTTAAGCACAGGATAGTTAGAAGAACAATCCAAGGTTGGGGCAACTAGCAGACAGTGATGGTCAGGAAGGCATGCCAAGGTCGGGGTTACAAGCAGACAGGAATGTGACTCCACGTGAACGAGAGCCAGAACGGGGATTTGTGTGTGTAAACACATAAATCCCTGTTCTGACAGAGGAGGAGAGACAGATCGGCTCCTCCTCTAGTCAGTCCCATCCCTCACAGTTAGAAACACACCTAGGGTACACATTTAACCCCTTGATCGCCCCCTAATGTTAACCCCTTCCCTGCCAGTGACATTTACATAGTAATCAGTGCATTTTTATAGCACTGATCGCTGTATAAATGTCAATGGTCCCAAAAAAGTGTAAAAAATGTCCAATCTGTCTGCTGCAATGTCGCAGTCCCGATAAAAATCGCTGATCGCCATCATTACTAGTAAAGAATAATAAAAATGCCATAAAAATGCCAAAAGACGCTATGACTTTTGCGCAAACCAATCAATATTATTGCGTTTTTTTTTACCAAAAATATGTAGGAATACTGATGAAGAAATTTGTTTTTGTTTTTTCAAAAAAACACAGACGTGATCAAATATGACAAAAGAAAGCTCTATTTGTGGGAAAAAAAGGATGTCAATTTTATTTGGGTACAAAATCGCATGCCTGCGACATTGTCCGTTAAAGCAACGCAGTGCTGTATCGCAAAAAATGGCCGGTCAGGAAGGGGGTAAATTCTTCAAGGGATGAAGTGGTTAAACAGGCAGGTGTGAGAGCATGGCCCCTAAGCTGATACACAGACCAGAGAGGTAAGCAGACAGACAGGACATGAAACATTACTGCAGATTTATGACAGTGAGATTTGTACAATTAAGGTGAGAGTTTACCAGAAAGGGACTGGTGGAGGTTTACATAGAAAAAAGTTTGTCACATCACAAAGATTTTTTTTATCTTTTTTGGACGTTTTTTCACATATTGATTGGGACTTTAATGCATGTTTTTTTGGGCTTTAAAAGCACTTTTATAGTATTGGAGCACATATAATGCACTAAATGATTTATAATATACTTTCCGAGTTCAGCATTTATAAACACTGCTTTATTAGTAATGCTACCATTTCAGTAGCACTGCCTATGAGAGATACTGCTATGTTAGTAATGCTGCACACAGTGCAGTGTTGGAGACTACAGTATGTTCTCAAAAGTTGGCCATATATGTATTGATTTACCATTGATCTAGGTACAAGGGATCGCAAATAAGAGGTTCATCATCAATTAAAATACTGAGCAATGCAACCAGTGATGTAAGTAACTCAGTTAAAATAAACAGAGTTACTTAACGCAGTTACTTTAGAGGGTAACGAGTAATCGAACTGATTACTCTTCCCCTTATGGTAACTCAGTTCCCATTACTTGGGCAGGGTTACCTCAATTACATCTACCGCCCGGGAGGCCTGCCATGGCCGTGCTGCCTGGCCGTTCCTTCCACCGCGGGGAGGGGGGCTTTCGCCCACTGAGCTGAGAAGAGACTGAGACTCAGAGAGACTGTTTGGACCGCCCCATCCCGCCCGCTTATCCAGAGAGAGAGAGAGAATGTAGGGAGGCGTGGCGGACACTGAAAAATGAAGTCAGCTGACACCAATTGAGGGAAGGGGAGGGTCTCTCCCTCTCCCCATGAGGAAAGGCATCCCTGGAGGCATTCAAGTAAGTGACTATCTGACGATTCCAATTGCAGTGCAATCGATCCATCCCAAGTCCTCCACCACCTCTGCTTCTTACGGATCCCATCCCTACCCACCCACCATCACTTCTACAACAGAGGTGATGGGGGGGATAGGGTAGGGATGAGATCAGTGGTGGTGGGGGATGGGATCAGTAAGAGGCAGAGGCGGTGGTGGGAGAGGATGGCACCACCACCGCTGCCTCCCCCCCAAGTACCACCGCTGCCTACCACCCCCCTCAAGTACACCATTGCTGCCACCCCCCCAAGTACCACCGCTGCCACCCCCCCAAGTACTGTACACCACCACCACTGCCACCCCCCCCCAAGTACACCACCACCACTGCGCCCCCCCCCCCCAAAGTACCACCGCTGCCACCCCTCAAGTACCACCGCTGACACCCCTCAAGTACCACCGCTGCCACCCCCTCAAGTACCACCACTGCCACCCCTGTCACAGTTACTTTGCTGAGTAACTAATTACTTTTCCAATGTAGTAACCGAGTTACAAACGCAATTATTTTTTGTGAGAAGTAATTTGTAACCTAACTAATTACTTTTTTAAAGTAAGATGACCAACACTGAATGCAACATATACAGTATTGAATGAAAATTCTATTTCTTAGATACGATCTATTCATAAAAGTACTTTAATCAATCTGTATTATGATCAGTTGTCTGACACAAGTGAAAATATTCATTCAATTAACCAGAAGTGAATGATACAATTCTTTCATGGACTATTGACTGGCAATCAAAATGGAAATCTCATTAAACCAATTGAATGGAGGGTTTGCGGTTTGTCATTTTTACTCAGTTTAAACATTTTAGTCACATTGAATAATCAATCAATACACGTGTGGCCAGCTTAAAACCTTGCCTTTTTAACACTACTATCCCGAGCGATATTACCCTACTGGACAGATATGGCAATGTTAATAATGGTGTCCGGAGAGACACCGTGCTCCATGAGATATATGGTGGTTTATTGTCAGTTATATTTCTATGTTATTAATGCAAAGCCCCATGCCAAACTTGGATACTTATTTGCAAGTGACCCAGGACACACTAAAGTGGAGGTGGTTTAAAGCAACCTGTTGAACTTGGTCATGTGACTTGTGATGTCATTCCAGAGCTAATTGGGCCACGCCAGCAGGCTGGCTTTAATGCCTTGACTCAGTCAATGACCCTAAACAAGCATAGAGATTAAAAAATCATAGTTGGGTCAGAACTCTTGGATACTTGTTTCGGGCTTGTGCCTCAAACTACTGAAGAACAGAATGGCAGCCAGACAACCAAACTTTTCAAAAGAAGAATTCAAAAATGTCAGCCTCCAAATTCTTTCAATGTCTACCAGATGGCTGGTGGATTGCCAGGGGGTATAGAGGACAATATACCATTGTGATTTTATGGACAGCCAGGGTCTGACCCCTTGGTCCAGTGGTGGTCAACACCTAGGAACATGAAAAACAAGGTCATCTTGCAAAAAAGGTGTCAGTCCCAGGTTTTTGCTTCCTTTTTAATCCTCTCACTATAACCCTAATCTTTTGTTTTTACTTTTAATATATAAACCGAACAATCGCTTTAAGTACTGTCATGATCACTTAGTCCCCATGTTCCTCATTCCAGCACCCGGGTGTTGGCTGTTTCTTTTCCCCTGTCTGTGTTCACCTGCAAGATGATTGATCTGATCAGTGACCTGATATAAGCAAACCGAAAACTCTATCCCTTGCTTGTGATAGAGACAGACTTACCTGCATTGTTCCTGATTAGGGACCATGGGTTCGGTTCGCACCAGAACCTGCGAACGGACCGAAAGTTTGCACGAACATTAGAACCCTATTAGTTACAATAGACGTGAACATTTGAAATCTAAAGTGAAATATTCCTTTAACCACTAGCTGACCGCCCACTGTCAAATGACGGCGGAGCGGTGTAGCTATTGTGGCGGGCCGCCGTCATATGACGGCGCTCGCTTTTTGGCCACTAGGGGGCGCGCGCGTGCCCGCCGCGTAGCCGGGGCCCCGATGCGCGTGCCCGGTCACGATGACCGCCAGGCACCCGGGATTGCCCGGTAAGTGAGCAGGACGTGGATCGGTGTGTGTAAACACACCGATCCACGTCCTGTCAGAGGAGAGGAGACCGATGGTGTGTCCCTTGTACATAGGGACACCGATCGGTCCCCTCCCGCAGGCATTCCCCTCCCCCCACAGTTAGAATCACTCATATAGGGTACATTTTAACCCCTGCAGCACCCCTAGTGTTAACCCCTTCCCTGCCAGTCACATTTATACAGTAATCAATGCATTTTTATAGCACGGATCGCTGTATAAATGTGAATGGTCCCAAAAATGTGTCAAAAGTGTCTGATATGTCCGCCGCAATGTCGCAGTCATGATAAAAATCGCAGATCGCCGCCATTACTAGTAAAAAAAAAATAATAATAAAAATGCTATAAATCTATCCCCTATTTTGAAGACGCTATAACTTTTGCGCAAACCAATCAATATATGCTTATTGCAATTTTTTTTTTACCAAAAATATGTAGAAGAATACGTATCGGCCTAAACTGAGGAAAAAATTTGTTTAAAGAAAAAAAAAAAATGGATATTAAATTATAATAAAAAGTAAAAAATATTATGTTTTTTCAAACTTGTCGCTCTTCTTTTGTTTATAGCGCAAGAAATAAAAACCTTTTTTTTTGAAAAATCTGTTTATTGAAATTTTAATATGCATAACATACAAACATATGATGTGTCCGCAAGACAACATCCAAAAACTGGCCGAGGCCAACTGTCTAACATAGACCAACTAACTAAAACTTCCCCCTGCCCCCCCTTCCCTGCCCACCCCCCCCCACCCAGTCACATCTCGACTATGAAACGGAGTCCTATATCAATTTATACAGGCATGTGTGCTCTTGTAATGTGGTGTCTTCTGTATTATTTCAGCTGTTACCCAACTATGTTGTCTAGCACATCATCCTCGGGAAGCAGGTCAAACCTCCAGTACCAGTATCTCGCAACTATTTCTTACCCTACAGTACTGTCAGAATTAAGCCATGAATGCCATACTTTGTCAAATTTCTTTATACAACCCCGACTTTCATATGTGGCTTTGTAATAAGGTAACATTGAATTTACTAGGCCTTTCCAGGCGGAGATACTTGGAGCCACCGTTTTTTTCCAGGCTAGTAGAATAGCCTTCTTGCCATAAAAGAACAGTATACTCAACATTGTACGCATGGCCCTTGAGGGCACCACATCATCAACCAGCCCCAGGAGACAAACTCTAACATTCAATGGAATCGGGACTGATATAAGTTCTGTAATACATGCATGGATATCCGTCCAGAATTTCTGGACGTGGTGGCAATGCCAGAAAATGTGGTCAGCGTCAGCAGGTGAATGAGAACATCTCCAACACTCCGTTGAGGCTGAGGGAAAAATCTTCCCCAATCTAGCCGGTGTGTAGTAACTCCTATGTAGAAATTTGAATTGAATCAACCTATCCCTGGCCGACACCAGGTTCTTGAAGGGTTGAGTCCATAAGTCGTCCCAATCCTCGCCCTGTATCTCAGGGACTTCTCTCACCCATTTTTCCCTGCATCTGGTAATAGTTTTGGGAGTCACTTTAAAGAATTCCTTGTACGTTTCAGAGAGAGGCTTTGTTAGCTCCTCTCTTGTCAGCATCGTTTCCAGGGACGAGGGTAGAGATTCTACTTTCAGTTCATGAAATTGTACTTGGAAAGCATGTCGGACCTGTAGAAATCTAAACAGGTAATGATTGGGGAGGTCATGTCTAGATTTAAGTTGTGAAAAGGATTGTATTTCTCCAAAAGATGTTATGTCTTTTAACGTCTTAATTCCTTTAATCGCCCAGATCATAGGATCTGGTAGATTATAGAATTGGGGTAAGGTTGGGTTCATCCAAATGGGGGTTGAGGGTGACACCCCCTGATAGCTTGGGCATGCGGTTTTCACCGCCAATTCCCAGGCCTTAATGTTTGCCTTCATTGTCAATGTCAGCGGAAGATCAGATCTAGTGCCTCTAAACAGCGCAAATCGCAGACTGTCATAGGATCCCAGATGAGCCGCCTCCAAGACCGTAGCTGCGTCACCGTCATCTGCCATCAACCACCTGCGGGCAAAGACCATTTGTCCAGCCAGGTAGTATTTTTGCCAGTCTGGCACCGCCAGACCCCCTTTTTCTCCTGGTTCCTGCAGTACTTTTAGGCCTATTCGGGGGGGCTTGGGGGTCCACAAAAAGGTGGAGACTACACTGTCAAACTTCCGAAAAGTCATTTTCGGAATCCAGACAGGTGCATGTCGTAGGAAATACAGGACCACGGGAAGAAATTTCATCTTTAGGAGACTTATTCTGCCTACGAGAGACAATGGGAGCTTGGACCAGGTTTGTATCCTCCGCTTCAGTCGCGTAATTAAGGGGAGTATGTTAAGAGGTATATAGTCCTGTACATTTGCTGTCACCTGGACTCCTAGGTATTTTAAAGAAGAGACCCACTGGAGCGGTAGATTGGGATCAGCTTTGTCCTTAGCCCCGGGGTCTATCGGCAGGATGGAAGATTTGCTCCAGTTCACTTTCAGACCCGAGAAGGTGGCAAAGCGGTCAATTGTCTCTAACACTTTTTTCAGGGACTCCCCCGGGTCATCCAGGAACAGCAGCATATCATCCGCATACAATGCCAGGGTTTCATCAATCGTACCCACCCTGATGGAGTTTATGTCTTTATCAGACCTAAGTGCAACTGCCAAGGGTTCTAGGGCGAGAGAAAACAGAAAAGGGGACAGTGGGCATCCCTGTCTAGTCCCCCTACCCACCTCAAAGAAGTCCGAGGTGGAGGTTCCTAGCCGGATTGCTGCTCTCGGTCGTCTGTAGAGCAGGGATACCCACCTCCTGTATTGTGGTCCAAACCCCATTGTCTCCAAGACCTTGAACATGTACAACCAATCGACTGAGTCGAAGGCCTTCTCAAAATCTATTGACACTACAATTCTATTACTGTCGGGTGTTGGTGGGATTTGCAGGTGCGTGAAAAGTCTCCTTAGGTTTGTGTCCGTCGATTTTCCCGGCATAAAGCCCGTCTGGTCAATATTAATAATGGATGGGAGTACAGTCGCCAGTCTAAGGGCTAGTATCTTGGTCAAGATTTTCAAGTCCGTGTTGAGTAAAGCTATCGGTCTGTACGAAGCACATTCTTGTGGATCCTTGCCTGGTTTCAATAGCAGAACCATATAGGCATCCAGCATGGAATCAGGCAAGGCATCATGCTCGTGACAGTATTCTAGAAGTAAGTTTAACCTAGGTGCTACAACCTCTACATTTGCCTTATAAAAGTCAGCCGGGAGACCGTCAGGACCCGGAGCTTTATTGGGGGGGAAAGTAAAGATGGCCTTCTCGATTTCCTTTTTTGTGATTCTGGCGTCTAAAGCGTGCATATCCGTTTCAGACAGTCTTGGTATGGGTAGGTCATTTAATAGAGATTCCAGAGTCGACATGTCATAGGGGGGATAGGAGCATATAAGTTGGAGTAAAATTGAACAAAAGTGTGCATAATGCGACCCGGCTCGTCTACTAAGTTCCCTCCCGTGTCTTTTATCACCGGGATGCAGGTAAGTGAATGGTGATCGGCCACCAGCATGGCCAATAGTTTACCGTTCTTGTCCCCTTCAGCAAAGGTCGTCTGTGCGTTCCTAACCAATTCTGCACGGGCCTGTCCAGTAAAATGGATAGATAATGTGCGTCTTGCTTCCAGCAGGGCCGCATATGAAGCTCCTGTAGGAGCGTCAGCATACGCCCCCGCCTTCACTCTTTCTGCTTGTTGCAACAACTCTGTTTCCTCCTGGTCATTTTTTTTCACTGTTTTAATGGCTGAGATATACTCCCCCCGGGTCACTGCCTTGAAAGCGTCCCAAACAGTCATGGGGTCTGCTGTGTCGTCGTTAGATGACCAATACGATTGCATGGCTTCAGTCACCTGAGTAGAGACCTGTTCATTTTGAATCCAACCTGGTTGGAGCCTCCAACCACCCCTCCGAGCCCCCACCTGAAACGACAGGGTGACCGCAAGGGGATTGTGGTCCGTTAGGCCTCCGGGGAGGTAGGAGACCTCCCTAACGTATGGCAACAGTAGGTCATTCCCGAAAGCCAAGTCAATTCTAGCTGCTGACTTGTGTGCCATCGAGACATGGGAGTAACACCTATCAGTTGGATGTTTCCATCTCCAGAGTTCCGTTAAATTTGCAACCGATCCCCAGCCTTTTAATTCTGGGGACCCCCTTCTAGTCAGGTTGGAGGAGTCCAAAGCCGCATCCAAGACGGCATTGAAATCCCCCAACACCACCAGTGGCAGATGAGCATACGGTGCGAGTTTACTCAACAGACCAACCAACAGTTCTACCTGAAATGGGGGAGGCACATATACATTCACCATTACAATACTTTTATAACATATATCCATAACAACCGCCACATATCTGCCACCCAGATCAGAAAACACTTGTTTTATCGAGCAGGAGACGGACCTACTTATCAGAATTGAGACACCTCTAGCAAACGTAGAGTATGTCGAGTGTAGGGCTTTTTGGATCCACGGTTTACGTAAGGAAAGGACCCTGCTACCATCCAAGTGTGTTTCTTGCAGGAAGATGATATGTGGTCGGACCTGTTTAAGGTATCTGAAAGTTGAGGCTCTTTTTAGTTTATGATTCAGGCCTCTAACGTTCCAGGAAACAATCTTAATATCATCCGCCATCTATATTGAGATAGTCATATATCATACCGCCCCGGGGCAATGATGCCCCCGGTGTCATCCGACCCGAGGCTCCATTCCCCCAAGGCAGGCATTCAACAACATGCAACAAGATCGTACCTGTGGTGCACAATAGCTTTTGACACCATTTCCATATCAACTTATTCAGCAAAAGAACACATAGTACAAATTCTAGGACAAAGGAGCTTATACAAGCTTCCCCTTGTCGAGATGTGACTGCAATCAATCCCACCCTTGCTTTTATACCAACAACTCCCCCAACAACTTTGGTTTTGTTATAAAAAAAATCTAATAAACTCAATTTTAGTCAAACATTTGGGCCAAAATGTATTCAGCCACATGTCTTTAGTAAAAAAAATGCCAATAAGCGTATATTTATTGGTTTGCGCAAAAGTTATAGCGTCTACAAACTAGAGTACATTTTCTGGAATTTACACCGCTTTTAATTTATGACTGCCTATTTCATTTCTTGAGGTGCTAAAATGGCAGAGAAGTACAAAACCCCCCCAAATGACCCCATTTTGGAAAGTAGACACCCCAAGCTATTTGCTGAGAGGCATGTTGAGCCCATTGAATATTTTTTTTTTTAGTCCCAAGTGATTGAATAAAGACAAAAAATAAAAAAGATTTTTTTTTTTTTCAAAAAGTTGTCACTAAATGATATATTGCTCACACATGCCATAGTTATATGTGGAATTGCACCCCAAAATACATTTTGCTGCTTCTCCTGAGTATGGGGATACCACATGTGTGGGACTTTTTGGGAGCCTAGCCGCGTACGGGGCCCCGAAACCCAAGCACCGCCTTCAGGATTTCTAAGGGTGCAAATTTTTGATTTCACTCCTCACTACCTATCACCGTTTCGAAGGCCATAAAATGCCAAAATAGCACAAAACCCCCCCAAATGACCCCATTTTGGAAAGTAGACACCCCAAGCTATTTGTTGAGAGGCATGGTGAGTATTTTACAGCTCTCATTTGTTTTTGAAAATGAAGAAAGTAAAGAAAAAAAAAAAAATTTTTTTTCTTTTTTCAATTTTCAAAACTTTGTGACAAAAAGCGAGATCTGCAAAATACTCACAATACCTCTCAGCAAATAGCTTGGGGTGTCTACTTTCCAAAATGGGGTCATTTTGGGGGGTTTTATGCCATCTGGGCATTCCATGGCCTCCGAAACTGTGATTGGCAGTGAGAAGTGAAATAAAAAAATTACACCCTTAGAAAGCCTGAAGGCGGTGATTGGTTTTTGGGGTTCCGTACGCAGCTAGGCTCCCAAAAAGTCCCACACATGTGGTATCCCCGTACTCAGGAGAAGCAACAGAATGTATTTTGGGGTGTATTTCCACATATGCCCATGACATGTTTGAGCAATATATCATTTAGTGACAACTTTTTGTAAAAAAAATATATATATATTTTTTTTTTTTCATTATTCAATCTCTTGGGACAAAAAAAAAAAATATTTAATGGGCTCAACATTGCTCTCAGCAAATAGCTTGGGGTGTCTACTTTCCAAAATGGGGTCATTTGGGGGGGGTTTGAACTGTCCTGGCATTTTATGCACAACATTTAGAAGCCTATGTCACACGTCACCCACTCTTCTAACCACTTGTAGACAAAGCCCTTTCTGACACTTTTTGTTTACATGAAAACATATTTTTTTTTTGCAAGAAAATTACGTTGAACCCCCAAACACTATATATAATGTTAAAGCAAAGGCCCTACAGATTAAAATGGTGGGTGTTGCATTTTTTTTTTCCACACAGTATTTGCGCAGCGATTTTTCAAACGCATTTTTTGTGGAAAAAATACACTTTTTTTTATTTTAATGCACTAAAACACACTATATTGCTCAAATTTTTGATGAAATAAAAAATATGATCTTAGGCCGAGTACATGGATACCAAACACGACATGCTTTAAAATTGCGCACAAACACGCAGTGGCGACAAACTACATACATTTTTAAAAGCCTTTAAAAGCCTTTACATGATACCACATTAGATTCACGGAGGAGGTCTACTGCTAAAATTACTGCCCTCGATCTGACCTTCGCGGTGATACCTCACATGCATGGTGCAATTGCTGTTTACATATGACGCCAGACCAACGCTTGTGTACGCCTTTGCGCAAGAGAAGGGGGGGCAGGGGTGCTTTTTTTTTTTTTTTTTTGGTTTTTTTTTTATTTATTTAGCTTTTTTATTTTATTTTTAAACTGTTCCTTCCATTTTTTTTCTTTGTTATGATTTTTATTGTTATCTCAGGGAATGTAAATATCCCCTATGATAGCAATAGGCAGTGACAGGTACTCTTTTTTTGAAAAAATTGGGGTCTATTAGACCCTAGATCTTTCCTCTGCCCTCAAAGCATCTGACCACACCAAGATTGGTGTGATAAAATGCTTTCCCAATTTCCCAATGGCGCGGTTTATATCCGGGAGGGGGGACATTCCCTCCCACTGCTTGTAAAAGCAGTCTAGAGGCTAATTACCCGCTAGAATTGCTTTTACATGAAAGCCGATCACTGGCTGAAAAGAATGATACCAAGATGATACCTAAACCTGCAGGCATCATTCTGGTATAACCATTCAAAGTCCAGCAACATACTGGACATATATTGTAATCTTTTTTTTTTCATGCAGCCTCTTGGCTGAACGAAAAAAAGAGATTGATTGGTGGGTATGCCCACCATTAGAATACCTCCCTTCATCCACCCACTTCTAATGATGGGCATACATGCACCATTTATATATGCCGATGCATGGGGGCATCCTCCCGCAAAAGTTATGCCGTGTACACACGGTCGGAATTTCGACCGTATGTACGTGGCATTAGGAGCCAATCGCTCCCCCCCCTGCTGCCCCCATGCTGCGGCATATATGCTCTTTTTTTTAACTGTGGTGGTGAAATCACCTCCTACAGCGTTGGAGTCGCGGCTTTATGTATCGTGGGAGCAAACGCTGTTGCTGTCAAGATAAATAAATCCGCGTTGCAACTGAATGGCGCACCTGAAAACAAAAAAATGCTCAACACTAAAACACACAGTAAACAAAATTACATACCTGAAAAGCAAGCATGATAAAACATAATAAAACATAATAAAACATAATAAAACATTGCAGAATAGAATGGAGTAAAAAAAGAGCAACAATAGAGAGAGAATAGAGTGAGAGAGAGAACAATAAAACGACAACTATTTTATTTTTTTTTATTTTTTTGAGATTCACAGGTAAAAAAGCTCCTGACTGAAGCGACTGAATCAAAACGCTACCACAAAAAAAATGTTAGCGATCGCAGGGATCAGGCCTGACTCTGCGAACGCTGCAGTTATGTGTGCTTAGTGTTTTGTAAGTGACAGTGATCGATCGATACTGCACTTGGGTGGGCTGGGCTGGGCGGAGGGGGAAAACGCAGGTGCTAGCAGGTATCTGGGCTGATCCCGCTAACAATGCGTTTTTTTTTTTTTTGGAACCCTAAACTGCTGGGACGCTAGTATAGATCTGATCAGATCAGATATTGATCTGTTCAGATACTGTGCCACTAAGGGAGGTGTATGCTTTGTGCGTGGGTGTTTGCGGTACTGGCACTAACCTGGGGCGACGCAGACCTTATTTGACCCTAAAACCTAATTGATATCACCCGCCGGGCGATCAGGGGGTTAAACCGTTATTGGGTAATAAATGGCGGGTGCCCTGACAGTATAAAAAACAAGCTAACTAACCAGCGTCACCCGTAACAGTAATACAAAAAAAAACTGGTTACCTAGCGACACTAATGCAGCGATCAGAAAAACGATCGCTTAGTGACACTGGCAAAAGGGGGTGAAAGGGTTAACTAGGGGCAATCAGGGGGTTAAACCTTTATTAGGTAATATATGGGGGTACCTGACGCTATATAAAAACCTGACGGGGAACCTAAATAACGAAATAACTAACTGGCTAACCAGCGTCACCAGTGACAGTTATACAGTGATCACTGGTGAAAGGGTTAACTCTAGGGGCAATCAGGGGGTTAAAACCTTTATTTAGGTTGTAATATGGGGGTACCTGACCTATAAACCTATTTATGAACCTATATAAACATGGCGGTTACCTAAAAAAAAAAAATGGTTACCTAGCGACACTAATGCAGCGATCAGAAAAACGATCGCTTAGTGACACTGGCAAAAGGGGGTGAAAGGGTTAACTAGGGGCAATCAGGGGGTTAAAACCTTTATTAGGTAATATATGGGGGTACCTGACGCTATATAAAAACCTGACGGGGAACCTAAATAACGAAATAACTAACTGGCTAACCAGCGTCACCAGTGACAGTTATACAGTGATCACTGGTGAAAGGGTTAACTCTAGGGGCAATCAGGGGGTTAAAACCTTTATTTAGGTTGTAATATGGGGGTACCTGACCTATAAACCTATTTATGAACCTATATAAACATGGCGGTTACCTAAAAAAAAAAAAAAATGGTTACCTAGCGACAGCAGTGACACTAATACAGCGATCAGAAAAACGATCGCTTAGTGACACTGGCAAAAGGGGGTGAAAGGGTTACCTGGGGGGCAATCAAGGGGTTAAACCTTTATTAGGGGGGGGTGGGGGGCTACCTTGGACCTAAAACTAACTGCCCTGACAGTTATTACAGTCACACTGACACTAAATGCAGTGATCAGTAAAAAAATGATCACTGCAATTAGTGACACTGTGACGGGGGGGGGAGGGGGTGATCTGGGGGGTGATCAGGGGGTGACAGGGGGGTGTTTTGTGTGCCTATGTGTACTGGTGTCAGTGTACTGTTTGTGCACTAACCTTTAGATGTTCACAGCTCGGCGTTCCGGTCACATAGACCGGCGCACCGAGCGTGACATCACTTCCTCTGCCTGTGTTTTGATTGACACAGACAGAGGAAGCATCTGATTCGCCAGGAGCGATCGCGAGGGGGTGGCCAGAAACCACTGGCCGTCCCCTCATCCCGGATCGCTCCTGAAGCGATCCCGACCGTCCCCGCCGGCCGGGGGGGGGTCCGATCGGACCCCCCACCCGCCGGAAGAATGGCACGTACAGGTACGTGGTTCTGCCTGTACGTGCCATTCTGCCGACGTATATATACAGGGGGCGGTCGGCAAGTGGTTAAACCCCTTAATGAATACATTTCCCCCCAAGTGAACGACTGCCCTCACTAGTTGGGGAAAGGGAACTGAGTAATAACTTACCCCCTTACAAACAAGACAATAACATACCCCCCCTGCTGTTATACCAGAACTAACTAGCAAAGAAAAAAAAACTTGAAGAAAAAAAACTTCAAAAAACACCATCGTCCGGTATGCAGCTTTCATTCCCAAACTTACAAAACAATCAAAAAATTGTTGCTAGAAGGTCTCCCGACGTAAGATAGTCTGACAAGACCAGTAGATTGTTCTTAGCGTTTCCAGGGAGCTCCATTTAGTCAGTATGATTGGAGCATGTTCAATATAAAATGGGCATGTAAATGCAAAAAGAACTGTAGCAGGCATATGTAGGATTTTGGCACCATCTAGTGGCGTCAGGTTATAGCAGCCAGACACATACCTAATGTGGACAAAAAGATGCTTTGTATGTCAACAATAATGCATTTGTAGTTAGTCTCTACTCACATCCGTCCTGCTGCAGAATAATGTTGATCAATCCTCACCCGGCAAGCTATGCAAAGAGTAATCGGCAGTCTTAATAAAGGCACAACCGGTGCAACTGAAGAATATTATGGAACCAAATCTTGTACCGTTCTCATGGATTCCTGTCCAGCCAATCACAGGCATCCTGTGGGTTTTCAAAGAATTTCACTGCGCCTTGGTGTTGAATACGCAGCTTGCTGGGGTATAGCATACTGTATTGGATATTTTTCTCCCGCAGTTTCCTCCGTATCTCGGTAAAAGATCTCCGTTTGCGCTGCGTTTCGGCCGAAAAATCTGGGAATAACATTACTTTTGTATTTTCATATTTCAGCTCTTGGGTTTTTCTGGAGGCAGCCAGAATCTTATCTCGGTCTCTAAAATTCAGGAAACGTACCAGAAAAGGCCTGGGGTATTCACCAGGGGGGCGCCTCCCTGTGGGGACCCTGTGGGCACGCTCTACCACATACGTTGACGGTTGTTCCCCCAGTGACAGCAGCTGCTTAAAGAAATTTTCAGCAAAGGTGGTTGTGTGGGACCCTTCTGCTCCCTCTGGTAATCCCACCACCCGCACGTTATTTCTCCTCTGCCTGTCTTCAGCGTCATCTGCGCGGCTTTGCAGCGATTTTACCATGGCATGCAATTCGGATAACTGATTGACTTGTGTATGGGAGACATCCTCCACTTCAGATATTCTCTCTTCTGCCACAGTGAGCCGACCCCTGATCTTATCTAAATCATGCCTGATTAAAGTACATTCAGTTGTCAAATGGTCAATGCTCACCATTACAGCGGCCTTGCTTGCTGCAATCGCTTCCAGGATCGGGCGAGTGATCGCATCCTGAGCATTTGCCAGTACAGGAGAGGCAGGCCTGGAACCACTGGCACCCGATTCATTCATGTCTTTTTCGGATGCAGCCATTGCCTTTGCTTGCTGTGCAGGCCTAGTGGAGGAAGGAGGGGAAGGCAAGATGGCAGCGGCCACCCCTGTGTCGGGGCCTCGTGAGGAGCGGGTCTGGTGTTGTTTCCGTGGAGTCTGGTGACCGGCTTTTGAAGCCCCCTTTCGCATGACCAGGTGTTCCCCTGCTCAGGCCAATGCTTCAGCGCCCGAGAAGTCTTGTTAGTAAGCTCCACAGATAGTAATGAGCTGCCTAACAGGAACAGGGCCTTTGGCAGAGCACAGCTTCTATAAGGGAAGGGAGGGCAGAGCAGAATCACTGAGGCAAGGATGGTGGCACAGGGAGGGGAGTATGATGTCTCAGAGGCACAGAGTAAAGTACAGGGAGGATAAAACAGCAATGCTGTAACACAGTACCTTATGGTGGAGGATGAGCCTGGTAGAGTAGGCCTGAAGATGGCACCTGCAATCAGCCTCTATGGATCTCTCAGCGCTTCCCCAGACCTCCTCGCATACCAGCCCTCTCCCAGGGACTGCTGACAGGAAAATCAATGTCTCTCCACCTGCAGATCGCTGTACTGGAGCCCGAGGATGTTGGAGACAAGGTAGGCCTCAAGATGGTGGTAGGCTTCTGAGGAGTGGAGCCGGCCGCGGCCCGTGGAGAACAATCGGCCGGCCGAGCTCCACAATTTATGCTGGGTTAGGTGCTGCCGATGTCCAGTGACCCCCTAGGAAGATTAAAAGTCCCCCCAGGTGCCAGCAGTAGCAGGATGGCTCCGGATTGTTAGGCCGCAAGATGGTGGTGGCCGGGAGCAGCTCTGTGCCTTCTTGTAATTTTTCCAGTCTCTTTACCTTCCTGCAGCCCCCAGAGATGGCCGATGCTGATGGGCTGCTGTTCACTGCCTCTCCTCCCGCAGATGTTGGCATCCGAGCCTGAGGATGATGGAGGCAGAGTAGGCCTCAAGATGTCGGCTGGTCCCCGAATTGAGAAGCCCTGTGGAGCCCAGATCGGCTGGCCAAAGTTCACAATTTTCACTGGGGCCTGTGCAGAAGATGCCCTGTGTCCTTTGGGGAGAGTTTAAAAACTCTCCAGGTGCTGTAAGCCTCAGGATGGGTGCTGATTGTAACAGGATCAGCAGAGCTCCCTTAGAATGCTTCTTGTCCCTTCTACATCCGGACACGCCCCCCCTGTAGGTTTGTTCTTAAGTAAAATCTGTTTGTAATAGGTAAATTTTTAAGTGTAGCTGCAGCCAAAAAATCTATTTTTAAGCTTTTTGGAGAACATAGGGAAGGGTTATCACCCCTGTGACATTTGTTTTGCTGTCTGTGCACCTGTTCAGAACATTTCACCTCACTTTCCGTCCCAATGACAAATGTTTTTGAAAAAGTGGTGTTTTTATTGAAACAAGGATTGGTGATAAAGCATGAGTAGAGAGGAGACACCCTTTTCCCATATTAACTCTTACAGGATAGAATTTCCCTTCCTAGGGGTAGATTTCCTCTCACTTCCTGTTGTCTCCTTCCGTTTGCAAGTAGGAGTCGTTTGTAAGTTGGATGTTTGAAAGTAGGGGCCTGCCGTATATACTCTGCAGAAATTTGCCCCTTAGATGTTGGTGTTGCCACAACACTGTAAGCACTCACAGTTACTCTTGGTGGGCATTGGAACGCCCTGCTGTGAACTATTATATCAGGAATTGTAATTACATGCCATTGTTGAACAGTGGTAGGAAAAATTGGGCCTTTGGTGGTGGTGCTGGTGCTACAACACTGTAAGCCCTCACAGTTACTCTTGGTGGGCGCAGGAATGGGCCCTGCTGTGAATTATTAGATCAATAATTGTAATTACACGCCCCTGTTAAACAGGGGCTGAAAAATTGGGCCTTAGGCACTGGTGCTGGTGCCACAACACTGCAACCCCTCACAGATACTGTACTTGGAGCACAGCAATGAGACCTGTTGCACAGCATTGCATAAAAAATTGTAATTACACGCCCCTGTTAAAGAGGGGCTGAAAAATTGGGGCTTAGCCACTGGTGGTGGGCTGGTGTCACCCAGAAACAAAAATGTTCTTCCAAGCTATCATCAGGATCATTGAGGAGGAAGAGGATAGTCAGTCAATATAACAGGACAGTCACTCAGCATCAGCATAGGCAGTCTTGAAGGGATGTGACATTTCAAAATAAATTATTCTGTTATATCAGCTTCAGGTGCCTGGTAGCTGGTGGTGATCCAAGACTGATTCATCTTTATGAAGGTCAGTCGATCAACCGAGTCGGTGGACAGGCGCACCCTGTGATCGGTGACAAAGCCTCCAGCAGCACTGAATGTGCGTTCCGAAAGAACGCTGGATGCAGGACAGGCCAGTACCTCAATTGCATACTGTGCAAGCTCTGGCCAGTGATCCATCCTCAAGACCCAGTAAGCCAGAGGATTTTCGGTGGGAAAGGTGTCCAAGTCTGACCTTGCCCCTAGGTATTCCTGCACCATGTATATCAGACGCTGGCGATGGTTGCTGGAACCGATCATACCTTGGGGCTGCGGACTAAAAAATTGTCTGAACGCAATGGTCAGGCGGCCACCTTCCCCACCGCTCCTTCTGCTACTGACCGAAGCCTCAGCAACTCGTCGTCCAGGACCAGGAGTTTGTAACCTCCTAGTCTCTGGGAACGCGTTGCACACACCTTTCTGCAAGGCCTCCCGGAGATGTCTCATCCTCTGCTCCCTCTGCGATAGCAAGATAAAGTCCGCAACCTTACCCTTGTACCGTGGATCAAGGAGAGTGGCCAGCCAGTAATGGTCCCTCTCCTTGATCCGAAGAATACGAGGATCCTTCCACAGGCTTTGCAGGCTCAGGGAGGCCATGCAACGTAGGTTAGCTGAGGCATTCGGTCCGGAGTCTTCTGGGTCACTAAGGACGACATGATCCGCAGCCACCTCCTCCCAGCCACGTACAAGTCCACCGGTTTCTTGGGACTGTAAATCATCCCCATCCCTGCTGCTGCTGATGCTGAGTGCCAGGCTCCACCTCCATGCTGACACAATCCTCCTCCTCCTCCTCCTCCTCTTCCTGTGTGATGGGTGGGAGAGAAGGAACACTGTCTGGATAAAGGGGGCCTTGAGAGGCAAGGAAGTCCTCCTCTTCCTGCCTCTGTTCTGCCTCAAGTGCCCTGTCCATTATTCCACGCAGCGTATGCTCCAACAGGTGGACAAGAGGTACAGTGTCACTGATGCATGCACTGTCACTGCTCACCATCCTCGTGGCCCCCTCAAATGGTGACAGGACAGTGCATGCGTTCCTGATCATGCTCCACTGGCGTGGTGAAAAAAATACGAGCTCCCCTGACCCTGTCCTGGTGCCGCACAGGTAGTCGCACAGGTACTCATTGGTGGCCCTCTGCTGCGTGTGCAGTTGCTGCATCATGGCCAATGTTAAGTTCCACCTGGTGGGCATGTCACATATAAGGCGGTTCTTGGGCAGGTTCAACTCCTTTTGCAGCTCAGCCAGCCGAGCACTGGCATTATATGATCGGCGGAAATGCACACAGACTTTCCTGGCCTGCCTCAGGACATTCTGTAAGCCTGGGTACCTGCCCAAGAACCGCTGCACCACCAGGTTAAGGACGTCGGGTCAGTTGTCCCTGTCGCAGGGCAGTGAGGAGGTTGGTGCCATTGTCACAAACCACCATTCCTGGCTTAAGCTGGCGTGGCGTCAACCACCTCTCGGCCTGCCCCTGCAGAGCTGACAGAACCTCTGCCCCAGTGTGGCTCCTGTCCCCCAAACCCACCAGCGAAAGCACGGCATTGCATCTTTTTGCCTGCGTACTTGCGTAGCCCCTTGAACGCCTACGGAGCACCACTTGTTCCGAGGACAGAGCACTTGAAGAGGCCATGGAGGAAAAAGAAGAGGAGGGGGTGGAGGAGAGAGGTGTGTCACAACCAGTAGTAGAATTTTGGAGGCGTGGTGGCGGAACAACCTCCAACACTACTGCACCTTGTCCTGCATCCTTCCCAGCTGCCAAAAGAGTGACCCAATGGGCCGTGAAAGATAGGCAACGTCCCTGTCCATGCCTGCTGGACCATGAGTCAGCGGTAATATGCACCTTACCGCTGACCGCCCTGTCCAGCGAGGCCAAGACATTGCCTTCCACATGCCGGTAGAGAGCCGGAATCGCCTTCCGTGAGAAAAAGTGGCGTTTGGGAACCTGCCACTGAGGAACCGCACATTGCACAAACTCACCAAAGGGGGCCGAGTCTACCAACTGAAAAGGCAGCAGTTGAAGTGCTAGCAATTTAGCCAAGCTAGCATTCAACCGCTGGGCATGTGGATGGCTGGGAGTGAACTTCTTTCGACGGTCCAGCAGCTGGGGCAGGGAAATTTGCCTGGTACAATCGGACGTCGGTGTACTGCGAGCAGAGTGCTGGCAAGTACTTGGCTGTGACACACCTAATTCTACACCTTCATTCCTCTCAGTGCAGCTTTCAGAGAGGACTGAAGGTAAAGTGGGGTTGGAGATCCCAGCTGATGAGGAGCAAGGCGAGGTCCGCTTTGTTCTTTGGTGTGGGTCTTTAAGGTACGCTTGCCAACGAGCTGCATGGCAGGTCAACATATGTCTGGTCATGCTTGTGGTGCCCAAGCGGCTGATGTTTTGGCCACGTGAGATATGCTTGAGACATATGTTGCAAATAGCAGTGGTGCGATCTGATGCACTCGTCTCAAAAAAGGCCCACACCGAAGAACTTTTGTAATAACGCGCAGAGACAGCGTCCTGCACAGGCGGAGCTTTGCAGTGTGATTCAGTTGGTGTGCTGCCCTTAAGCTGGCCCCCGGAGGGCATCCTGCCTTGTTGGAGATGTGCCACCTCCTCCTCCTCTCTCCGATCAGGCACCCACGTGGAGTCAGTGACCTCATCATCCCCTCCCTCTTTACCATTGGAGCAAACCTGGCAGTATGCTGCAGCTGGTGGAACATGACTGCCAGATTTCTGTCCTTGAGCATCCCCTCTCTCTGCGCTCACGCTACTGCCTTCCTCTAGCTGGGTATCATCATCAGAGCCTTCAAAATGCTGGGCATCCTCCTGGAGCATGTACCCAACACTGTGGTCAAACAGTTCGGGGGACTCCTCAGGAGGACATGGTGGGTCTAGGGAAGGGGTGACTGATGACATTGATACGAGGGAAGAGTACGCGTTGGCAGCTGCTTTGCCAGTACCCTGAGCCTGGGTGAGAGAGGATGAGGAGGATGAGGAGGGCTTGGTCATCCACTCTACAAAGCCTTCAGGATGATACGGCTCAACATGTCCAGCTGCCGAAAATAAGGACAAGCGTGTCCCATGGCCACGTGCTGATGACGATGCACCGCGTCCACGACCAGCACTGTTGTCTCTAGACACAGAGCCTGCTTGCCCTCTTTTCTTGGCTCGTGACTGTCTGCCTCTCCTTGTTGGCCTTCCAGACATTGTAATGGCCTGCAGGGAGATGGGAAAAACAGCAATTGGGTAGTGTATATTGTGCTGGAGTCACACAACACACACACACTAACTCCTGCAGATGGCTGTATTAATGGAGAACAGCACAAAGGGTAGATACAGGTGCAGGTTTATACTGTGCTGTGCTGGACTCACACAACACAAACTAACTCCTGCAGATGGCTGTATTAATGGAGAACAGCACAAAGGGTAGATACAGGTGCAGGTTTATACTGTGCTGTGCTGGACTCACACAGCACACACTAACTCCTGCAGATGGCTGTATTTATAGAGAACAAAACCACTGAACAACACCACTAAAGGGTAGATACAGGTGTATACTGCGCTGGAGGCACAGAACACACACTAAGTCCTGCAAATGCCTGGTAATAAAGATTCAAGAACAACTGTCCCTGCCTATCAATGCTCTTTCCCTGCACTTTCCCCACACGCAAATGCCTGAGAAGAACACACTGTCCCTGCCTATCAATGCTCTTTCCCTGCACTTTCCCCACACGCAAATGACTGAGAAGAACACACTGTCCCTGCCTATCAATCCTCTTTCCCTCAACGCCGGAACACACTACACAAGGCCGCCGGCGTAGCGGCCTTATATAGTGTGGGGCGTGTACTAAACCCCCTGAGCTATAATTGGCCAAGCAGGCGGGGTCACAGTGCCTTGGCCAATTATTGCTCTCCTCGCTGCTGGCGCTATGATTGGCCAAGCATGCGGGGTCACAGTGCATGCTTGGCCAATCATCAGCCAGCAATGCACTGCGACTGCGCAGTGCATTGTGGGGCCGTTCGTATCACAACGAATTTGATGCGAACGGCCCGCAGAGTTCTGGACTCGACGACCCGGACGGACGAACGCCCGATGTTCGATTCGAAAAAAAACAGGTTTGGGGACCCGGGTTCTTAATGCAAAAAGAACTTTTAAAAACAACGTTTTTTTCGGGAGCAGTCATTTTAATGTCGGAAAAAAAAAAAGTGAAATTTTCCTTTAAATATGGCACCTGGGGGGTGTCTAAAGTATGCCTGTGACATGTGTTTCCCGTGTTTAGAACTGTCCTTGCACAAAATGACATTTGTAAAGGAAAAAAAGAAGCCATTTAAAACCACTTGCGGCTTTAATGTCATGTCTTGTCCTGGCCGCCATATGGCTGAAAATCCTTGAGAAAAATGGCATGGCTACCCCATCCCCCCCGCGCCCCCCCCCCCCAGCCCCTTTGGGTCTTGTATGGATATTAAGGGGGACCCCGCACCCAAAATAAAACCCTATACCTACAACCCTATATACTCTGAACAGCAGTATATAGGTGGTGCAAACAAGACACGGACTGTAGGTTTGTTCTTAACCACTTCCCACCCGGCCAATGTAGATATACGGCCGGGTGGGAGCCATCTACTTCTGATAGGACGTTCAGGAACGTCCTTCAGAAGTAGAGGGATCGCGCGCGCGCGCGTGCCCGCGCAGCGGCGCGATCCCGATGCGGCCGTGTCACCCGGACACGGCGCATCTCGAATCGGCAGGAGGGCACGGTTTAAGTAGAATCTGAACAGGTACATTATGAAGTGTAGCTCCATCCCAAAAAAATCTATTTTTAAGCTTTTTGGAGAACATAGGGAGGGGTTATCACCCCTGTAACATTTGCTGTCTTTGCACATCTGTTCAGAACATGTCACCTCACTTTCCGTCCCAATGACAAATGTTTTTGGAAAAGTGGGGTTTTAATTGAAACAAGGATTGGTGATAAAGCATCAGTAGAGAGGAGATACCTTTTTCCCAAATTAAATCTAACAGATAGAATTTCCCTTCCTAGGGGTAGATTTCCTCTCACTTCCTGTTTTCTCTTTCCGTTTGCAAGTAGGAGTCGTTTGTAAGTTGGATGTTTGAAAGTAGGGGCCTGCCGTATATACTCTGCAGAAATTTGCCCTATTAGATGTTGGTGTAGCCACAAGACTGGTGGGCACAGGAATGGGCCCTGCTGTGAGTTAATAGATCAAGATTTGTACTTGCATGCACCTGTTGAACCGGGCAGAAAAATTGGGCCTTTGGTGGTGGTGGTGGTGGTGGTGGTGGACGGTGTTGCCACAAGACTGTAAGCCCTCACAGTTACTCTTGGTGGGCGCAGGAATGGGCCCTGCTGTGAGTTATTAGATCAAGATTTGTAATTGCATGCACCTGTTGAACAGGGCAGAAAAATTGGGCCTTTGGTGGTGGTGGTGGTGGTGGACGGTGTTGCCACAAGACTGTAAGCCCTCACAGTTACCCTTGGTGGGCGCAGGAATGGGCCCTGCTGTGAGTTATTAGATCAAGATTTGTAATTGCATGCACCTGTTGAACAGGGCAGAAAAATTGGGCCTTTGGCGGTGGTGGTGGACGGTGTTGCCACAAGACTGTAGGCCCTCATAGTTTCTCTTGGTGGGCGCAGGAATGGGCCCTGCTGTGAACTATTAGATCAAGATTTGTAATTACACGCCCCTGTTAAACAGGGGCTGAAAAATTGTGCCTTGGGCATTGGTGCTGGTGCCACAACACTGCAACCCCTCACAGATACTGTACTCTTAGCACAGCAATGAGACCTGTTGCAAAGCAGTGCCTAAAAATTGTAATTACACGCCCCAACAGGGGCTGAAAAATTGTGCCTTAGGCACTGGTGCCACAACACTGCAACCCCTCACAGATACTGTACTTGGAGCACAGCAGTCACACCTGTTGCGAAGCATCTTTTTAAAAAATTGTAATTACACGCCCCTGTTAAACAGGGGCTGAAAAATTGTGCCTTAGGCATTGGTGCTGGTGCCACAACACTGCAACCCCTCACAGACACTGTACTCTTAGCACAGCAATGAGACCTGTTGCAAAGCATTGCCTAAAAATTGTAATTACACGCCCCAACAGGGGCTGAAAAATTGTGCCTTAGGCACTGGTGCTGGTGCCACAACACTGCAACCCCTCACAGATACTGTACTTGGAGCACAGCAGTCACACGTGTTGCGAAGCATTTTTTAAAAAAATTGTAATTACATGCCCCTGTTAAACAGGGGCTGAAAAATTGTGCCTTAGGCATTGGTGCTGGTGCCACAACACTGCAACCCCTCACAGATACTGTACTTGGAGCACAGCAGTCACACCTGTTGCGAAGCATCTTTTTAAAAAATTGTAATTACACGCCCCTGTTAAACAGGGGCTGAAAAATTGTGCCTTAGGCATTGGTGCTGGTGCCACAACACTGAAACCCCTCACAGACACTGTACTCTTAGCACAGCAATGAGACCTGTTGCAAAGCATTGCCTAAAAATTGTAATTACACGCCCCAACAGGGGCTGAAAAATTGTGCCTTAGGCACTGGTGCTGGTGCCACAACACTGCAACCCCTCACAGATACTGTACTTGGAGCACAGCAGTCACACGTGTTGCGAAGCATTTTTTTTAAAAAAATTGTAATTACATGCCCCTGTTAAACAGGGGCTGAAAAATTGTGCCTTAGGCATTGGTGCTGGTGCCACAACACTGCAACCCCTCACAGATACTGTACTTGGAGCACAGCAGTCACACGTGTTGCGAAGCATTTTTTTAAAAAAATTGTAAGTACACGCCCCTGTTATACAGGGGCTGAAAAATTGTGCCTTAGGCACTGGTGTGGTGGCATGGATCATTGAGGAGGAGGAAGAGGATAGTCAGTGAACATAAGAGGACAGTCACTCAGCATCAGCATAGGCAGTCTTGAAGGGATGTGACATTATAAATTATTCCGTTATATCCGCTTCAGGTGCCTGGTAGCTGGTGGTGATCCAAGACTGATTCATTTTGATGAAGGTCAGTCGATCAACCGAGTCGGTGGACAGGCGCACCCTATGATCGGTGACAAATCCTCCAGCAGCACTGAATGTGCGTTCGGAAAGAACGCTGGAGGCAGGACAGGCCAGTAGCTCAATTGCATACTGTGCAAGCTCTGGCCAGTGATCCATCCTCAGGACCCAGTAAGCCAGAGGATTTTCGATGGGAAAGGTGTCCAAGTCTGACCTTGCCCCAAGGTATTCCTGCACCATGTATATCAGACGCTGGCGATGGTTGCTGGAACCGATCATACCTTGGGGCTGCGGACTAAAAAATTGTCTGAACGCATCGGTCAGACGTCCACCTTCCCCACCGCTCCTTCTGCTACTGACCGAAGCCTCAGCAACTCGTCGTCCAGGACCAGGAGTTTGTAACCTCCCAGTTTCTGGGAACGCGTTGCACAGACCTTTCTGCAAGGCCTCCCTGAGATGTCTCATCCTCTGCTCCCTCTGCGACGGCAAGATAAGGTCCGCAACCTTACCCTTGTACCGTGGATCAAGGAGAGTGGCCAGCCAGTAATGGTCCCTCTCCTTGATCCGAAGAACACGAGGATCCTTCCGCAGGCTTTTCAGGATCAGGGAGGCCATGCAGCGTAGGTTTGCTGAGGCATTCGGTCCGGAGTCTTCTGGGTCGCTGAGGATGACATGATCGCCAGCCACCTCCTCCCAGCCACGTACAAGTCCACTGGTTTGTTGGGACTGTACATCATCCCTAAAAGACTGCTGCTGCTGATGCTGAGTGCCAGGCTCCACCTCCATGCTCACACAATCCTCCTCCTCATCCTCCTCCTCTTCCTGTGTGATGGGTGGGACAGAAGGAACACTGTCCGGATAAAGGGGGCCTTGAGAGGCAAGGAAGTCCTCCTCTTCCTGCCTCTGTTCTGCCTCAAGTGCCCTGTCCATTATCCCATGCAGCGTATGCTCCAACAGGTGGACAAGAGGTACAGTGTCACTGATGCATGCACTGTCACTGCTCACCATCCTCGTGGCCTCCTCAAATGGTGAGAGGACAGTGCATGCATGCATCCCTGATCATGCTCCACTGACGTGGGGAAAAAAAAAACAAGCTCCCCTGACCCTGTCCTGGTGCCGTAGTCGCAAAGGTACTCATTGATGGCCCTCTGCTGCGTGTGCAGTCGCTGCAGCATGGCCAACATTGAGTTCCACCTGGTGGGCATGTCACATATTAGGCGGTTCTTGGGCAGGTTCAGCTCCTTTTGCAGCTCAGTCAGCCGAGCACTGGCATTATAAGATCGGCGGAAATGCACACAGACTTTCCTGGCCTGCCTCAGGACATCCTGTAAGCCTGGGAACCTGCCCAAGAACCGCTGCACCACCAGGTTGAGGACGTGAGCCATACAGGGCACATGGGTGAGCTGCCCCTGTCGCAGGGCGGAGAGGAGGTTGGTGCCATTGTCAGAAACGACCATTCCTGGCTTAAGCTGGCGTGGCGTCAACCACCTCTCGGCCTGCCCCTGCAGAGCTGCCAGAACCTCTGGCCCAGTGTGGCTCCTGTCCCCCAAACACACCAGCGCAAGCACGGCATGGCATCTTTTTGCCTGCGTACTTGCGTAGCCCCTTGTACGCCTACGGAGCACCGCTGGTTCCGAGGACAGAGCACTGGAGGAAGAAGAAGAGGAGGGGGTGGAGGAGAGAGGTGTGTCACAACCAGTAGCAGTAGTAGCATTTTGGAGGCGTGGTGGCGGAACAACCTCCAACACTACTGCACCTTGTCCTGCATCCCTCCCAGCTGCCAATAGAGTGACCCAATGGGCCGTGAAAGAAAGGTAACGTCCCTGTCCATGCCTGCTGGACCATATGTCAGCGGTAATATGCACCTTACCGCTGACCGCCCTGTCCAGCGAGGCATGGACATTGCCTTCCACATGCCGGTAGAGAGACGGAATCGCCTTCCGTGAGAAAAAGTGGCGTTTGGGAACCTGCCACTGAGGAACCGCACATTGAACAAACTCACGGAAGGGGGCAGAGTCTACCAACTGAAAAGGCAGCAGTTGAAGTGCTAGCAATTTAGCCAAGCTAGCATTCAACCGCTGGGCATGTGGATGGCTGGGAGTGTACTTCGACGGTCCAGCAGCTGGGGGAGGGAAATTTGCCTGGTAGAATCGGACGTCGGTGTACTGCAAGTACTTGGTTGTGACACACCTAATTCTACACCTTCAGTCCTCTCAGAGCAGCTTTCAGAGAGGACTGAAGATGGTATGGGGATGGAGATCCCAGCTGATGAGGAGCAAGGAGAGGTCCGCTTAGTTCTTTGGTGTGGGTCTTTTATGTGTGCTTGCCAACGAGCTGCATGGCAGGTCGACATATGTCTGCTCATGCTTGTGGTGCCCAAGCGGCTGATGTTTTGGCCACGCGAGATACGCTTGAGACAAATATTGCAAATAGCAGTGGTGCGATCTGATGCACTCGTCTCAAAAAAGGCCCACACCAAAGAACTTTTCTGATAACGTGCAGAGGCAGCGCCCTGCACAGGCGGAGCTCTGCGGTGTTGTACAGTTGCTGTGCTGGCCTCTAGCTGGCCTCCAGGGGGCATCCTGCCTCGTTGGACATGTAACGCCGCATCCTCCTCCTCCTCGTCCTCCTCCTCATCCTCTCTCCCTTCAGGCACCCACGTGGAGTCAGTGACCTCATCATCCCCTCCCTCTTCACCACTAGAGCAAACCTGGCAGTAAGCTGCAGCTGGTGGAACAGTACTGCCAGATTGCTGTCCTTCAGCATCCCCTCTCTCTGCGCGCACACTACTGACTTCCTCAAGCTGGGTATCATCATCCGAGCCTTTGAATCGTTGGGCATCCTCCTGGAGCATGTACCCAACACTGTGCTCAAAGAGTTTGGGGGACTCCTCAGGAGGACATGGTGGGTCTAGGGAAGGGGTGGCTGATGATGCCATTGAGTACGCGTTGGCAGCTGCTCTGCCAGTACCCTGAGCCTGGGTGAGAGAGGATGAGGAGGATGAGGAGGGCTTGGTCATCCATTCTACCAAGCCTTCAGCATGATGCGGCTCCACATGTCCAGCTGCCGAAAACAAAGACGCGCGTGTCCCATGGCCACGTGCTGATGACGATGCACGACCATGTCCACGGCCACGGCCACGTCCACTAGAAACAGAGCCTGCCTGCCCTGTGTTCTTGCCTCTGCACGCTCTGCCTCCCCTTGGCGGTCTTCCAGCCATTGTAGTCGGTAGTCCTGTGGGTGCTGCTGAGAAGAAAATATAGGAGCTCTGTGTGATGCCACTAACACACAATTGAAGTCCTATGGGTGCTTCTGCAAAGAAAATATAGGAGCTCTGTGTGATGCCACTAACACACTAGAAGTCCTGTGGGTGCTGCTGAGAAGAAAATATAGGAGCTCTGTGTGATGCCACTAACACACTAGAAGTCCTATGGGTGCTTCTGCAAAGAAAATATAAGAGCTCTGTGTGATGCCACTAACACACTAGAAGTCCTGTGGGTGCTGCTGAGAAGAAAATATAGGAGCTGTGTGTGATGCCACTAACACACAATTGAAGTCCTATGGGTGCTTCTGCAAAGAAAATATAGGAGCTCTGTGTGATGCCACTAACACACTAGAAGTCCTGTGGGTGCTGCTGAGAAGAAAATATAGGAGCTCTGTGTGATGCCACTAACACACTAGAAGTCCTATGGGTGCTTCTGCAAAGAAAATATAGGAGCTCTGTGTGATGCCACTAACACACTAGAAGTCCTGTGGGTGCTGCTGAGAAGAAAATATAGGAGCTCTGTGTGATGCCACTAACACACAATTGAAGTCCTATGGGTGCTTCTGCAAAGAAAATATAGGAGCTCTGTGTGATGCCACTAACACACTAGAAGTCCTGTGGGTGCTGCTGAGAAGAAAATATAGGAGCTCTGTGTGATGCCACTAACACACAATTGAAGTCCTATGGGTGCTTCTGCAAAGAAAATATAGGAGCTCTATGTGATGCCACTAACACACTAGAAGTCCTGTGGGTGCTGCAAAGAAAATATAGGAGCTCTGTGTGATGCCACTAACACACTAGAAGTCCTGTGGGTGCTGCTGAGAAGAAAATATAGGAGCTCTGTGTGATGCCACTAACACACAAGAAGTCCTATGGGTGCTTCTGCAAAGAAAATATAGGAGCTCTGTGTGATGCCACTAACACACTAGAAGTCCTGTGGGTGCTGCTGAGAAGAAAATATAGGAGCTCTGTGTGATGCCACTAACACACAATTGAAGTCCTATGGGTGCTTCTGCAAAGAAAATATATAGGAGCTCTGTGTGATGCCACTAACACACTAGAAGTCCTGTGGGTGCTGCTGAGAAGAAAATATAGGAGCTCTGTGTGATGCCACTAACGCACTAGAAGTCCTATGGGTGCTTCTGCAAAGAAAATATAGGAGCTCTGTGTGATGCCACTAACACACTAGAAGTCCTGTGGGTGCTGCTGAGAAGAAAATATAGGAGCTCTGTGTGATGCCACTAACACACAATTGAAGTCCTATGGGTGCTTCTGCAAGAAAATATAGGAGCTCTGTGTGATACCACTAACACACTAGAAGTCCTGTGGGTGCTGCTGAGAAGAAAATATAGGAGCTCTGTGTGATGCCACTAACACACTAGAAGTCCTATGGGTGCTTCTGGGAAGAAAATATAGGAGCTCTGTGTGATGCCACTAACACACTAGAAGTCCTGTGGGTGCTTCTGAGAAGAAAATATAGGAGCTCTGTGTGATGCCACTAACACACTAGAAGTCCTATGGGTGCTTCTGCAAAGAAAATATAGGAGCTCTGTGTGATGCCACTAACACACAATTGAAGTCCTATGGGTGCTTCTGAAAGAAAATATAGGAGCTCTGTGTGATGCCACTAACACACTAGAAGTCCTATGGGTGCTTCTGGAAAGAAAATATAGGAGCTCTGTGTGATGCCACTAACACACTAGAAGTCCTATGGGTGCTTCTGGGAAGAAAATATAGGAGCTCTGTGTGATGCCACTAACACACTAGAAGTCCTATGGGTGCTGCTGGGAAGAAAATATAGGAGCTCTGTGTGATGCCACTAACACACTAGAAGTCCTATGGGTGCTTCTGGGAAGAAAATATAGGAGCTCTGTGTGATGCCACTAACACACTAGAAGTCCTATGGGTGCTGCTGGGAAGAAAATATAGGAACTCTGTGTGATGCCACTAACACAGTAGAAGTCCTATGGGTGCTTCTGGGAAGAAAATATAGGAACTCTGTGTGATGCCACTAACACACTAGAAGTCCTATGGGTGCTTCTGGGAAGAAAATATAGGAGCTCTGTGTGATGCCACTAACACAGTAGAAGTCCTATGGGTGCTTCTGGGAAGAAAATATAGGAACTCTGTGTGATGCCACTAACACACTAGAAGTCCTATGGGTGCTTCTGGGAAGAAAATATAGGAACTCTGTGTGATGCCACTAACACACTAGAAGTCCTATGGGTGCTTCTGGGAAGAAAATATAGGAACTCTGTGTGATGCCACTAACACAGTACAAGTCCTATGGGTGCTTCTGGGAAGAAAATATAGGAACTCTGTGTGATGCCACTAACACAGTACAAGTCCTATGGGTGCTTCTGGGAAGAAAATATAGGAACTCTGTGTGATGCCACTAACACACTAGAAGTCCTATGGGTGCTTCTGGGAAGAAAATATAGGAACTCTGTGTGATGCCACTAACACAGTAGAAGTCCTATGGGTGCTTCTGGGAAGAAAATATAGGAACTCTGTGTGATGCCACTAACACACACTAGAAGTCCTATGGGTGCTTCTGGGAAGAAAATATAGGAACTCTGTGTGATGCCACTAACACAGTACAAGTCCTATGGGTGCTTCTGGGAAGAAAATATAGGAACTCTGTGTGATGCCACTAACACAGTACAAGTCCTATGGGTGCTTCTGGGAAGAAAATATAGGAACTCTGTGTGATGCCACTAACACACTAGAAGTCCTATGGGTGCTTCTGGGAAGAAAATATAGGAACTCTGTGTGATGCCACTAACACAGTAGAAGTCCTATGGGTGCTTCTGGGAAGAAAATATAGGAACTCTGTGTGATGTCACTAACACAGTACAAGTCCTATGGGTGCTTCTGGGAAGAAAATATAGGAACTCTGTGTGATGCCACTAACACACTAGAAGTCCTATGGGTGCTTCTGGGAAGAAAATATAGGAACTCTGTGTGATGCCACTAACACAGTAGAAGTCCTATCGGTGCTTCTGGGAATAAAATATAGGAACTCTGTGTGATGCCACTAACACAGTACAAGTCCTATGGGTGCTTCTGGGAAGAAAATATAGGAACTCTGTGTGATGCCACTAACACACTAGAAGTCCTATGGGTGCTTCTGGGAAGAAAATATAGGAACTCTGTGTGATGCCACTAACACACTAGAAGTCCTATGGGTGCTTCTGGGAAGAAAATATAGGAACTCTGTGTGATGCCACTAACACAGTAGAAGTCCTATGGGTGCTTCTGGGAAGAAAGTATGGGAGCTCTGTGTGATGCCACTAACACACTAGAAGTCCTATGGGTGCTTCTGGGAAGAAAATATAGGAACTCTGTGTGATGCCACTAACACACTAGAAGTCCTATGGGTGCTTCTGGGAAGAAAATATAGGAACTCTGTGTGATGCCACTAACACAGTACAAGTCCTATGGGTGCTTCTGGGAAGAAAATATAGGAACTCTGTGTGATGCCACTAACACACTAGAAGTCCTATGGGTGCTTCTGGGAAGAAAATATAGGAACTCTGTGTGATGCCACTAAAACAGTACAAGTCCTATGGGTGCTTCTGGGAAGAAAATATAGGAACTCTGTGTGATGCCACTAACACACTAGAAGTCCTATGGGTGCTTCTGGGAAGAAAATATAGGAACTCTGTGTGATGCCACTAACACAGTACAAGTCCTATGGGTGCTTCTGGGAGGAAAATATAGGAACTCTGTGTGATGCCACTAACACAGTACAAGTCCTATGGGTGCTTCTGGGAAGAAAATATAGGAACTCTGTGTGATGCCACTAACACACTAGAAGTCCTATGGGTGCTTCTGGGAAGAAAATATAGGAACTCTGTGTGATGCCACTAACACAGTACAAGTCCTATGGGTGCCTCTGGGAAGAAAATATAGGAACTCTGTGTGATGACACTAACACACTAGAAGTCCTATGGGTGCTTCTGGGAAGAAAATATAGGAACTCTGTGTGATGCCACTAACACACTAGAAGTCCTATGGGTGCTTCTGGGAAGAAAATATAGGAACTCTGTGTGATGCCACTAACACAGTACAAGTCCTATGGGTGCTTCTGGGAAGAAAATATAGGAACTCTGTGTGATGCCACTAACACACTAGAAGTCCTATGGGTGCTTCTGGGAAGAAAATATAGGAACTCTGTGTGATGCCACTAACACAGTACAAGTCCTATGGGTGCTTCTGGGAAGAAAATATAGGAACTCTGTGTGATGCCACTAACACACTAGAAGTCCTATGGGTGCTTCTGGGAAGAAAATATAGGAACTCTGTCTGATGCCACTAACACAGTACAAGTCCTATGGGTGCTTCTGGGAAGAAAATATAGGAACTCTGTGTGATGCCACTAACACAGTACAAGTCCTATGGGTGCTTCTGGGAAGAAAATATAGGAACTCTGTGTGATGCCACTAACACAGTACAAGTCCTATGGGTGCTTCTGGGAAGAAAATATAGGAACTCTGTGTGATGCCACTAACACAGTAGAAGTCCTATGGGTGCTTCTAGGAAGAAAATATAGGAGCTCTGTTTGCTGCCACTAACACACTAGAAGTCCTATGGGTGCTTTTGGGGTGCAATGCTGTGCTAACAGCACTGCGGTTGGTACTACTGAAATACTTTTCTAACAGTAAAACACGCACCAGACTAATCCCCAGCAGCAGCTAAAAACACACTAACCAGCAGCAATGGACGATCAATGACAGGTAGCAATGGTTTAGCAAATAAATAGCCAATGGTTTAGCAAAGTAGAGCAAATCTTTCTATCTGAATGAATCTAGCAAAGACACAGAATCAGCCTGATCTCTCCTAAAGCCGGAACTCATGTGACCGGCGCCGACGGCGTGGCGGCCTTTTAAATGGTGGGGCGTGTACTAAAGCCCCTGAGCTGTAATTGGCTACAGGCGTCCTGCCTGTAGCCAATTATGGCTCTCCGAGTTTCCGGCGCTGTGATTGGCCAAGCATGCGGGGTCACAGTGCATGCTTGGCCAATCATCAGCCAGCAATGCACTGCGCCGGCCGCGCCGGCCGCAATGCATTGCGGGGCCGCTCGCATCACACGAATGTGATGCGAGCGGCCAAAATAGTTCTGGGCTCGCCGAGCGAGCGAACGCCCGGTGCTCGATGCGAACATGGGTTAATCTGTCGGACAATTTGATCGTATGTGGGCTCCATCGGACCTTTGCTGTCCAAAAATCTGACGGACTTTAGAACATGTTTCAAATTTTTCGACCAGAACTCCGCCGGACCCAGTTCCTATCGAGAAATCCGTTCGTGTGTATGCTAGTCCGACGGACAAAAAGCCCGCTGGTGTGTGTGCGGCATGACAGTGGGAATGCCTCTATTGGTTGCTGAAATGTGAAAGACATAGCAGAGAAGGAATGATTGACACAAATCATGGATGTAACCTCTCCTATGCAGCTACATACTTGCCTGTTGTTTTATGTATCTAGAGTTAATAAGGAAATAGTTGTAGGTTCGAAGAATTAAAGCCAAACAGTACTTTGCCAATTCAAGCGAAAGGCCCACTTGATAGCCTACCCCCTCTACTGATGATACCTCTCCAGCTGCCCAATTTATTTTGAGACAGATAAAAGTAAAGAATTAGCAGGGGGTTACATTTTCAAGCAGTAGTCCAGCTTTATTCCATGCTGTTTTATAGATAGTTTCAATTCATCTTTAAATATACACCATGCTTACTAAATTACCTTTTTGCTTTTCAAGTGACCCTGGTGTTGTGAATTGCCAGGGGGTGTATCTATCAGGGCTGGAGAAATTCCTGGAATTTGCATTATTTAATACGTTATTAGTAACTAAATAGGTATCTGGAGACACCATTACAGTTTTCTTTTTTGCCTCATTTTTATTACACCTCATTTACATTTCATAATTAGCTGATTAGCACTACTCAAAAATTAAAACTGGAGAAAGACAAAAAAGAAGAGAAATGCTTTGCTGTTACTTCTCCCTTTTGAAAATATAATGTATCAATTATAATAATACAGTATCTGACAAAAGAAAAAGAGTATTTTTTAATGAGCATATGTTTAAACCACTTCAGCCCCCGATTTTTTGAGATACGGCACTGCGTCGCTTTAACTGACAATTGCACGGTTGTACGACACTGTACCCAAACAACATTTATATCCTTTTTTTCCCCCACAAATAGAGCTTTCTTTTGGTGGTATTTAGTCACCTCTGCGGTTTTTATTTATTGCACTATTAACAAAAAAAAAGTGAAAATTTTGAAAAAAAAAAACTATATTTTTACTTTCTGCTATAATAAATATCCCACGTATATAAAAAAAAACAAATGTATTCATCAGTTTAGGCCAATATGTATTCTGCTACATATTTTTGGTAAATAAAATCACAATAACCGTTATAGAGTCTACAAAATAGGGGAAAGATTTAGGGACTTTTTATTGTTTTTACTGGTAATGGCGATGATCTGCGATTTTGCGTCAGACAAATTTGACCCTAAGTGACACTCTTTGTGGACCAGTGACACCAATACATTGATGCCAAAGCATGGGGGAAATACGCCCCTAATATTAGGGGCAAATCGCCACTCCACCCCTGCCCCCATGCTTCAGCATATATGCTCTTTTTTTTAACTGTGGTGGTAAAATCACCTACTACAGCGCTGGAGTCACGGCTTTATGTATCATAGTTACATAGTTAATAAGGTTGAAAAAAGAAGTCCATCTGGTTCAACCATAAAAATCAATAAAATACAAAAAAATATTGTACAATCTCATATACCCAATTATATACCCACAGTTGATCCAGAGGAAGGCAAAAAACTCCAATAGAGCATGCTCCAGTTTGCTACAGCAGGGGGAAAAATTCCTTCCTGATCCCCCGAGAGGCAATCGGATTTTCCCTGGATCAACTTTACCTATAAATGTTAGTACCCAGTTATATTATGTACATTTAGGACAGTATCTGTGCCTTTCTTAAAGCAATCTACTGAGCTTGCCAAAACCACCTCTGGAGGGAGTCTATTCCACATTTTCACAGCTCTTACTGTGAAGAAACCTTTCCGTATTTGGAGATGAAATCTCTTTTTTACTAGACGTAAAGAGTGCCCCCTTGTCCTCCGTGTTGACCGCAAAGTGAACAACTCAACACAAAGTTCACTATAGGGACCCCTTATATATTTGTACATGTTAATCATATCCCCCCTTAATCTCCTCATCTCAAGAGTGAATAAATTCAGTTCCTCTAATCTTTCCTCATAGCTGAGTTCCTCCATGCCTCTTATCAGTTTGGTTGCCCTTCTCTGCACTTTCTCCAGTTCCCGATATCCTTTTTGAGAACTGGTGCTCAAAACTGAACTGCATATTCCAGATGAGGTCTTACTAATGATTTGAACAGGGGCAAAATTATATTACCAGTACATTGCTGGTCCTTGTTGTGCATATATTGTAATATTCTTTTTTTTTTTTTCATGCAGCCTGTGGACTGAATGAAAAAAGAGATTGATCGGAGGGTATGCCCACCATTAGAATACTGCCCTGCATCATCCCACTTCTAATGATGGGCATACATGCACCGTTTTTTTTTAACTGTGGTGGGGAAATCACCTCCTACATCGCTGGAGTCGCTATTTTACGTATCGTGAGAGCAAACGCTGTTGCTGTCAAGATACATAAATCAGTGCTGCAGCTGAATGGCGTACCAGAAAAGAAAACAATGGTAACAATAAAACACAGTAAACAATAAAATATAAATAAATAATAAAATATTTTTTTTATGTGTTTTACTTTTTTTTACACTTTTATTTGTAACTGTAATGCTGCGTACACACGATCGGAATTCTCGTCGGAAAAAACTCTGACGGTTTTTCCGACGGAATTCCGAGCTGTGTTGCCTACACACGATCACACCAAATTCCGACGGTCAATAACACAGCGGCATAATACACATTCGACAGCACTATAAAAGGGAAGTTTAATGCTTCCGAGCATGCGTCAAATTGTTTCCAAGAATGCCTCGGAATTTTGCGTGTCGGAATTGCATACCCACGATCGGAAAATCCGATAGAAAGGTTTTCCATCGGAAAAATTGAGAACAGGTTCTCAATTCAAAGTCCGTCGGAAATTCCGACAGAAAAAGACCGTTGGGCATACACACGGTTGGAAAATCCGATGAAAAGCTCCCATCGGACTGTTTCCATTGGAAATTCCGACCGTGTGTACGCCGCATAAAGGTTCCAGGTTCGGGTCTCTAAAAATGCGATGGCATCTTTGGAGACCCTATGAAAGTGTACCCTCCTCCTACTCCTGTCACTATATCCCCCTCCTCCTGTTACTATATCCCCCCTCCTCCTCCTGTCACTATATCCTCCTCCTCCACTATATCCCCTCCTCCTGTCACTTTATCCCCTCTCCTCCTCCTTCTGTCACTATATCATGCCCTCCTCCTCCTGTCAGTATATCCCCCCTTCGCCACTATATCCCCCCTCCTGTCACTATATCTCCCCCTCCTGTCACTTTATACCCCTCCTCCTTCTGATCTATATCCCCTTCCTCCTGCCACTATAGCCCCCCCTCTTCCTGTCACTATATCCCTCTTCCTGTCACTATATCTCCTATACCCCCTCCTCCTTTCATTATATCTCCTCCCTCCTCCTGTCATTATATCTCCTCCCTCCTCCTGTCACTATATTCCCCCCCTCCTCCTGTCACTATATCACCCCTCCTCCTGTCACTATATCTCCCCCCTCTTCCTCCTGTCACTATATCCCCCCCTCTTCCCCTTGTCACTATATCCCCCTCCTCCTCCTGTCACTATATCCCCAACCTCCTCCTGTCACTATATCTCCCCTCCTCCTCTTCCTGTCACTATCTCCCCACCCCCTCCTCCTATCACTATATCTCCCCCTCTTCCTCTTAGCACTATAGCTCCCCCTCCTCCTCCTGTCACTATATTCCCCCTCCTCCTCCTGTCACTGTCTGTCAAAGGACCAACAGGTTACAGATCTGTCAGCGTCGGTGCTTCTCTGTGCGCCTGCACGGGTGCACGATGCGGCGGGTTTGCGCACACGGGTGGGTCCACGCTCGCACAGTACTGTGGGCCGGCGCGCGCTTGTGCACAACATGGCACAACCGAGGGCGCTCACGGCTATGCGCATGGCTATGTGCACCACGTGATTCCCTGACAGGCCTATAAAAGGCGACAGTGTGCTCGGTCTCATTGCTGGTTTGTCTCATCAGCTCCTTTATTCCTGTGCCTTGTCTGAGTTTCCTGTGCCTACCTGTTGTGACCTGGACTGTACCCGACTACTCTTGGATCCCTCCTGTAATTTACCTTGGCTTGCCTCCCGGATACCTCTCTCTCTCCTGATACCCGTGTTTGACCCTCGGCTTCCTCCTGGACTTGTCTCAGCCTACTGATTGATCTCCTGTGTATGACTTTGGCTTGTTCTTAGACTCTGAACCTATCTGGACTTCCTTGTGCTTGGCCCTCGGCCTCCTGCTGTTCCTAGCTCCAGGTGCTAGAGCCCCAACTGGGCACTTCTTCAATCAAGTACCAAGTCCATCTTGCACGGGTACCTCTGCTCCCAGAAGATCTTCTGCCTATGTGTACCTGCTAGCAACCCGTGCCCCTCCGTGCCCAGTGCCCGCTGTTCCACCTTCAGGGGTACTGTGCACCTAGTTGCAAGGGAAGCAGCTCTCAGCAACTCGGCCTTGGTGAGTACCTGACAGTACAAACCAGCCATGTCAGAGGCAGACAGAGCTGGCTCACCCCTCGAGGACCTCTGCCGGCAGGTTGCAGCCCTCACCCAAGCTGTACAGCGACTCCAAGATGGCTACTTTCAGATTTAGGGCCGCCTACAGCACCTGGCTACCTCTCCCAGTCCTCCGGATTCCTCACCCTCTGCAGCTAGCAGCACTTCACTCCGAATCAGTGAAAGTGGGGTTCATCATTTCACTACTATCTGATGAGCCTCAGTCTTGGGCCCATAACCTCCTAGAACAGAAGAGCTCCCTTCTTTATTCTGTGGAGACTTTCTTTGAAGCCATGTCACAGTTGTACGACGATCCCCAACGCACCACCATGGCCGAAGCCATCCTGCATTCCCTAACCCATTGAAAGAGACCGGTGGAGGACTACATTGTGGAATTTCGGAAATGGTCCGGGGACACTAACTGGGCCTCTCAGAGACTTTAAAGGACGAATTAGCCCGGGTAGATACCCCTGCATCCCTGGAAGATCTGGTCTAGCTGGCTACCAAACTTGACCGACGTCTACGGGAGCGTCACTCTGAATGCCTTCAGTCACCTAGACCAACATGGATGCTACCCCGGGTACCTCCTGTACCCGCACCTGTTCCAGTTTCTGCTCCTTCTACTGACAGCGAACCCATGCAGCTGGGTTTGGTCCAGGCTCCGCTCACCCCTGATGAGAGATTCCGTCGGCGTCAAGCCAACCTTTGCCTATACTGTGGGGAGGTGGGCCATTTCCTACACAGCTGCCCTGTGAGACCCAGTAAGTGCCAACCTCATGTTGCTGTAAATTCTCAAATTGAGGGTTCCACTCAGTCTCATCTTGTCCTCCCAGTTTATTACAGGTGGTGGAAGAGGAGGTTCGGCTGGGAGCCATCATTGACTCTGGGGCCTGCAGTTGTTTTATGGATATATCGTTAGCTCGGAATCTGCACATCCCACTTCGCACCAAGAAACAACATCTTCAAATCCACTGGCTGATGGCTCCTTACCCTGCTCAGGTCCTGTGACCCAAGAAACAGAACCTATCCCAACTTCTACAGACTCTGGTCATCACAAATTTTTTTGCTTTGACATCATTAATTCTCCTATGTTTCCGATCATCCTTGGGTTTCCATGGCTGCAAGCTCACGATCCACGGATCGACTGGAGCAAGAAAGAAGTGCTCTTTTCCTCTGCCTATTGTTCGCAACACTGCTTCCTGTCGACCTCCAACAAGTCCACCTCCTGCTTAACTATACAGACTAGTCCTGACAATCTCCAACATGTCCCTCCAGCCTATCATGACTTTCTGGACATATTCGATAAAAAGAAGGCCGATAGTTTGCCACCCCATCGGCCTTATGATTGCCCGATTAACCTGCTGCCCAGTTCTGAAATTCCATTTGGCCGGATTTTTCCTTTGTCAGAGAATTAATTGGAAGCCCTATGCTCCTACATAAATGAGAACCTGGAAAAAGGATTCATCCGATCATCCCCCTCTCCAGCTGGCGCAGGCATCTTTTTCATTGAAAAAAATGATGGTTTTCTCAGGCATTGTATGGACTACAGGGAACTCAATAAAATCACTATCAAGAACAGGTACCCGCTTCCTCTCATCCCTGAGAACGCCTTCAACGCCTAAGAACTGCCCAAATATTCACTAAATTAGATCTTCGGGGAGCATATAATTTAGTCCGAATTCGTGATGGGGATGAGTGTAAGACAGTTTTCAGGTCCAGATTTGGACATTTTGAGTTCCTGGTAATGCCCTTCGGGCTCTGCAATGCCCCGGCCATGTTTCAGCACCTGGTCAATGATATTTTTTGTGAGTATCTAGACAACTTTGTAATTGTATATCTTGACGATATTTCGATTTTCTCCAAATTTACTAGAACTGCACCGTACCCACATCAAGAAGGTCCTCCTCGTCCTCAGGCAACACGGAGGGGCACAGGTTGCCAGCAGGTACTGGAGACTGTAGGACTTCTGACAGCGAGGTGGCCCGTGCAGGGTGGAGTTGGTATTTGGCTGGAGAGAGGCCCGGCTGGGGCTCAAACACCTGAAGCTGGAGATGGAGCCTGTAAGCAGGACTGGAGGTGAAGGCCGAGGGTCAAACATAAGGAAGTCCAAACAGGAACAGAGTCTTGGAGACAAGCCAGGGGTCATAGACGGAAGTCAAGCAGCAGGCTGAGCATTTAACACAAGGAGCAGGCAGAGACAAGTCCAGGAGGGAGCCGAGGGTCAAACACAGGTATCCAGCAGATAGAGAAGTCCGAGAGGCAGCCAAGGGTCAAAATGTAAGAAAAGATCCAAGAGTAGTCAGGTCCATCCGGGTCACAACGGGTAGGCTCAGGAAACACAGGTAAGACACAGGAGCTGAAAAGACAAACCAGCAATGACATGGAACACAGAGCTGTCTTTTATAGGGCTGGCAGGAAATTACATTGTGCGCACAGTCGTGCGCACGTGCATCTGCGTACGCTGACCCGCAATACCGTGTGCGCGTGAACATGCTAATTTGCGCACCCGTATGAGCAGACCCGCCGAATCGCACACCTGTGTGCGCCGTTGCGTTATTCTACCCCATAGGCGTGCAGGGACGCGCCGACGCTGACAAATTTGCAATCTGGTAGTCTTCTGACAGTGCCCCCCCCCCCAAGGGGCAGCCTCCGGATGCCCAACCTGGCTGGTATTACTGGGTGTTTCTGGTGAAAGGCCCGTATTAAGCGTGGAGCATGGATATTGTGGGGGGACTGCTGCAAGCACCCGGTGTAGGTCAAGCGAATTCGAAAAGGACCCCAAGCCTTGGTATTTGACTCCTTACTACGTTGGCACACCACACAGGACTGGACGTAGTTTTTGCAATCTTTTCTCCATCAAATCAGCTGTCTTCTGGATCCCAAAGTGTCCTGCCAATTAGTGATCATGGAAAGTTTCTAGGATTTGTAGTCTTAATGGACACATGTTGGAGGCTGTCTGTAACTGACTGTATGGTGAGACAGGAGGTGAACTTCTCATGTGCAGGCTTTGGGCTAAGGGAGCGTCCATGAAACAGCTGCAGGCCCCGGAATCAAAGGGGGAAAAAGCGAATTCGAAAAGGACACCATACACAGTTCCTCGGGTTCATCATTTCTACAGGAGGAATCTCAATGGACACACAAAAGGTCAGAGCCATCCAGGAGTGGCCAGCTCCTCCAGATAAGAAAGCAGTACTATCAGGTACTCACCAAGGCCGAATTGCTGAGAGCGTCTTCCCTTGCAACTGGGTGCGCAGTGCCCCTGAGAGTGGAACAGTGGCACTGGGCACGGAGGGGCATGGGTTGCCAGCAGGTACTGGAGACTGTAGGACTTCTGGCAGCGAGGTGGCCTGTGCAGGGTGGAGTTGGTATTTGGCTGGAGAGAGGACCGGCTGGGGCTCAAACACCTGAAGCTGGAGATGGAGCCTGGAAGCAGGACTGGAGGTGAAGACCGAGGGTCAAACACAAGGAAGTCCAAACAGGAACAGAGTCATGGAGACAAGCCAGGGGTCATACACGGAAGTCAAGCAGAAGGCTGAGCATCTAACACAAGGAGCAGGCAGAGACAAGTCCAGGAGGGAGCCGAGGGTCAAACACAGGTATCCAGCAGATAGAGAAGTCCGAGAGGCAAGCCAAGGGTCAAATGTAAGAGAAGATCCAAGAGTAGTCAGGTCAATCCTGGTCACAACGGGTAGGCTCAGAAAACACAGGTAAGACACAGGAACACAGGAACTGAAAAGACAAACCAGCAATGACATGGAACACAGAGCTGTCTTTTATAGGGCTGGCAGGAAATTACGTTGTGTGCACAGCCGTGTGCACGTGCACCTGCGTACGCAATACTGTGTGCGCGTGAACCTGCTAATTCGCGCACCCGTATGCGCAGACCTGCCGAATGGCGCACCTGTGTGCGCCATTGCGTTATTCTACCCCGTAGGCATGCAGGGACGCGCCGATGCTGACAGGTTTGCAATCTGGTAGTCTTCTGACAAGTACAGCGATTTGTTGGCTTCACCAATTTTTATCGCAGGTTCATTAAGGGGTTCTCCACCACGATCTCCCCCATCACTTAGTTGACTCGTCAGCAAGTGAAATTCCAATGGTCCCAGCAAAGCCAGGAAGCTTTTGACAAACTAAAGAGACTTTTTATCTCAGCTCCCATCCATCAACATCCGGATCCAAGTCTCCCCTATGTATTGGAAGTAGACGCCTCCGAGTCCGCAATGGGGGCTATTCTATCCCAAAGAAGTGGCCCCAAGGCTCTCCTTCATCCGGTCGCCAGTCCTCCAGAGAAGAATTATGATGTTGGAGATCGGGAACTTCTTGCTATAAAATTCGCTCTGGAAGAATAGAGATACCTGCTGGAGGGTGCGTCCCAACCCATCATGATTTTTACAGACCACAGGAACCTGGAGTACCTTCGAGCCGCTAAGCGCCTCAGACCCCGTCAAGCGCACTGGGTCCTCTTTTTCTCCAGGTTCAATTTCCATATCCCCTACTGCCCTGGCTCCAAAAACGGAAAAGCTGACGCACTCTCCCGGATGTTTCCAGAAACTGATGAACCATCTAAACCTGCAACTATTCTCTCCCGGCATAACTTTCTCCAACTCATTCAACCTGATCTTGAAACAGCCATTAAGCAAGCCACCAATCAATTCAATGAAGCCGCAACACCCTCTTTGGAAAGGAAAGATGGTTTACTATGGGCACTAGGGATGGGCCCGGTGTTCGATTCGAACCCACCTTCGAATCGAGCACCGGGCGTTCGCCCGCTCGGCGAGCCCAGAACTATTTGGGCCAGTCGCAGTGCATTGCTGGCTGATGATTGGCCAAGCATGCACTGTGACCCCGCATGCTTGGCCAATCACAGCGCCGGCAGCGAGGAGAGCAATAATTATAGCTCAGGGGCGTTAGTACACGCCCCACTCTATAAAAGGAAGCCACGCCGGCGGCCTAGTGCACTCTTGCACTCTGTTCCGGCTGTGATAGAGGGAGACTGCTGTGCTGATGCTGAACTGATTCATTATCATTATCATTACTACTGAATACTGATCATTAGAGAATATATATTAATTCTGCTGATTGCACTGCTGCTGAGTGGTGACATTATCTGCTGCTGAGTCTAACTGCTGTGATTCTGGGGATTAGTCTGGTGTGTGCGTGCTGTTAGTACAGCATTGCAGTATCACCTTCTGTCCTATTGTGATCTAAGGCAGGCAGGCATTTATAGGAGCTAGTGTGTGTGTGTCAGCACACATAAAACCACCTCAGTCACTCTATCTGCTATAAGGCCCAGTTGTTGTCATCGAAGGCAGCCAGGCATCTCCAGGAGCTAGTGTGTGTGTGTGTGTGTGTGTGTGTGTGCTCTGTTAGTACAGCACACATAAAACCACCTCAGCCTCTCTATCTGCTATAAGGCCCAGTTGTTGTCATATAAGGCAGTCTCTATCTGCCGTAAGGCCCAGTTGTTGTCATCGAAGGCAGCCAGGCATCTCCAGGAGCTAGCGTGTGTGTGTGCTCTGTTAGTCAAGCACACATAAAACCACCTCAGCCTCTCTATCTGCCATAAGGCCCAGTTGTTGTCATATAAGGCAGTCTCTATCTGCCGTAAGGCCCAGTTGTTGTCATCGAAGGCAGCCAGGCATCTCCAGGAGCTAGCGTGTGTGTGTGTGTGTGCTCTGTTAGTACAGCACACATAAAAACCACCTCAGCCTCTCTATTTGCCATAAGGCCCAGTTGTTGTCATATAAGGCAGCCTCTCTCTGCCGTAAGGCCCAGTTGTTGTCATCGAAGGCAGCCAGGCATCTCCAGGAGCTAGCGTGCATGTGTGTGTGCTCTGTTAGTACAGCACGCATAAAACCACCTCAGCCTCTCTATCTGCTATAAGACCCAGTTGTTGTCATATAAGGCAGTCTCTATCTGCCGTAAGGCCCAGTTGTTGTCATTGAAGGCAGCCAGGCATCTCCAGGAGCTAGCGTGTGTGCTCTGTTAGTACAGCACACATAAAACCACCTTAGCCTCTCTATCTGCTATAAGGCCCAGTTGTTGTCATATAAGGCAGCCTCTCTCTGCCGTAAGGCCCAGTTGTTGTCATCGAAGGCAGCCAGGCATCTCCAGGAGCTAGCGTGTGTGTGTGTGCGCTGTTAGTACAGCACACATAAAACCACCTCAGCCTCTCTATCTGCTATAAGGCCCAGTTGTTGTCATCTAAGGCAGCCTCTATCTGCCGTAAGGCCCTATTGCTGTCATCTAAGGCAGCCATCTGCAGGAGTTAGTGTGTGTGCTGTGTGACTCCAGCACAATATACACTACCCACTACAATGCCTGGAAGACCGCCAAGGAGAGGCAGACAGTCCCGAGGCAAGAACACAGGGCAAGCAGGCTCTGTTTCTAGAGACAACAGTGCTGGTCGTGGACGTGGTCGTGCATCGTCATCAGCACGTGGCCATGGGACATGCTTGTCCTTGTTTTCGGCAGCTGGACATGTTGAGCCGCATCATGCCGAAGGCTTGGTAGAATGGATGACCAAGCCCTCCTCATCCTCTCTCACCCAGGCTCAGGGTACTGGCAAAGCAGCTGCCAACGCGTACTCAATGGCATCATCAGGCACCCCTTCCCTATACCCACCCTGTCCTCCTGAGGAGTCCCCCGAACTGTTTGAGCACATTGTTGGGTACATGCTCCAGGAGGATGCCCAACGTTTTGAAGGCTCGGATGATGATTCCCAGCTAGAGGAAGGCAGTAGCGTGAGCGCAGGGAGAGGGGATGCTGAAGGACAGCAATCTGGCAGTCATGTTCCACCAGCTGCAGCTTACTGCCAGGTTTGCTCCAGTGGTGAAGAGGGAGGGGATGATGAGGTCACTGACTCCACGTGGGTGCCTGAAGGGAGAGAGGAGGAGGAGGAGGAGGCGGCGGCACATGTCCAACGAGGCAGGATGCCCTCCAGAGGCCAGCTAGAGGCCAGCACACCAACTGAATCACACCGCAGAGCTCTGCCTGTGCAGGGCGCTGCCTCTGCACGTTATCACAAAAGTTCTTTAGTGTGGGCCTTTTTTGAGACGAGTGTATCAGATCGCACCACTGCTATTTGCAACATATGTCTCAAGCGTATCTCGCGTGGCCAAAACATCAGCCGTTTGGGAACCACAAGCATGACCAGACATATGCATATGACCTGCCATGCAGCTCGTTGGCAAGCGCACATTAAAGACCCACACCAAAGAACAAAGCGGACCTCTCCTTGCTCCTCATCAGCTGGGATCTCCAACCCCACTATATCTTCAGTCCTCTCTGAAAGCTGCTCTGAGAGGAATGAAGGTGTAGAATTAGGTGTGTCACAGCCAAGTACTTGCGGGCACTCTGTTAGCAGTACACCGACGTCCGACTCTACCAGGCAAATTTCCCTGCCCCAGCTGCTGGACCGTCGAAAGAAGTTTACTCCCAGCCATCCACATGCCCAGCGGTTGAATGCTAGCTTGGCTAAATTGCTAGCACTTCAACTGCTGCATTTTCAGTTGGTAGACTCGGCCCCTTCCGTGAGTTTGTTCAATTTGCGGTTCCTCAGTGGCAGGTTCCCAAACGCCACTTTTTCTCATGGAAGGTGATTCCAGGCTCTCTCCTGGCATGTGGAAGGCAATGTCCATGCCTCGCTGGACAGGGCGGTCAGCGGTAAGGTGCATATTACCGCTGACTCATGGTCCAGCAGGCATGGACAGGGACGTTACCTGTCTTTCACGGCCCATTGGGTCACTCTATTGGCAGCTGGGAGGGATGCAGGACAAGGTGCAGTAGTGTTGGAGGTTGTTCCGCCACCACGCCTCCAAAATGCTACTACTGGTTGTGACACACCTCTCTCCTCCACCCCCTCCTCTTCTTCTTCCTCCATGGCCTCTTCGAGTGCTCTGTCCTCGGAACCAGCGGTGCTCCGTAGGCATACAAGGGGCTACACGAGTACGCAGACAAAAAGATGCCATGCCGTGCTTGCGCTGGTGTGTTTGGGGGACAGGAGCCACACTGGGGCAGAGGTTCTGGCAGCTCTGCAGGGCCAGGCAGAGAGGTGGTTGAGGCCACGCCAGGAATGGTGGTTTCTGACAATGGCACCAACCTCCTCTCCGCCCTGCGACAGGGGCAGCTGACCCACTTGTGTCCTGTATGGCTCACGTCCTCAACCTGGCGGTTCAGCGGTTTTGGGCAGGTACCCAGGCTTACAGGATGTCCTGAGGCAGGCCAGGAAAGTCTGTGTGCATTTCCGCCGATCGTATAATGCCAGTGCTTGGCTGGCTGAGCTGCAAAAGGAGTTGAACCTGCCCAAGAACCGCCTTATATGTGACATGCCCACCAGGTGGAACTCAACGTTGGCCATGCTGCAGCGACTGCACACGCAGAAGAGGGCCATCAATGAGTACCTGTGCGACTACGGCATCAGGACAGGGTCAGGGGAGCTTGGATTTTTTTCCCCACGCCAGTGGAGCATGATCAGGGATGCATGCACTGTCCTGTCACCATTTGAGGAGGCCACGAGGATGGTGAGCAGTGACAGTGCATGCATCAGTGACACTGTACCTCTTGTCCACCTGTTAGAGCATACGCTGCATGGGATAATGGACAGGGCACTTGAGGCAGAACAGAGGCAGGAAGAGGAGGACTTCCTTGCCTCTTAAGGCCCCCTTTATCCAGACAGTGTTCCTTCTCTCCCACCCATCACACAGGAAGAGGATGAGGAGGAGGAGGAGGAGGAGAAGGATTGTGTGAGCATGGAGGTGGAGCCTGGCACTCAGCATCAGCAGCAGCAGCAGCAGTCTTTTATGGATGATGTACAGTCCCAACAAACCAGTGGACTTGTACGTGTCAGGGTTTCCGTCCGCTGCGCACGCTAGTGCGCAGGCGCACGGGTTCGGCTTCCCGGCTCATAGCCAGTGACAGGGAGAGAATGCGGCGGCGCGTGCGCACTCGTGTTCCCGCCAAGCGGCGCGCGCGCATGCGCAGTAGCGCGGCATCACCCCATGTGACCTCAGCGGCCCTATAAAAGGAGGGCCTCTGTGCCCAGACAGACGCTGGTTCGTCTGACAGCTGCTTCCTGTTGTATCCTGTACTTGTCCCTTGAAGATTGTCTTACCTGTTGCCAAACCCGGATCGTCCTGACTACTCTGCCTTCTCCTGACCTTGACCTTCGGCTTACTTACTTGGATTTGTTACCTTCTCCTGCCCTGGACCTTTGGCCTGTACCTTGGACTCTTCTGCTCAAAGATACCTTGTCTACCAGTGTTTGACCCTCAGCCTGCCTTGGACCCTTCTGCTCAAAGATACCTTGTCTACCAGTGTGTGACCCCCGGCCTGCATTTCACCTAACCTGCTTGTGTTTGATTCCCAGTCTGCTTGTTGTGTTCTCTATTAGGAACCCGTGGACATACTACCCAGCTCCAGTCTACCCTTCTCTACAACATCAGGAGCCCACGCCTGGTCACCATCCCTCCGGTGGCTTGTGCCTCTTGGTGCCAACTGTCCCTGTAGCACTTTCAGGGCAGTGGGCGCTGAGTCGCAAGGGCAACCGCTCTCGGCATCTTGGCCTCGGTGAGTACTAAGTTCCTGACAGTACGAACCAGCCATGACAGAGGCCAACAGAGCGGGTTCTCCACTGGACATGTTATGTCAGCAAGTGTCTGCCCTCACGGAGGCGGTACAGAAACTTCAGGAAGGCTACGCCCAAGTCGATACACGACTCCAACAACTGACCACGGCCGCTCCTTTAACTAATTCAGCTTCCGGGTCTACCAGTGGGACTTCTGCACCCCAGGCTCAACCTCCACCTGCCATGATGATGGCCGTACCTGAACCCAAGGTACCAATTCCAGAACGATTTTCAGGTGATCGCAGGAAGTTCAGGTCCTTCAAAAATGCTTGTTCCTTGTACCTTGCCCTGCAACCCCGAACCTTCTCCTCAGAAATTGTCAAAGTGGGGTTTATCATCTCCCTTCTCTCCGAGGAACCCCAATCTTGGGCCCATGGCCTGATGGAACAAAGAAACCCTCTCCTTAATACTGTTGATACATTTTTTGAAGCAATGGGCCAACTCTACGATGACCCCCAACGTAAGGCCACGGCTGAGTCCACTCTGCATACCCTCTCCCAGGGTAAAAGGCCTGTAGAGGACTATACAGCGGAGTTCCGCAAATGGTCTGCCGATACCACCTGGAATGAGGCAGCCCTCCTCTACCAGTATCGACTGGGATTGAGGGAGAGTTTGAAGGACGAGATAGCCCGGGTTGAGCCTCCTACTTCTTTAGAGGAATTGATCCAGGTAGCCACCAAGCTGGATCGACGTATGCGGGAACGTCGCTCAGAACGTGTACAAGGGTCCCGACCAATATGGGTTTCCCCAAGGATGCCAACTGCTTATCCGACCGTTCCATCCGGTCCAGCGGCCCCTGAAGGGGAACCAATGCAACTGGGCTTAGTTCGTCCCCGCCTTACCCAGGAGGAACGGCAACGAAGACGGAGATCCAATCTGTGCCTCTATTGCGGGGGTCCCGGACATTTCCTCCTAAATTGTCCCATCCGGCCTAGTAAGTTGCCATCTCAGCCTTTCATGAATTGTCAAGCCGTCAATCGGGCCCAGACTTATGTGACTCTTTCTGTTTCCCTACAGCTAGCGGGAAGGAAGATCCGGCTACCAGCCGTGATTGACTCAGGTGCTTGCAGCTGCTTCCTGGATATCTCTATCGCCAAGGAATGGCACATTCCTTGCTTCAACAAGTCAAATCCTCTATTGGTCCATTTGGCTGATGGGTCCCTGCCACAATCTGGTCCAGTAACCCAGGAGACTTCTCCTATCCTCACCACCACAGATTCTGGCCACCAAGAGTTCCTACGGTTTGATCTCATATCTTCTCCAATGTTTCCCATCATCCTTGGACTTCCCTGGCTGCAAGCTCATGACCCCCAAATTCACTGGAACAGGAAGGAGGTCTCCTTCTCGTCACCATATTGTCACCAACACTGCACCTCTCCAACCTCCTGCTCCGTCCTATCGGTCATCTCGACATCAGAGAATATTCAGCACATTCCCCCGGTCTATCAAGACTTTAAAGATGTCTTTGACAAGAAAAAGGCCGACCACCTACCACCACATCGGGCCTATGACTGCCCCATCGAATTGCTCACAGGCTCCGCAATTCCTTTTGGGCGCATATTTCCTCTATCAGAGACCGAGCTAAAGGCCCTCAAGGCCTACATTGACGAGAATCTCGAGAAAGGCTTTATTCGGCCATCCACCTCTCCAGCAGGCGCTGGTATTTTCTTCGTTGGTAAAAAAGATGGTTCACTCAGGCCCTGCATTGATTATCGGGAGCTTAATAAAATCACTATAAAAAACCGATATCCTTTACCACTTATTCCCGAACTCTTCCAGCGGTTCCGGTCAGCTAAAGTTTTCTCTAAACTCGACTTAAGGGGTGCCTACAACCTTGTCAGAATCCGTGCAGGGGATGAGTGGAAGACAGCCTTCAGGTCTCGCTTTGGCCACTATGAATATTTGGTGATGCCATTTGGCCTATGTAACGCTCCAGCTACTTTCCAGCACCTGGTTAATGAAATTTTTAGAAAATACTTGGATGACTTTTTAGTCGTGTACTTAGACGACATTCTCGTTTTTTCAGCCACTTTGGAGTTGCACCGGGAACATGTTAGAAAGGTCCTCACCATTCTCAGAGCCCATCAGCTCTATCTTAAAGCTGAAAAATGCGAGTTTGAAAGATCTACAGTACAGTTTCTGGGGTTCATCATCTCAACTAAAGGCACCTCCATGGACCCACAAAAGGTCAAGGCAGTGGTAGACTGGCCACCTCCCAAGGACAAAAGAGCTGTACAGAGGTTCATCGGTTTTGCTAATTTTTATAGGAGGTTCATCGCCGGATTCTCTGCCATTGTGGGACCAATCACTCAACTGACCCGCCTACACAGCCGTTTCCAGTGGTCCCAGGAAGCCCAGGAAGCTTTTGTCAAACTAAAGACTCTCTTCACGTCCGCTCCTATCTTACGGCACCCAGACCCACTGCTACCTTTTGTCCTGGAAGTGGACGCCTCGGAGTCGGCCACAGGTGCCATCCTCTCCCAACGCCATGGGCCGAAAGCCCTGTTACACCCAGTGGCCTTCGCCTCCCGAAGACTCAATCCGGCCGAGAAAAACTATGACGTGGGTGATCGGGAGCTATTGGCCATCAAATCCGCGCTGGAGGAGTGGAGATACCTCCTTGAAGGAGCAGTTCACCCAATTACCATTTTTACAGACCATAAAAATCTTGAATACCTTCGCACGGCTAAACGCTTAAGACCCCGTCAAGCCCGTTGGGCACTCTTCTTTTCAAGGTTTACATTCCACATTTCCTACCGGCCAGGATCAAAGAACGGCAAGGCAGATGCTCTATCCCGTATCTTCCCAGACTCCTCTCAGGTATCAGAACCCAGCACCATTCTTACTCCTCAGAACTTCCTACTACTCACACCCACGGACCTGATCTCTGCTTTATCCACTGCTTCAGCTCATTGTAAAGATCCCATTCTGGACACCCTAGAGAAACGTGAAAGTCTGTTCTGGCTCCAAGATAAGATTTTTGTCCCCTCAGAGGTAAGACCTGTAGTCTTGAGAACTTTACACGACCATAAACTAGCTGGTCACTTTGGGGTACGGAAAACCGCAGAACATATCTCCCGCACCTTTTGGTGGCCAGGCTGGAGAAGGGATTGTCAAAGATACGTATCCTCCTGTATTACCTGTCAGCGAAACAAGGGTCCTAAAGCAAAGCCTTGGGGTTTACTCAGGCCTCTACCCATTCCAGAACGACCTTGGGCCGATATTTCGATGGATTTCATCGTAGAATTACCTCCATCACAAGGTTTTACTACCATCCTAGTGGTAGTGGATCGGCTGTCCAAAATGAGTCACTTTTTGCCCATGATCGGCACTCCCTCTGCTCTGGAGACCGCCAACATTTTTGTCAAGGAGATTGTTAGACTTCATGGGGTACCCAAGAGCATCGTCTCGGATAGGGGCCCACAATTCACCTCAAAATTTTGGAAAGAACTTTGCAAAACCTTGGATATCAACATTTGTCTTTCATCTGCCTACCACCCACAAAGTAATGGTCAAACTGAACGCACTAATCAAACTCTTGAACAATACTTACGATGTTTCTGTTCTTCCGCACAAGACGACTGGTCCTCTCTATTATCTTTTGCAGAATTTGCATATAATAACTCCTCCCATTCGACCACAAATCAGACTCCGTTTTGGGCTAACTTTGGGTTTCATCCTTCTTTTCTCCCTAATGTTGTTTCTGAATCACGGGTTCCCGCTGTACAAGAACGGATAAGGTACATTCAAACCAACTTCAAAAAACTTCAAGACGCCATGCAACACGCCCAGGAAGGATATAAAAAATATCACAACAAGGGAAGAGAGGAGAACCCTCATTTCAAGATTGGGGAAAAGGTATGGCTGGCAACTACCCATCTTAAGATCGCGTGTCCTGCAAGGAAGTTGGGTCCCAAGTTTATTGGACCATTTGAAATAAAGAAGATGGTAAATCCCGTAGCTTTTGAACTGGCCCTACCCAGTTCCTACAGAATACACCCAGTATTCCATGCCTCCCTTCTGAGACCCTTGGTCCCCAGTCCTTTTCCGAACAGAGAAGAAGGTCCTCCTCCACCTATAACAATTGATGGAGTAGAAGAATACGAAGTAGAGTCGTTACTTGGCTGCAGGAAGGTGGGTCGCCAGCTTAAATTCTTAGTAAAATGGAAGGGCTATCCACCAGAGGATAATTCTTGGGAACCATCCAGAAACCTCCATGCCCCAAGATTAATCAAGATCTTCCGACAAGAACACCCTGAATTGATGGAGAGCCTGGGCGTCCGGAGGCCGCCCCTCAGGGGGGGGCACTGTCAGGGTTTCCGTCCGCTGCGCACGCTAGTGCGCAGGCGCACGGGTTCGGCTTCCCGGCTCATAGCCAGTGACAGGGAGAGAATGCGGCGGCACGTGCGCACTCGTGTTCCCGCCAAGCGGCGCGCGCGCATGCGCAGTAGCGTGGCATCACCCCATGTGACCTCAGCGGCCCTATAAAAGGAGGGCCTCTGTGCCCAGACAGACGCTGGTTCGTCTGACAGCTGCTTCCTGTTGTATCCTGTACTTGTCCCTTGAAGATTGTCTTACCTGTTGCCAAACCCGGATCGTCCTGACTACTCTGCCTTCTCCTGACCTTGACCTTTGGCTTACTTACTTGGATTTGTTACCTTCTCCTGCCCTGGACCTTTGGCCTGTACCTTGGACTCTTCTGCTCAAAGATACCTTGTCTACCAGTGTTTGACCCTCAGCCTGCCTTGGACCCTTCTGCTCAAAGATACCTTGTCTACCAGTGTGTGACCCCCGGCCTGCATTTCACCTAACCTGCTTGTGTTTGATTCCCAGTCTGCTTGTTGTGTTCTCTATTAGGAACCCGTGGACATACTACCCAGCTCCAGTCTACCCTTCTCTACAACATCAGGAGCCCACGCCTGGTCACCATCCCTCCGGTGGCTTGTGCCTCTTGGTGCCAACTGTCCCTGTAGCACTTTCAGGGCAGTGGGCGCTGAGTCGCAAGGGCAACCGCTCTCGGCATCTTGGCCTCGGTGAGTACTAAGTTCCTGACAGTACGTGGCTGGGAGGAGGTGGCTGGCGATCATGTCGTCCTCAGTAAACCAGAAGACTCTGGACCGAATGCCTCAGCTAACCTATGTTGCATGGCCTCCCTGATCCTGCAAAGCCTGCGGAAGGATCCTCGTATTCTTCGGATCAAGGAGAGGGACCATTACTGGCTGGCCACTCTCCTTGATCCACGGTACAAGGGTAAGGTTGCAGACCTTATCTTGCCATCGCAGAGGGAGCAGAGGACGAGACATCTCAGGGAGGCCTTGCAGAAAGGTCTGTGCAACGCGTTCCCAGAGACTGGGAGGTTACAAACTCCTGGTCCTGGACGACGAGTTGCTAAGGGCTTCGGTCAGTAGCAGAAGGAGCGGTGGGGAAGGTGGACGTCTGACCGATGTGTTCAGACAATTTTTTAGTCCGCAGCCCCAAGGTATGATCGGTTCCAGCAACCATCGCCAGCGTCTGATATACATGGTGTAGGAATACCTAGGGGCAAGGTCAGACTTGGACACCTTTCCCACCGAAAATCCTCTGGCTTACTGGGTCTTGAGGATGGATCACTGGCCAGAGCTTGCACAGTATGCAATTGAGCTACTGGCCTGTCCTGCATCCAGCGTTCTTTCCGAACGCACATTCAGTGCTGGAGGCTTTGTCACCGATCACAGGGTGCGCCTGTCCACTGACTCGGTTGATCGACTGACCTTCATAAAGATGAATCAGTCTTGGATCACCACCAGCTACCAGGCACCTGAAGCGGATATAACTATCACATCCCTTCAAGACTGCCTATGCTGATGCTGAGTGACTGTCCTGTTGTGTTCACTGACTATCCTCTTCCTCCTCCTCAATGATCCATTCCTTGATAGCTTGGAAGAACATTTTTGTTTCTGGGTGCCACCACACCAGTGGCTAAGGCCCAATTTTTCAGCCGCTGTTTAACAGGGGCGTGTAATTAAAAATTTTTATGCAATGATTTGCAACAGGTCTCATTGCTGTGCTCAGAGTACAGTATCTGTGAGGGGTTGCAGTGTTGTGGCACCAGCACCAGTGCCTAAGGCACAATTTTTCAGCCCCTGTTTAACAGGGGCGTGTAATTACAAATCTTGATCTAATAATTCTCAGCAGGGCCCATTCCTGCGCCCACCAAGAGTAACTGTGAGGGCTTACAGTCTTGTGGCAACACCGTCCACCACCAAAGGCCCAATTTTTCAGCCCCTGTTTAACAGGGGCGTGTAATTACAAATCTTGATCTAATAATTCTCAGCAAGGCCCATTCCTGCGCCCACCAAGAGTAACTGTGAGGACTTACAGTCTTGTGGCAACACCGTCCACCACCACCACCAAAGGCCCAATTTTTCTGCCCTGTTCAACAGGTGCATGCAATTACAAATCTTGATCTAATAATTCACAGCAGGGCCCATTCCTGCGCCCACCAAGAGTAACTGTGAGGGCTTACAGTCTTGTGGCAACACCGTCCACCACCACCACCAAAGGCCCAATTTTTTTGCCCTGTTCAACAGGTGCATGCAATTACAAATCTTGATCTAATAATTCACAGCAGGGCCAATTCCTGTGCCCACCAAGAGTAACTGTGAGGGCTTACAGGTTTGTGGCTATACCAACATCTAATGGGGCAAATTTCTGCAGAGTATATACGGCAGGCCCCTACTTTCAAACATCCAACTTACAAACGACTCCTACTTGCAAACGGAAGGAGAAAACAGGAAGTTAGAGGAAATCTACCCCTAGGAAGGGAAATTCTATCCTGTTAGATTTCATTTGGGGAAAAGGTATCTCCTCTCTACTGATGCTTTATCACCAATCCTTGTTTCAATAAAAACCCCACTTTTCCAAAAACATTTGTCATTGGGACGGAAAGTGAGGTGAAATGTTCTGAACAGGTGCACAGACAGCAAAACAAATGTTACAGGGGTGATAACCCCTCCCTATGTTCTCCAAAAAGCTTAAAAATAGATTTTTTTTGGATGGAGCTACACTTAAAAATGTACCTGTTCAGATTCTACTTAAGAACAAACCTACAGTCCCTGTCTTGTTTGCACCGTCTGTATACTGCTGTTCAGAGTATATAGGGTTGTAGGTATAGGGTTTTATTTTGGGTGCAGGGTTCCCCTTAATATCCATACAAGACCCAAAGGGGCTGGGGTGGGGGGGGGGGGGTGATGGAGTAGCCATGCCATTTTAAACCTGCAATAATATGTGTATTTATTTTTATTTTTTTTAAAAGTGAACTTATCCTTTAACTCCCTTATCCCCTCCTCTCCTTACCTAGCTAATACAACTGGTAAAACTTACCTTCTCCAAAAGGTCCTTGAGGTCAGGGTTCATTTTTGGTGAATAATACGGATGGCGTTTTTTTAAAAATGCCTTCGTCACATTATAGTATGCGATAAATGGGTATTTGCCCGTCGCCATCTCATAGATCGTAGCACAAAACTTGAAATAATCTACAGCCCAGTTGTAAGGTTTTTTCTGCGCCAAATCTGTAGAAATATCCAAAAGAAAGGAAGGATTAGGACATTGAAAAAGAATGTGAAGCAATACAAACACAATGAAGTCAGAAGACGGATAGAACATTTCTTACCTCTGGCGTCTGTTCCTGCGAATCTATCAATCATAGTTTCGTAGACATGTTACCGCCGATCGTAAGTCGGCGATTTTATATTGTCCAGAAGGATATTGTCTGGTTTTATGTCTCTATGTATGATGCCCATGGTGTGGAGGTATTGAAGACTGCACAGGATCTCCGCATATATGAATCTTAAATAGAAAAAAATCATGTAAGTATTGGCATCAGGAGCAATTTTGTATTTTTCCACAAATCTGCATTTTTTTTTAAGGAAAATTAAAAAACCCCAAACAATTATCCATTTTATGACCGCAGAGGCCCAGTAAAATGGCGACTGTTGCAAATTTGTTTGGTGTAAGATATTTTTACAATAGTTTATCATAGAGTGATTAGCACTACTCAAAAATTAAAACTGGAGAAAGACAAAAAAGAAGAGAAATGCTTTGCTGTTACGTCTCCCTTTTGAAAATATAATGTATCAATTATAATAATACAGTATCTGACAAAAGAAAAAGAGTATTTTTTAATGAGCATATGTTTAAACCACTTCAGCCCCCGATTTTTTGAGATATGGCACTGTGACACTTTAACTGACAATTGCACGGTTGTACGACACTGTACCCAAACAACATTTATATCCTTTTTTTCCCCCACAAATAAGAGCTTTCTTTTGGTGGTATTTGGTCACCTCTGCGGTTTTTATTTATTGCACTATTAACAAAAAAAAAGCGAAAATTTTGAAAAAAATAAAACTATATTTTTACTTTCTGCTATAATAAATATCCCACATATATAAAAAAAAACAAATGTATTCATCAGTTTAGGCCAATATGTATTCTGCTACATATTTTTGGTAAATAAAATCACAATAACCGTTATAGAGTCTACAAAATAGGGGAAAGATTTAGGGACTTTTATATTGTTTTTACTGGTAATGGCGATGATCTGCGATTTTGCGTCAGACAAATCTGACCCTAAGTGACACTCTTTGTGGACCAGTGACACCAATACATTGATGCCAAAGCATGGGGGAAATACGCCCCTAATATTAGGGGCAAATCGCCACTCCACCCCTGCCCCCATGCTTCAGCATATATGCTCTTTTTTTTAACTGTGGTGGTGAAATCACCTACTACAGCGCTGGAGTCACGGCTTTATGTATCATAGTTACATAGTTAATAAGGTTGAAAAAAGAAGTCCATCTGGTTCAACCATAAAAATCAATAAAATACAAAAAAATATTGTACAATCTCATATACCCAATTATATACCCACAGTTGATCCAGAGGAAGGCAAAAAACTCCAATAGAGCATGCTCCAGTTTGCTACAGCAGGGGGAAAAATTCCTTCCTGATCCCCGAGAGGCAATCGGATTTTCCTCTGGATCAACTTTACCTATAAATGTTAGTACCCAGTTATATTAAGTACATTTAGGACAGTATCTGTGCCTTTCTTAAAGCAATCTACTGAGCTTGCCAAAACCACCTCTGGAGGGAGTCTATTCCACATTTTCACAGCTATTACTGTGAAGAAACCTTTCCGTATTTGGAGATGAAATCTCTTTTTTACTAGACGTAAAGAGTGCCCCCTTGTCCTCCGTGTTGACCGCAAAGTGAACAACTCAACACAAAGTTCACTATAGGGACCCCTTATATATTTGTACATGTTAATCATATCCCCCCTTAATCTCCTCATCTCAAGAGTGAATAAATTCAGTTCCTCTAATCTTTACTCATAGCTGAGTTCCTCCATGCCTCTTTTCAGTTTGGTTGCCCTTTCTCTGCACTTTCTCCAGTTCCCGATATCCTTTTTTAGAACTGGTGCCCAAAACTGAACTGCATATTCCAGATGAGTTCTTACTAATGATTTGAACAGGGGCAAAATTATATTACCAGTACATTGCTGGTCCTTGTTGTGCATATATTGTAATATTCTTTTTTTTTTTCATGCAGCCTGTGGACTGAATGAAAAAAGAGATTGATCGGAGGGTATGCCCACCATTAGAATACTGCCCTGCATCATCCCACTTCTAATGATGGGCATACATGCACCGTTTTTTTTTAACTGTGGTGGGGAAATCACCTCCTACATCGCTGGAGTCGCTATTTTACGTATCGTGAGAGCAAAACCTGTTGCTGTCAAGATACATAAATCAGTGCTGCAGCTGAATGGCGTACCAGAAAAGAAAACAATGGTAACAATAAAACACAGTAACAATAAAATATAAATAAATAATAAAAAATTATTTTTTTTATTGTGTTTTACTTTTTTTTTTCACTTTTATTTGTAACTGTAATGCTGCGTACACACGATCGGGAATTCTCGTCGGAAAAAACTCTGACGGTTTTTCCGACGGAATTCCGAGCTGTGTTGCCTACACACGATCACACCAAATTCCGACGGTCAATAACACAGCGGCATAATACACATTCGACAGCACTATAAAAGGGAAGTTTAATGCTTCCGAGCATGCGTCGAATTGTTTCCAAGAATGCGTCGGAATTTTGCGTGTCGGAATTGCATACACACGATCGGAAAATCCGATAGAAAGGTTTTCCGTCGGAAAAATTGAGAACAGGTTCTCAATTCAAAGTCCGTCGGAAATTCCGACAGAAAAAGACCGTTGGGCATACACACGGTTGGAAAATCCGATGAAAGGCTCCCATCGGACTGTTTCCATTGGAAATTCCGACCGTGTGTACGCCGCATAAAGGTTCCAGGTTCGGGTCTCTAAAAATGCGATGGCATCTTTGGAGACCCTATGAAAGTGTACCCTCCTCCTACTCCTGTCACTATATCCCCCCTCCTCCTGTTACTATATCCCCCCCCTCCTCCTCCTGTCACTATATCCTCCTCCTCCACTATATCCCCTCCTCCTGTCACTTTATCCCCTCTCCTCCTCCTTCTGTCACTATATCATGCCCTCCTCCTCCTGTCAGTATATCCCCCCTTCGCCACTATATCCCCCCTCCTGTCACTATATCTCCCCCTCCTGTCACTTTATACCCCTCCTCCTTCTGAACTATATCCCCTTCCTCCTGCTACTATAGCCCCCCCTCTTCCTGTCACTATATCCCTCTTCCTGTCACTATATCTCCTATACCCCCCTCCTCCTTTCATTATATCTCCTCCCTCCTCCTGTCATTATATCTCCTCCCTCCTCCTGTCACTATATCCCCCTCCTCCTCCTGTCACTATATCCCCAACCTCCTCCTGTCACTATATCTCCCCTCCTCCTCCTCCTGTCACTATCTCCCCACCCCCTCCTCTTATCACTATATCTCCCCCTCTTCCTCTTAGCACTATATCTCCCCCTTCTCCTCCTGTCACTATATTCCCCTCCTCCTCCTGTCACTGTCTGTCAAAGGACCCTCGGCCTCCTGCTGTTCCTAGCTCCAGGTGCTAGAGCCCCGACTGGGCACTTCTTCAATCAAGTACCAAGTCCATCTTGCACGGGTACCTCTGCTCCCAGAAGATCTTCTGCCTATGTGTACCTGCTAGCAACCCGTGCCCCTCCGTGCCCAGTGCCCGCTGTTCCACCTTCAGGGGTACTGTGCACCTAGTTGCAAGGGAAGCAGCTCTCAGCAACTCGGCCTTGGTGAGTACCTGACAGTACAAACCAGCCATGTCAGAGGCAGACAGAGCTGGCTCACCCCTCGAGGACCTCTGCCGGCAGGTTGCAGCCCTCACCCAAGCTGTACAGCGACTCCAAGATGGCTACTTTCAGATTTAGGGCCGCCTACAGCACCTGGCTACCTCTCCCAGTCCTCCGGATTCCTCACCCTCTGCAGCTAGCAGCACTTCACTCCGAATCAGTGAAAGTGGGGTTCATCATTTCACTACTATCTGATGAGCCTCAGTCTTGGGCCCATAACCTCCTAGAACAGAAGAGCTCCCTTCTTTATTCTGTGGAGACTTTCTTTGAAGCCATGTCACAGTTGTACGACGATCCCCAACGCACCACCATGGCCGAAGCCATCCTGCATTCCCTAACCCAGGGAAAGAGACCGGTGGAGGACTACATTGTGGCATTTCGGAAATGGTCCGGGGACACTAACTGGGCCTCTCAGAGACTTTAAAGGACGAATTAGCCCGGGTAGATACCCCTGCATCCCTGGAAGATCTGGTCTAGCTGGCTACCAAACTTGACCGACGTCTACGGGAGCGTCACTCTGAATGCCTTCAGTCACCTAGACCAACATGGATGCTACCCCGGGTACCTCCTGTACCCGCACCTGTTCCAGTTTCTGTTCCTTCTACTGACAGCGAACCCATGCAGCTGGGTTTGGTCCGGGCTCCGCTCACCCCTGATGAGAGATTCCGTCGGCGTCAAGCCAACCTTTGCCTATACTGTGGGGAGGTGGGCCATTTCCTACACAGCTGCCCTGTGAGACCCAGTAAGTGCCAACCTCATGTTGCTGTAAATTCTCAAATTGAGGGTTCCACTCAGTCTCATCTTGTCCTCCCAGTTTATTACAGGTGGTGGAAGAGGAGGTTCGGCTGGGAGCCATTATTGACTCTGGGGCCTGCAGTTGTTTTATGGATATATCGTTAGCTCGGAATCTGCACATCCCACTTCGCACCAAGAAACAACATCTTCAAATCCACTGGCTGATGGCTCCTTACCCTGCTCAGGTCCTGTGACCCAAGAAACAGAACCTATCCCAACTTCTACAGACTCTGGTCATCACAAATTTTTTCGCTTTGACATCATTAATTCTCCTATGTTTCCGATCATCCTTGGGTTTCCATGGCTGCAAGCTCACGATCCACGGATTGACTGGAGCAAGAAAGAAGTGCTCTTTTCCTCTGCCTATTGTTCGCAACACTGCTTCCTGTCGACCTCCAACAAGTCCACCTCCTGCTTAACTATACAGACTAGTCCTGACAATCTCCAACATGTCCCTCCAGCCTATCATGACTTTCTGGACATATTCGATAAAAAGAAGGCCGATAGTTTGCCACCCCATCGGCCTTATGATTGCCCGATTAACCTGCTGCCCAGTTCTGAAATTCCATTTGGCCGGATTTTTCCTTTGTCAGAGAATGAATTGGAAGCCCTACGCTCCTATATAAATGAGAACCTGGAAAAAGGATTCATCCGATCATCACCCTCTCCAGCTGGCGCAGGCATCTTTTTCATTGAAAAAAATGATGGTTTTCTCAGGCATTGTATGGACTACAGGGAACTCAATAAAATCACTATCAAGAACAGGTACCCGCTTCCTCTCATCCCTGAGAACGCCTTCAACGCCTAAGAACTGCCCAAATATTCACTAAATTAGATCTTCGCCTAAGAACTGCCCATCAGGTACTCACCAGGGCCGAATTGCTGAGAGCGGCTTCCCTTGCAACTGGGTGCGCAGTGCCCCTGAGAGTGGAACAGTGGCACTGGGCATGGAGGGGCACGGGTTGCCAGCAGGTACTGGAGACTGTAGGACTTCTGGCAGCGAGGTGGCCCGTGCAGGGTGGAGTTGGTATTTGGCTGGAGAGAGGCCCGGCTGGGGCTCAAACACCTGAAGCTGGAGATGGAGCCTGTAAGCAGGACTGGAGGTGAAGGCCGAGGGTCAAACATAAGGAAGTCCAAACAGGAACAGAGTCTTGGAGACAAGCCAGGGGTCATAGACGGAAGTCAAGCAGCAGGCTGAGCATTTAACACAAGGAGCAGGCAGAGACAAGTCCAGGAGGGAGCCGAGGGTCAAACACAGGTATCCAGCAGATAGAGAAGTCCGAGAGGCAGCCAAGGGTCAAAATGTAAGAAAAGATCCAAGAGTAGTCAGGTCAATCCGGGTCACAACGGGTAGGCTCAGGAAACACAGGTAAGACACAGGAACACAGGAGCTGAAAAGACAAACCAGCAATGACATGGAACACAGAGCTGTCTTTTATAGGGCTGGCAGGAAATTACGTTGTGCGCACAGCCGTGCGCACGTGCACCTGCGTGCGCCGACCCGCAATACCGTGTGCGCGTGAACATGCTAATTTGCGCACCCGTATGCGCAGACCCGCCGAATCGCGCACCTGTGTGCGCCGTTGCGTTATTCTACCCCATAGGCGTGCAGGGACGCGCCGACGCTGACAGGTTTGCAATCTGGTAGTCTTCTGACAGTGCCCCCCCCCCCCAAGGGGCAGCCTCCGGATGCCCAACCTGGCTGGTATTACTGGGTGTTTCTGGTGAAAGGCCCGTATTAAGCGGGGAGCATGGATATTGTTAGAGGGTTCCCAGGAACTGTCTTCACGGGGATACCCCTTCCACTTCACTAAATACTGGGTTTGCCCCCCCCCCTCTTTCTGTAGTCCAGTATTGCCTCCACCTCGAACTCTTCCTCTCCTTCGATTTGAATTGGTGGAGGTGGTGTTACAGTAAAAGAGTTGGGGATCACTGGTTTTAGCAAAGATGCGTGAAACACCGGGTGGATCTTGTAGGAACTGGGTAAGTTTAACTCAAAGGCCACTGGGTTCACCATTCTCTTGATTTCAAAAGGGCCAATGAACTTTGGACCGAGCTTCCGGGATGGGTAAGGTAGTCTAAGGTTGACAGTTGATAGCCACACTTTTTCCCCGATCTTAAAACTTGGGCAGTCCTTTCTCCCTCTGTTGTAGTACTCCTCATAATCTTTTTGTGCTTTTTTCATAGCTTCTTGGATTTGCAAAAAGTTGTTTTGGATTGATTTTACCCGTTCCTGTGCTGCAGGAGTTGAGACTTCAGGTACGGAATCTGGCAGGAAGGAAGGGTGAAACCCGTAATTGGCCCCAAAAGGCGTTTGGTTAGTGGCAGAGTGTATGGAGTTGTTATAGGCGAATTCTGCGCAAGGCAGAAGAGAGGACCAGTTGTCTTGGGAATAGGAGCAAAAGCAACGGAGGTATTGCTCTAACGTTTGATTAGTCCTCTCCATCTGGCCATTGATTTGTGGGTGATAGGCAGAGGAGAGGGAGGTCTTGATCTCTAGAGATTTGCAACGGTCCTTCCAGAACTTGGAAGTAAACTGAATTCCCCTATCCGACACAATGTTGAGAGGGACGCCATGCAGTCTTACTATTTTTTTTTATGAAAATATTTGCCGTGGCTACAGCAGAAGGAGTGCCTAACATGGGTAAAAAGTGCGCCATTTTAGAGAGGCGATCAACTACTACTAGAATCGTAGAGAACTTGTCAGAGGGCGGCAGATCGACAACTACTAGGAATCGTAGTGAACTTGTCAGAGGGCGGCAGATCACAATGAAATCCATGGAGATTTCTCTCCATGGGCGCTCAGGGATAGGTAAGGACCTCAAAAGTCCCCAAGCCTTGGTATTTGACCCCTTACTACGTTGGCACACCACACAGGACTGGACGTAGTTTTTGCAATCTTGTCTCCAACCCGGCCACCAAAAGGAGCGATTGATCAAATCAGCTGTCTTCTGGATCCCAAAGTGTCCTGCCAATTTGTGATCATGGAAAGTTTCTAGGATTTGTAGTCTTACCGGAGGAGGAACAAATACCCTGTTCTGGGACCACAGTAAGCCATCTTTCCTTTCCAAGGAGGATGCTTCAGGCTCGGTGACTTGGTTAGTGGCTTGTTTAATGGCTGTTTTAAGATCGGGTTGGATGAGTTGGAGGAAGTTATGGGGAGATAGAATGGTTGCAGGTTCAGTTGATTCATTGGCTTCCGGGAACATTCGGGAGAGTGCGTCCGCCTTCCCGTTCTTAGAACCGGGGCGATAAGAAACATAGAAATTAAACCGGGAGAAAAAGAGGGCCCATCGTGCTTGTCATGGTCTGAGGCGCTTAGCTGCTCGGAGGTATTCCAGATTTTTGTGATCTGTGAAAATCATGATGGGTTGGGACGCACCCTCCAGTAGGTATTGCCATTCTTTCGGGGGCGAACTTTATGGCAAGGAGTTCTCGGTCATTAACATCATAGTTCTTTTCTGGGGGAGTAAGCCTACGTGAAGCAAAGGCGACCGGATGGAGGATGGCCTTTGGGCCGCTTCTTTGAGAGAGGATAGCCCCTGTTGCGGTTTCAGAAGCATCAACTTCTAATACGTAAGGTAGAATTGGTTCAGGATGTTGGAGTATGGGAGCAGACATGAAAAGTTTCTTTAGTTCTTCAAAGGCTTCCTGGGCCTGTCGGGACCATTGGAATTTAACTTGCTGACGAGTCAGTTGGGTGATGGGAGAGATAAGTGTGGAAAACCCCTTAATAAACCTGCGATAGAAATTGGTGAAGCCAACGAATCACTGAACCCCCTTTTTATCTGAGGGGGCTGGCCACTCCTGGATAGCTCTAACCTTTTGTGGGTCCATTGCGATTCCTCCTGTCGAGATGATGAACCCAAGGAACTGGATGGTGTCCTTTTCAAACTCGCATTTTTCCCCTTTTAGGTAGAGCCCGTGTCTTCTGAGGACTAGGAGGACCTTCTTCACATGGGTACGATGCAGTTCTAATGAGGTGGAAAAAATCAGAATATCGTCAAAGTACACAATGACAAAATTATCTAAGTACTCACGGAAAATGTCATTGACCAGGTGCTTGAATGTGGCCGGGGCATTACAAAGCCCAAAGGGCATTACTAGGTACTCAAAATGTCCAAACCTAGATCTGAAGGCCGTTTTCCATTCATCCCCATCACGTATTCGGACAAGATTATATGCCCCCCGAAGATCTAGTTTAGTAAATATTTGGGCAGCTCTGAGGCATTGGAAAAGTTCAGGGATGAGGGGAAGCGTATACCTGTTCTTGATAGTAATTTTATTGAGCTCCCTATAGTCCACACAAGGCCTCAGAGATCTGTATTTTTTCTTGACGAAAAAGATACCTGCGCCAGCCGGGGAGGAGGAAGGACGGATTAACTATTTTTCCAAATTCTCGTCAATGTATGAGCGCAGAGCTTCCAACTGAGTCTCTGACAATGGGAAAATTCCTCCGAACGGGATCTCAGAATCGGGAAGCAGATCTATCGGACAATCATAAGGTCGATGGGGCGACAGACTATCAGCCTTTTTCTTATCAAAAATGTCCAGAAACTCATGGTAGGCTGAAGGGACATGTTGGAGGCTGTCTGGAACTGACTGTATGGTGAGACAGGAGGTGAACTTCTCAGAGGCCGGCAGGTCACAGTGCTGTGAGCAATAGGCGGAGGAGAAGAGCACTTCCTTCTTGCTCCAGTTGATCTGAGGATCATGGGCTTGCAGCCATGGGAACCCAAGAATGACCGGAAACAGAGGTGAACTGATGATATCAAAGTAACGGAATTCACTATGACCAGAGTCTGTGGATGTCCGCATGGGTTCTGTCTCTTGGGTCACAGGGCCTGAGCAAGGTAAAGAACCATCAGCCAGATGAATTTGTAAGTAATGTCCTTTGCTTCGAAGGGGAATGTGCAGGCTTTGGGCTAAGGGAGCGTCCATGAAACAGCTGCAGGCCCCGGAATCAATGATAGCTTGCAGCCGCACCTCCTCTTCCGCCACCTGTAATGAGATCGGGAGGACAAGGTGAGATTGGGTAAAACCAGCAACTTAAAAGTTCATGGCAAAACGAGGTTGGCACTTACTGGGTCTTACAGGGCAGTTACGTAGGAAGTGGCCTGCCTCCCCACAATACAGGCAGAGGTTGGCTTGACGCCGGCGGAGTTTCTCATCGGAGGTGAGTGGAGACGTAGCTGCATAGGTTCACAGTCGGTGGCAGGAGAAGAGACCGGAGCGGGTGCAGGGACAGGAGGTACCCGTGGTAACATCCAGGTTGGTCGCGGTGTCTGGAGACGTTCGGAGCGATGCTCCCGCAGGCGTCTATCAAGTTTGGTGGCCAACTGGATCAGGTCTTCCAGGGACGTGGGAGTATCCACCCGGGCTAACTCATCTTTTAAAGTCTCTGAAAGGCCCAGACCAAATTGGTACTTAAGAACGGCCTTGTTCCAATTGGTGTCCCCAGACCATTTTCGAAACTCCACAGTGTAATCCTCCATGTGTCTTTTCACCTGGGTTAAGGTGTGCAGGATGGATTCAGCTGTGGCAGTGCGTTGAGGGTCATCATATAACTGGGCCATAGTCTCAAAGAAGGTTTCCACTGAGTCAAGAAGGCCACTTTTCTGCTCCAGGAGGTTATGTGCCCAGGACTGGGGTTCATCGGATAACAGGGAGATGATGAATCCTACTTTGACAGATTCAGAGTGGAAAGTCCTAGGTTGAAGGGCCAAGTACAAAAGGCATGCTTTTGAAGTCCCTGAACTTCTTGCGATTTCCAGAAAAGCGCTTAGGAGTAGGGACCCTGGGTTCTGGACAGGCCATGACCACTGCAGGTGCTGAGCTGCCTTGTCCTAGTGAGGCAGAAGTGCTGCTGGCTGAAGCAGATGAGGGATCCGAGGGGCTTGGAGAAGAAGTTAGGTGCTGTAGGCGGCCTTAAATCTGGAAGTATCCGTCTTGCAGATGCTGCACAGCTTGGGTAAGGGCTGCCACCTGCTGGCAAAGGGCCTCAAGGGGAGAGCCAGCTCTGTCGGCCTCAGACATGGCTGGTTTGTACTATCAGGTACTCACCAAGGCCGAATTGCTGAGAGCGTCTTCCCTTGCAACTGGGTGCGCAGTGCCCCTGAGAGTGGAACAGTGGCACTGGGCACGGAGGGGCATGGGTTGCCAGCAGGTACTGGAGACTGTAGGACTTCTGGCAGTGAGGTGGCCCGTGCAGGGTGGAGTTGGTATTTGGCTGGAGAGAGGCCCGGCTGGGGCTCAAACACCTGAAGCTGGAGATGGAGCCTGGAAGCAGGACTGGAGGTGAAGACCGAGGATCAAACACAAGGAAGTCCAAACAGGAACAGAGTCATGGAGACAAGCCAGGGGTCATACACGGAAGTCAAGCAGCAGGCTGAGCGTCAAACACAAGGAGCAGGCAGAGACAAGTCCAGGAGGGAGCCGAGGATCAAACACAGGTATCCAGCAGATAGAGAAGTCCGAGAGGCAAGCCAAGGGTCAAATGTAAGAGAAGATCCAAGAGTAGTCAGGTCAATCCGGGTCACAACGGGTAGGCTCAGGAAACACAGGTAAGACACAGGAACACAGGAACTGAAAAGACAAACCAGCAATGACATGGAACACAGAGCTGTCTTTTATAGGGCTGGCAGGAAATTACGTTGTGCGCACAGCCGTGTGCACGTGCACCTGCGTACGCAATACTGTGTGCGCGTGAACCTGCTAATTCGCGCACCCGTATGTGCAGACCTGCCGAATGGCGCACCTGTGTGCGCCGACACGCACGCCGAATCCTGCACCTTAACCGCTTCCCGACCGCCTAACGACGATATACGTCGGCAAAATGGCACGGGCAGGCAAAATCACGTACCTGTACGTGATCGTGCATGTGCCTGCCTGTGGGTTGCGCGCGCGCCACTAGCGGCGCGCTCGCGACCCGGTCGGGAGCTCCGTGACCCCGGCCGCGGGACCAGCGGATCGCCGCTGGTGTCCCGCGATCGGGTTACGGAGCTGAAGAACGGGGAGAGTTAAACAAACCTCTCCCCGCGCTTCCTACACTGACTGTCAGTGATCGTCTGTCATGGGACAAACCCACTTCACTACAACTGTCATTTACATTAGGAATCAGTGCTATTTAAATAGCATTGATTGCTGTATAAAATGACAAATGTCCCAAAAATGTGTCAAAAATGTCCGATTGTGTCCGCCATAATGTCGCAGTCACAATAAAAATCGCTGATCGCCGCCATTACTAGTAAAAAAAAAATATTAATAAAAATGCTATACAACTATCCCCTATTTTTGTAAACGCTATAACTTTTGCGCAAACCAATCAATAATCGCTAATTGCGATTTTTTTTTACCAAAAATATGTAGAAGAATACGTATCGGCCGAAACTGAGGAAAAAAAAAATTTTTTTTTATATATTTTTTTGGGGATATTTATTATAGCAAAAAGTAAAAAATATTGCATTTTTTTCAAAATTGTCGCTCTATTTTTGTTTATAGCGCAAAAAATAAAAACCGCAGGGGCGATCAAATACCACCAAAAGAAAGCTCTATTTGTGGGAAAAAAAAGGACGCCAATTTTGTTAGGGATGGGCCCGGTGTTCGATTCGAAAACACGTTCGAATCGAGCACCGGGCGTTCGGCTGCTCGGCGAGCCCAGAACTATTTGGGCCGTTCGCATCACATTCGTGTGATTCGAGCGGCCCGCAAAGCATTGCGACAGTCGCAGTGCATTGCTGGCTGATGATTGGCCAAGCATGCACTGTGACCCCGCATGCTTGGCCTATCACAGCGCCGGCAGCGAGGAGAGCAATAATTGGCTACAGGCGGGACGCCTGTAGCCAATTATAGCTCTGGGGCGTTAGTACACGCCCCACTCTATAAAAGGACGCCGCGCCGGCGGCCTAGTGCACTCTGTTCCGGCTGTGATATAGGCAGACTGCTGTGCTGATGCTGATGATTGATTCATTATCATTATCATTACTACTGAATACTGATCATTAGAGAATATATATTCATTCTGCTGATTGCACTGCTGCTGAGTGGTGACATTATCTGCTGCTGAGTCTAACTGCTGTGATTCTGGGGATTAGTCTGGTGTGTGCGAGCTGTTAGTACAGCATTGCAGTATGACCTTCTGTCCTATTGTGATCTAAGGCAGGCAGGCAATTATAGGAGCTAGTGTGTGTGTCAGCACACATAAAACCACCTCAGTCACTCTATCCGCTATAAGGCCCAGTTGTTGTCATCGAAGGCAGCCAGGCATCTCCAGGAGCAGGTGTGTGCTGGGGTGTGTGTGTGCTCTGTTAGTACAGCACACATAAAACCACCTCAGCCTCTCTATCTGCTATAAGGAGCAGTTGTTGTCATATAAGGCAGTCTCTATCTGCCGTAAGGCCCAGTTGTTGTCATCGAAGGCAGCCAGGCATCTCCAGGAGCTAGCGTGTGTGTGTGTGTGTGTGCTCTGTTAGTACAGCACACATAAAACCACCTCAGCCTCTCTATCTGCTATAAGGCCCAGTTGTTGTCATATAAGGCAGTCTCTATCTGCCGTAAGGCCCAGTTGTTGTCATCGAAGGCAGCCAGGCATCTCCAGGAGCTAGCGTGTGTGTGTGTGCTCTGTTAGTCAAGCACACATAAAACCACCTCAGCCTCTCTATCTGCTATAAGGCCCAGTTGTTGTCATATAAGGCAGTCTCTATCTGCCGTAAGGCCCAGTTGTTGTCATCGAAGGCAGCCAGGCATCTCCAGGAGCTAGCGTGTGTGTGTGTGTGTGCTCTGTTAGTACAGCACACATAAAACCACCTCAGCCTCTCTATCTGCTATAAGGCCCAGTTGTTGTCATATAAGGCAGTCTCTATCTGCCGTAAGGCCCAGTTGTTGTCATCGAAGGCAGCCAGGCATCTCCAGGAGCTAGCGTGTGTGTGTGTGCTCTGTTAGTACAGCACACATAAAACCACCTCAGCCTCTCTATCTGCTATAAGGCCCAGTTGTTGTCATATAAGGCAGTCTCTATCTGCCGTAAGGCCCAGTTGTTGTCATCGAAGGCAGCCAGGCATCTCCAGGAGCTAGCGTGTGTGTGTGTGCTCTGTTAGTACAGCACACATAAAACCACCTCAGCCTCTCTATCTGCCATAAGGCCCAGTTGTTTTCATATAAGGCAGTCTCTATCTGCCGTAAGGCCCAGTTGTTGTCATCGAAGGCAGCCTCTATCTGCCGTAAGGCCCAGTTGTTGTCAGCTAAGGCAGCCTCTATCTGCTATAAGGCCCTGTTGCTGTCATCTAAGGCAGCCATCTGCTGGAGTTAGTGTGTGTGCTGTGTGACTCCAGCACAATATACACTACCCACTACAATGCCTGGAAGACCGCCAAGGAGAGGCAGACAGTCCCGAGGCAAGAACACAGGGCAAGCAGGCTCTGTTTCTAGAGACAACAGTGCTGGTCGTGGACGTGGACGTGGTCGTGCATCGTCATCAGCACGTGGCCATGGGACATGCTTGTCCTTGTTTTCGGCAGCTGGACATGTTGAGCCGCATCATGCCGAAGGCTTGGTAGAATGGATGACCAAGCCCTCCTCATCCTCCTCATCTCACCCAGGCTCAGGGTACTGGCAAAGCAGCTGCCAACACGAACTCAATGGCATCATCAGGCACCCCTTCCCTAGACCCACCCTGTCCTCCTGAGGAGTCCCCCGAACTGTTTGAGCACAGTGTTGGGTACATGCTCCAGGAGGATGCCCAACGTTTTGAAGGCTCGGATGATGATTCCCAGCTAGAGGAAGGCAGTAGCGTGAGCGCAGGGAGAGGGGATGCTGAAGGACAGCAATCTGGCAGTCATGTTCCACCAGCTGCAGCTTACTGCCAGGTTTGCTCCAGTGGTGAAGAGGGAGGGGATGATGAGGTCACTGACTCCACGTGGGTGCCTGAAGGGAGAGAGGAGGAGGAGGAGGAGGAGGCGGCGGCACATGTCCAACGAGGCAGGATGCCCTCCGGAGGCCAGCTAGAGGCCAGCACACCAACTGAATCACACCGCAGAGCTCTGCCTGTGCAGGGCGCTGCCTCTGCACGTTATCACAAAAGTTCTTTGGTGTGGGCCTTTTTTGAGACGAGTGCATCAGATTGCACCACTGCTATTTGCAACATATGTCTCAAGCGTATCTCGCGTGGCCAAAACATCAGCCGCTTGGGCACCACAAGCATGACCAGACATATGTCGACCTGCCATGCAGCTCGTTGGCAAGCGCACATTAAAGACCCACACCAAAGAACAAAGCGGACCTCTCCTTGCTCCTCATCAGCTGGGATCTCCAACCCCACTATATCTTCAGTCCTCTCTGAAAGCTGCTCTGAGAGGAATGAAGGTGTAGAATTAGGTGTGTCACAGCCAAGTACTTGCGGGCACTCTGTTAGCAGTACACCGACGTCCGATTCTACCAGGCAAATTTCCCTGCCCCAGCTGCTGGACCGTCGAAAGAAGTTTACTCCCAGCCATCCACATGCCCAGCGGTTGAATGCTAGCTTGGCTAAATTGCTAGCACTTCAACTGCTGCATTTTCAGTTGGTAGACTCGGCCCCCTTCCGTGAGTTTGTTCAATGTGCGGTTCCTCAGTGGCAGGTTCCCAAACGCCACTTTTTCTCATGGAAGGTGATTCCGGCTCTCTACCGGCATGTGGAAGGCAATGTCCATGCCTCGCTGGACAGGGCGGTCAGCGGTAAGGTGCATATTACCGGTGACTCATGGTCCAGCAGGCATGGACAGGGACGTTACCTGTCTTTCACGGCCCATTGGGTCACTCTATTGGCAGCTGGGAGGGATGCAGGACAAGGTGCAGTAGTGTTGGAGGTTGTTCCGCCACCACGCCTCCAAAATGCTACTACTGGTTGTGACACACCTCTCTCCTCCACCCTCTCCTCTTCTTCTTCCTCCATGGCCTCTTCGAGTGCTCTGTCCTCGGAACCAGCGGTGCTCCGTAGGCGTACAAGGGGCTACGCGAGTACGCAGACAAAAAGATGCCATGCCGTGCTTGCGCTGGTGTGTTTGGGGGACAGGAGCCACACTGGGGCAGAGGTTCTGGCAGCTCTGCAGGGGCAGGCCGAGAGGTGGTTGAGGCCAGCTTAAGCCAGGAATGGTGGTTTCTGATAATGGCACCAACCTCCTCTCCGCCCTGCGACAGGGGCAGCTGACCCATGTGCCCTGTATGGCTCACGTCCTCAACCTGGTGGTGCAGCGGTTCTTTGGGCAGGTACCCAGGCTTACAGGATGTCCTGAGGCAGGCCAGGAAAGTCTGTGTGCATTTCCGCCGATCGTATAATGCCAGTGCTCGGCTGGCTGAGCTGCAAAAGGAGTTGAACCTGCCCAAGAACCGCCTTATATGTGACATGCCCACCAGGTGGAACTCAACGTTGGCCATGCTGCAGCGACTGCACACGTAGAAGAGGGCCATCAATGAGTACCTGTGCGACTACGGCACCAGGACAGGGTCAGGGGAGCTTGGATTTTTTTCCCCACGCCAGTGGAGCATGATCAGGGATGCATGCACTGTCCTGTCACCATTTGAGGAGGCCACGAGGATGGTGAGCAGTGACAGTGCATGCATCAGTGACACTGTACCTCTTGTCCACCTGTTGGAGCATACGCTGCATGGGATAATGGACAGGGCACTTGAGGCAGAACAGAGGCAGGAAGAGGAGGACTTCCTTGCCTCTTAAGGCCCCCTTTATCCAGACAGTGTTCCTTCTCTCCCACCCATCACACAGGAAGAGGAGGAGGAGGAGGAGGAGGAGGAGAAGGATTGTGTGAGCATGGAGGTGGAGCCTGGCACTCAGCATCAGCAGCAGCAGTCTTTTATGGATGATGTACAGTCCCAACAAACCAGTGGACTTGTACGTGGCTGGGAGGAGGTGGCTGGCGATCATGTCGTCCTCAGTAAACCAAAAGACTCTGGACCGAATGCCTCAGCTAACCTACGTTGCTTGGCCTCCCTGATCCTGCAAAGCCTGCGGAAGGATCCTTGTATTCTTCGGATCAAGGAGAGGGACCATTACTGTCTGGCCACTCTCCTTGATCCACGGTACAAGGGTAAGGTTGCGGACCTTATCTTGCCGTCGCAGAGGGAGCAGAGGACAAGACATCTCAGGGAGGCCTTGCAGAAAGGTCTGTGCAACGCGTTCCCAGAGACTGGGAGGTTACAAACTCCTGGTCCTGGACGACGAGTTGCTGAGGCTTCGGTCAGTAGCAAAAGGAGCGGTGGGGAAGGTGGACGTCTGACCGATGCGTTCAGACAATTTTTTAGTCCGCAGCCCCAAGGTATGATCGGTTCCAGCAACCATCGCCAGCGTCTGATATACATGGTGTAGGAATACCTAGGGGCAAGGTCAGACTTGGACACCTTTCCCACCGAAAATCCTCTGGCTTACTGGGTCTTGAGGATGGATCACTGGCCAGAGCTTGCACAGTATGCAATTGAGCTACTGGCCTGTCCTGCATCCAGCGTTCTTTCCGAACACACATTCAGTGCTGCTGGAGGCTTTGTCACCGATCACAGGGTGCGCCTGTCCACTGACTTGGTTGATCGACAGACCTTCATAAAGATGAATCAGTCTTGGATCACCACCAGCTACCAGGCACCTGAAGCAGATATAACTATCACATCCATTCAAGACTGCCTATGCTGATGCTGAGTGACTGTCCTGTTATGTTCACTGACTATCCTCTTCCTCCTCCTCAATGATCCATTCCTTGATAGCTTGGAAGAACATTTTTGTTTCTGGGTGCCACCACACCAGTGGCTAAGGCCCAATTTTTCAGCGGCTGTTTAACAGGGGCGTGTAATTAAAAAATTTTATGCAATGATTTGCAACAGGTCTCATTGCTGTGCTCAGAGTACAGTATCTGTGAGGGGTTGCAGTGTTGTGGCACCAGCACCAGTGCCTAAGGCACAATTTTTCAGCCCCTGTTTAACAGGGGTGTGTAATTACAAATCTTGATCTAACAGTTCACAGCAGGGCCCATTGCTGTGCTCCAAGTAGAGTATCTGTGAGGGGTTGCAGTCTTGTGGCACCAGCACCAGCACCAGTGCCAAAGGCACAATTTTTCAGCCCCTGTTTAACAGGGGCGTGTAATTACAAATCTTGATCTAATAGTTCTCAGCAGGGCCCATTCCTGCGCCCACCAAGAGTAACTGTGAGGGCTTACAGTCTTGTGGCAACACCGTCCACCACCACCAAAGGCCCAATTTTTCAGCCCCTGTTTAACAGGTGCGTGTAATTACAAATCTTGATCTAATAATTCACAGCAGGGCCCATTCCTGCGCCCACCAAGAGTAACTGTGAGGGCTTACAGTCTTGTGGCAACACCGTCCACCACCACCACCAAAAGGCCCAATTTTTCTGCCCTGTTTAACAGGGGCATGCAATTACAAATCTTGATCTAATAATTCACAGCAGGGCCCATTCCTGCGCCCACCAAGAGTTACTGTGAGGGCTTACAGTCTTGTGGCAACACCGTCCACCACCACCACCAAAGGCCCAATTTTTCTGCCCTGTTCAACAGGTGCATGCAATTACAAATCTTGATCTAATAATTCACAGCAGGGCCAATTCCTGTGCCCACCAAGAGTAACTGTGAGGGCTTACAGTGTTGTGGCTACACCAACATCTAATGGGGCAAATTTCTGCAGAGTATATACGGCAGGCCCCTACTTTCAAACATCCAACTTACAAACGACTCCTACTTGCAAACGGAAGGAGAAAACAGGAAGTGAGAGGAAATCTACCCCTAGGAAGGGAAATTCTATCCTGTTAGATTTAATTTGGGAAAAAGGTATCTCCTCTCTACTGATGCTTTATCACCAATCCTTGTTTCAATAAAAACCCCACTTTTCCAAAAACATTTGTCATTGGGACGGAAAGTGAGGTGAAATGTTCTGAACAGGTGCACAGACAGTAAAACAAATGTTACAGGGGTGATAACCCCTCCCTATGTTCTCCAAAAAGCTTAAAAATTGATTTTTTTTTGGATGGAGCTACACTTAAAAATGTACCTGTTCAGATTCTACTTAAGAACAAACCTACAGTCCCTGTCTTGTTTGCACCGCCTGTATACTGCTGTTCAGAGTATATAGGGTTGTAGGTATAGGGTTTTATTTTAGGTGCGGGGTTCCCCTTAATATCCATACAAGACCCAAAGGGGCTGGGGTGGGGGGGGGGGTGATGGGGTAGCCATGCCATTTTTCTCAAGGATTTTCAGCCATATTGCCAGGACAAGACATGACATTAAAGCCGCAAGCGGTTTTAAATGGCTTCTTTTTTTCCTTTACAAATGTCATTTTGTGCAGGGACAGTTCTAAACACGGGAAACACATGCCACTTCACAGGCATACTTTAGACACCCCCCAGGTACCATATTTAAAGGAATATTTCACTTTTTTTTCCACTTTATGCATCATTAAAATGACCGCTCCCGAAAAAACGTTAGTTTTTAAAACTTCCTTTTGCATTGCTATATGTCCCCTGGGGCAAGACCCGGGTCCCAAAACCTGTTTTATGACATTAACATGCATATTGGCCGTTATAATTAGCACTTTTGATTTCGAACGTTCGCGTCAATTGTAACGAATAGGGTTCGAAAATTCGCACAAACTTTCGGTCCGCTCGAAGGTTCTGGCCGAACCTGGGGGTGTTTGGCTCATCCCTAATAGGCACACAGCAAGGTATTTGTTCCCCCCTCAGTAAGACTCCAGATCCTACAAGTTTTTCATGATCACAAGATGGCAAGACACTTTGGGATCCAGAAGACTGCCAATCTAATCAGCCGTTCCTTCTGGTGGCCGGGGTGGAGGCAGGATTGCAAGAATTATGTCCAGTCTTGTGTCATTTGCCAGCGCAATAAAGGGTCAAACACCAAAGCCTGAGATCCTTAACTGTTCCCGAATGCCCCAGGAAAGAAATCTCAATGGATTTCATTGTCGATCTGCCACCCTCTGACAAATTTACCACAATCCTAGCAGTAGTGGCTCGCCTCTCAAAAATGGCACACTTTTTACCCTGTGCTTGGCACTCCCTCCGCTGCAGCTACGGCAAGTTTCTTTTATAAAGTAAATAGAAAGACTACATGGCGTCCCCGCCAACATCGTGTCCGATAGGGGAATCCAATTTACCTCCAAGTTCTGGAAGGACCTCTGCAAGTTTCTAGAGATCAAGACCTCGCTAGCCTCAGCCTATCATCCACAAAGCAACGGCCAAACTGAGCGCATAAACCAGACGCTAGAGCAATACCTCCGTTGTTTCTGCTCCTGTTCCCAAGACAACTGGTCCTCCCTCCTGCCCTGCGCAGAATTCGCTTACAATAACTCCATACACTCCGCCACCAACCAATCATCTTTTTGGGCCAACTACGGCTTTCACCCTTCCTTCCTGACAGTTTCCGTGCCCGAAGTCTCCGCTCCTGCAGTACAAGAACAGGTAAAATCGATCCAGGACAATTTTCTACAGATTCAAGAGGCTATGAAGAAAGCCCAAAGGTACTATGAGGAGTATTATAACTGAGGAAGAAAGAATTGCCCGAGTTTCAAGATCGGGGAGAAAGTGTGGTTATCCACTATTAACCTGAAATTGCCATACCCGTCCCGGAAACTCAGTCCTAAATTCATCGGTCCTTTCGAAATTAAAAGAGTAGTAAACCCAGTGGCTTTTGAACTTGCCTTACCCAGTTCATACAAGATTCACCCAGTATTCCATGCATCCCTGTTGAAACCAGTAACCCTGAGCCCCTTCGCCGGAAGGGAAGTGGCACCACCTCCACCAGTCAAAGTTGAAGGTGAAGAAGAATTTGAGGTGGAAGCAATTGTGGACTTTAGAAAAAGGAGGAGACTGACTCAATACCTGGTAAAATGGAAGGGGTATCCCCCTGAAGACAATTCTTGGGAACCCTCCAGCAACATCCACGCCCCCTGCTTAATACGGGATTTCCACCGGAGGTATCCTGGGCTACCAGCCAGATTGGGCATCCAGAGGCTGCCCCTTGGGGGGGCACTGTCAGAGGTACTGATTGATCTCCTGTGCATGACTTTGGCTTGTTCTTAGACTCTGAACCTATCTGGACTTCCTTGTGCTTGGCCTCCTGCTGTTCCTAGCTCCAGGTGCTAGAGCCCCAGCCGGGCATTTCTTCAATCAAGTACCAAGTCCATCTTGCACGGGTACCTCTGCTCCCAGTGCCCGCTGTTCCACCTTTAGGGGTACTGTGCACCTAGTTGCAAGGGAAGCCGCTCTCAGAAACTCGGCCTTGGTGAGTACCTGACACTGTCACTATATCTCCTCCTTTCACTATA
>CM053032.1:81116490-81216847 GCA_028564925.1 Lithobates sylvaticus
AGTGCATGCATCAGTGACACTGTACCTCTTGTCCACCTGTTGGAGCATACGCTGCATGGGATAATGGACAGGGCACTTGAGGCAGAACAGAGGCAGGAAGAGGAGGACTTCCTTGCCTCTCAAGGCCCCCTTTATCCGGACAGTGTTCCTTCTGTCCCACCCATCACACAGGAAGAGGATGAGGATGAGGAGGAGGATTGTGTGAGCATGGAGGTGGAGCCTGGCACTCAGCATCAGCAGCAGCAGCAGTCTTTTAGGGATGATGTATAGTCCCAACAAACCAGTGGACTTGTACGTGGCTGGGAGGAGGTGGCTGGCGATCATGTCATCCTCAGCGACCAAGAAGACTCCGGACCGAATGCCTCAGCAAACCTACGCTGCATGGCCTCCCTGATCCTGAAAAGCCTGCGGAAGGATCCTCGTGTTCTTCGGATCAAGGAGAGGGACCATTACTGGCTGGCCACTCTCCTTGATCCACGGTACAAGGGTAAGGTTGCGGACCTTATCTTGCCGTCGCAGAGGGAGCAGAGGATGAGACATCTCAGGGAGGCCTTGCAGAAAGGTCTGTGCAACGCGTTCCCAGAAACTGGGAGGTTACAAACTCCTGGTCCTGGACAACGAGTTGCTGAGGCTTCGGTCAGTAGCAGAAGGAGCGGTGGGGAAGGTGGACGTCTGACCGATGCGTTCAGACAATTTTTTAGTCCGCAGCCCCAAGGTATGATCGGTTCCAGCAACCATCGCCAGCGTCTGATATACATGGTGCAGGAATACCTTGGGCAAGGTCAGACTTGGACACCTTTCCCACCGAAAATCCTCTGGCTTACTGGGTCCTGAGGATGGATCACTGGCCAGAGCTTGCACAGTATGCAATTGAGCTACTGGCCTGTCCTGCCTCCAGCGTTCTTTCCGAACGCACATTCAGTGCTGCTGGAGGATTTGTCACCGATCATAGGGTGCGCCTGTCCACCGACTCGGTTGATCGACTGACCTTCATCAAAATGAATCAGTCTTGGATCACCACCAGCTACCAGGCACCTGAAGCGGATATAACGGAATAATTTATAATGTCACATCCCTTCAAGACTGCCTATGCTGATGCTGAGTTACTGTCCTCTTATGTTCACTGACTATCCTCTTCCTCCTCCTCAATGATCCATGCCACCACACCAGTGCCTAAGGCACAATTTTTCAGCCCCTGTATAACAGGGGCGTGTACTTACAATTTTTTTAAAAAATTCTTCGCAACACGTGTGACTGCTGTGCTCCAAGTACAGTATCTGTGAGGGGTTGCAGTGTTGTGGCACCAGCACCAATGCCTAAGGCACAATTTTTCAGCCCCTGTTTAACAGGGGCATGTAATTACATTTTTTTTAAAAATGCTTCGCAACACGTGTGACTGCTGTGCTCCAAGTACAGTATCTGTGAGGGGTTGCAGTGTTGTGGCACCAGCACCAGTGCCTAAGGCACAATTTTTCAGCCCCTGTTGGGGCGTGTAATTACAATTTTTAGGCAATGCTTTGCAACAGGTCTCATTGCTGTGCTAAGAGTACAATGTCTGTGAGGGGTTTCAGTGTTGTGGCACCAGCACCAATGCCTAAGGCACAATTTTTCAGCCCCTGTTTAACAGGGGCGTGTAATTACAATTTTTTAAAAAGATGCTTCGCAACAGGTGTGACTGCTGTGCTCCAAGTACAGTATCTGTGAGGGGTTGCAGTGTTGTGGCACCAGCACCAATGCCTAAGGCACAATTTTTCAGCCCCTGTTTAACAGGGGCATGTAATTACAATTTTTTTTAAAAATGCTTCGCAACATGTGTGACTGCTGTGCTCCAAGTACAGTATCTGTGAGGGTTGCAGTGTTGTGGCACCAGCACCAGTGCCTAAGGCACAATTTTTTCAGCCCCTGTTGGGGCGTGTAATTACAATTTTTAGGCAATGCTTTGCAACAGGTCTCATTGCTGTGCTAAGAGTACAGTGTCTGTGAGGGGTTGCAGTGTTGTGGCACCAGCACCAATGCCTAAGGCACAATTTTTCAGCCCCTGTTTAACAGGGGCGTGTAATTACAATTTTTTAAAAAGATGCTTCGCAACAGGTGTGACTGCTGTGCTCCAAGTACAGTATCTGTGAGGGGTTGCAGTGTTGTGGCACCAGTGCCTAAGGCACAATTTTTCAGCCCCTGTTGGGGCGTGTAATTACAATTTTTAGGCACTGCTTTGCAACAGGTCTCATTGCTGTGCTAAGAGTACAGTATCTGTGAGGGGTTGCAGTGTTGTGGCACCAGCACCAATGCCTAAGGCACAATTTTTCAGCCCCTGTTTAACAGGGGCGTGTAATTACAAATCTTGATCTAATAGTTCACAGCAGGGCCCATTCCTGCGCCCACCAAGAGAAACTATGAGGGCCTACAGTCTTGTGGCAACACCGTCCACCACCACCGCCAAAGGCCCAATTTTTCTGCCCTGTTCAACAGGTGCATGCAATTACAAATCTTGATCTAATAACTCACAGCAGGGCCCATTCCTGCACCCACCAAGGGTAACTGTGAGGGCTTACAGTCTTGTGGCAACACCGTCCACCACCACCACCACCACCAAAGGCCCAATTTTTCTGCCCTGTTCAACAGGTGCATGCAATTACAAATCTTGATCTAATAACTCACAGCAGGGCCCATTCCTGCGCCCACCAAGAGTAACTGTGAGGGCTTACAGTCTTGTGGCAACACCGTCCACCACCACCACCACCACCACCGAAGGCCCAATTTTTCTGCCCGTTTCAACAGGTGCATGCAAGTACAAATCTTGATCTATTAACTCACAGCAGGGCCCATTCCTGTGCCCACCAGTCTTGTGGCTACACCAACATCTAATAGGGCAAATTTCTGCAGAGTATATACGGCAGGCCCCTACTTTCAAACATCCAACTTACAAACGACTCCTACTTGCAAACGGAAAGAGAAAACAGGAAGTGAGAGGAAATCTACCCCTAGGAAGGGAAATTCTATCCTGTTAGATTTAATTTGGGAAAAAGGTATCTCCTCTCTACTGATGCTTTATCACCAATCCTTGTTTCAATTAAAACCCCACTTTTCCAAAAAACATTTGTCATTGGGACGGAACGTGAGGTGACATGTTCTGAACAGATGTGCAAAGACAGCAAATGTTACAGGTACCCCCTCCCTATGTTCTCCCAAAAGCTTAAAAATAGATTTTTTTGGGATGGAGCTACACTTCATAATGTACCTGTTCAGATTCTACTTAAGAACAAACCTACAGTCCGTGTCTTGTTTGCACCACCTATATACTGCTGTTCAGAGTATATAGGGTTGTAGGTATAGGGTTTTATTTTGGGTGCGGGGTCCCCCTTAATATCCATACAAGACCCAAAGGGGCTGGGGTGGGGGGGGGGGGTGATGGGGTAGCCATGCCATTTTTCTCAAGGATTTTCAGCCATATGGCGGCCAGGACAAGACATGACATTAAAGCCGCAAGTGGTTTTAAATGGCTTCTTTTTTTCCTTTACAAATGTCATTTTGTGCAAGGACAGTTCTAAACACGGGAAACACATGCCACTTCACAGGCATACTTTAGACACCCCCCAGGTACCATATTTAAAGGAAAATTTCACTTTTTTTTTTTCACTTTATGCATCATTAAAATGACTGCTCCCGAAAAAACGTTAGTTTTTAAAAGTTCTTTTTGCATTGATATATGTCCCCTGGGGCAGGACCCGGGTCCCCAAACCTGTTTTATGACATTAACATGCATATTGGCCGTTGTAATTAGCACTTTTGATTTCGAACGTTCGCGTCCATTATAACGTATAGGGTTCGAAAATTCGCGCAAACTTTCGGTCGGTTCGAAGGTTCTGGTGCGAACCGAACCCGGGGGTGTTCGGCTCATCCCTATTGTTGACTATTGAATATAAAGAAGAATTACTTTTATTTACATATAACTGTAGTGGATATTTCGCCACACTCTTGCGCTAATAAGCGCCTTTCAATCTTATGATATAATGCACCCTCTGATCGTATGCCTCCCTGGATCCCCAGCTCCCAAAAACAGACATTACCAGCAGCTTCACGTCATCCTCTCATCATCAGCATCCAAACCTCACCAGCCAAGCATTCCATCTATCACCACCTCAGTCTGGCTGCTTTCCATCTAAGCCCCTGGCTTCCCATTGCCCAGTAAACAGCCATCAACAGCAAGTATTCTTACATGTTCATCTCAGCCTCGGTCAGCATCATTCCCCCTGTCCCAGCTCAGTGAACTCCTTTATTTAGAAAACATTCCAAGCCACACCCTCAGGGGTTTGCCTCCAACAGCTAAACCCCTCCCACAAAGGATGTGGCCTCATCTCATTCACCCAGGATGTGAATGACCATATAAGGAAATACAATACAGGGACTACAATACAGGGACAATTGTTTTCCTTCAAAAGAACCAATCACAGATGTATACATTCAAACAGACTAAGCAGTGATGTACAAACCGTCTAAACTGCTTTCAATGACAACGAACAATATAAAACTATGGCTCCGTGGGCCACAATATTTATACCGTTATGCTAAAGTTCCAGTGTACACAGGGATGTTTGCTTGAAGCTATCAATGTTGTCATCGGGAAGTGGCCAGTCTCCCGGTGAGGCACAAATTAACTTCCTTAAACCAGCAAACACGTCTGTAGTGTCCATAGGAAGGTTTACGCAGCCAATGGTCTTCCGCCAACGTCTTTATGTGCGAATACGCGCCGATGAGCGCATTACAGCAAAACCGACACTGGGGGGCATCTGACAACATACATTAATAAAATTTTCCATGACAATAACACAGTACCTGCCACGAATGTCACATCTACCTCAATGCATGTGGTCAAACACTATAGCTAGCTACTGTGTGCTTCACCTATAGCAGCCTCCTTTCCCTTAAGATAAGCAGGCCTACAGGTACTTAGTTGCCCCCAGGACTTTTACACAATGCTATAGTGCCTGGCCACCACACTAGGGCAGACGCAATCAGAGCAAACAACAGACTACTTGCAGTTTAGCAGACAGGTAACGTGGTTCTAAGACGGTCCAAGTAATAAGGCAGGCTGATTTTAGGGAATAGTCCAATATCTGATCCAATGACAGTCTAGGTAATAAGGCAGGCTGGGTTCAGGTAATAGTCAAATATCCGATCCGGGTCATACACAGGGAAATCCAACAGCAAAGCAAGGCAGACAAATGGGATCCTGGCTTGATCAGGAATAGGGATGAGCACGGTGTTTGATTCGAACCCATGTTTGAATCGAACATCGGGCGTTTGTCCGTTCGTCGAGTCCAGAACTCTGCGGGCCGTTCGCATCAAATTCATGTGATACAAATGGCCCACAATGCACTGCGCCAGTCGCAGTGTATTGCTGGCTGATGATTGGCCAAGCATGCACTGTGACCCCGCATGCTTGGCCAATCAGAGTGCCAGCAGCGAGGAGAGCAATAATTGGCCACAGACAGGGGGTTTAGTACACGCCCCACACTATATAAGGCCGCTACGCCGGTGGCCTTGTGTAGTGTGTTCCGGCGTTGAGGGAAAGAGGATTGATAGGCAGGGACAGTGTGTTTTTATCAGTCATTTGCGTGTGGGGAAAGTGCAGGGAAAGAGCATTGATAGACAGGGACAGTGTGCTCTTCTCAGGCATTTGCGTGTGGGGAAAGTGCAGGAAAAGAGCATTGATAGGCAGGGACAGTTGTTCTTGAATCTTTATTACCAGGCATTTTCAGGACTTAGTGTGTGTTCTGTGCCTCCAGCGCAGTATACACCTGTATCTACCCTTTAGTGGTGTTGTTCAGTGGTTTTGTTCTCTATAAATACAGTCATCTGCAGGAGTTAGTGTGTGCTGTGTGAGTCCAGCACAGCACAGTATAAACCTGCACCTGTATCTACCCTTTGTGCTGTTCTCCATTAATACAGCCATCTGCAGGAGTTAGTTTGTGCTGTGTGAGTCCAGCACAGCACAGTATAAACCTGCACCTGTATCTACCCTTTGTGCTGTTCTCCATTAATACAGCCATCTGCAGGAGTTAGTGTGTGTGTTGTGTGACTCCAGCACAGTATACACTACCCAATTGCTGTTTTTCCCATCTCCCTGCAGGCCATTACAATGTCTGGAAGGCCAACAAGGAGGGGCAGACAGCCACAAGCCAAGAAAAGAGGGCAAGCAGGCTCTGTGTCTAAAGAGAACAGTGCTGGTCGTAGACGCGGTGCATCGCCATCAGCACGTGGGCATGGGACACTCTTGTCCTTATTTTCGGCAGCTGGACATGTTGCGCCGCATCATGCCGAAGGCTTGGTAGAGTGGATGACCAAGCCCTCCTCATCCTCCTCATCCTCTCTCACCCAGGCTCAGGGTACTGGCAAAGCAGCTGCCAACGCATACTCTTCCCTCGTCTCAATGTCATCAGTCACCCCTTCCCTAGACCCACCATGTCCTCCTGAGGAGTCTGCCGAACTGTTTGACCACAGTGTTGAGTACATGCTCCAGGAGGATGCCCAGCGTTTTGAAGGCTCTGATGATGATACCCAGCTAGAGGAAGGCAGTAGCGTGAGCGCAGAGAGAGGGGATGCTGAAGGACAGCAATCTGGCAGTCATGTTCCACCAGCTGCAGCATACTGCCAGGTTTGCTCCAGTGGTGAAGAGGGAGGGGATGATGAGGTCACTGACTCCACGTGGGTGCCTGATCGAAGAGAGGAGAAGGAGGAGGCGACACATCTCCAACCAGGCAGAATGCCCTCCGGGGGCCAGCTTAAGGGCAGCACACCAACTAAATCACACCGCAGAGCTCCGCCTGTGCAGGGCGCTGCCTCTGCGCGTTATTACAAAAGTTCTTTGGTGTGGGCCTTTCTTGAGACGAGTGCATCAGATCGCACCGCTGCTATTTGTAACATATGTCTCAAGTGTATCTCGCGTGGCCAAAACATCAGCCGCTTGGGCACCACAAGCATGACCAGACATATGTTGACCTGCCATGCAGCTCGTTGGCAAGCGTACCTTAAAGACACTCACCAAAGAACAAAGCGGACCTCTCCTTGCTCCTCATCAGCTGGGATCTCCAACCCCACTTTACATTCAGTCCTCTCTGAAAGCTGCACTGAGAGGAATGAAGGTGTAGAATTAGGTGTGTCACAGCCAAGTACTCTGCTAGCAATACATCGACGTCCGATTGTAGCAGGCAAATTTCGCTGCCCCAGCTGCTGGACCGTCGAAAGAAGTTCACTCCAAGCCATCCACATGCCCAGCGGTTGAATGCTAGCTTGGCTAAATTGCTAGCACTTCAACTGCTGCCTTTTCAGTTGGTAGACTCGGCCTTCCGTGAGTTTGTGCAATGTGCGGTTCCTCAGTGGCAGGTTCCCAAACGCCACTTTTTCTCAGGGAAGGCGATTCCGGCTCTCTACCGGCCTGTGGAAGGCAATGTCTTGGCCTCGCTGGATAGGGCGGTCAGCGGTAAGGTGCATATTACCGCTGACTCATGGTCCAGCAGGCATGGACAGGGACTTTACCTATCTTTCACGGCCCATTGGGTCACTCTTTTGGCAGCTGGGAAGGATGCAGGACAAGGTGCAGTAGTGTTGGAGGTTGTTCCGCCACCACGCCTCCAAAATTCTACTACTGGTTGTGACACACCTCTCTCCTCCACCCCCTCCTCTTCTTCTTCCTCCATGGCCTCTTCGAGTGCTCTGTCCTCGGAACCAGCGGTGCTCCGTAGACGTTCAAGGGGCTACGCAAGTACGCAGGCAAAAAGATGCCATGCCGTGCTTGCACTGGTGTGTTTGGGGGACAGAAGCCACACTGGGGCAGAGGTTCTGTCAGCTCTGCAGGGGCAGGCAGAGAGGTGGTTGACGCCACGCCAGCTTAAGCCAGGAATGGTGGTTTGTGACAATGGCACCAACCTCCTCTCTGCCCTGCGACAGGGACAACTGACCCATGTGCCCTGTATGGCTCACGTCCTTAACCTGGTGGTGCAGCGGTTCTTGGGCAGGTACCCAGGCTTACAGGATGTCCTGAGGCAGGCCAGGAAAGTCTGTGTGCATTTCCGCCGATCATATAATGCCAGTGCTCGGCTGGCTGAGCTGCAAAAGGAGTTGAACCTGCCCAAGAACCGCCTTATATGTGACAGAGGTGGAACTCAACGTTGGCCACGATGCAGCGACTGCACATGCAGCAGAGGGCTACCAATGAGTACCTGTGCGACTATGGCACCAGGACAGGGTCAGGGGAGCTCGGATTTTTTTCACCACGCCAGTGGAGCATGATCAGGGATGCATGCACTGTCCTGTCACCATTTGAGGGGGCCATGAGGATGGTGAGCAGTGACAGTGCATGCATCAGTGACACTGTACCTCTTGTCCACCTGTTGGAGCATACGCTGCGTGGAATAATGGACAGGGCACTTGAGGCAGAACAGAGGCAGGAAGAGGAGGACTTCCTTGCCTCTCAAGGCCCCCTTTATCCAGACAGTGTTCCTTCTCTCCCACCCATCACACAGGAAGAGGATGAGGAGGAGGAGGAGGATTGTGTCAGCATGGAGGTGGAGCCTGGCACTCAGCATCAGCAGCAGCAGTCTTATAGGGATGATTTTCAGTCCCAAGAAACCGGTGGACTTGTACGTGGCTGGGAGGAGGTGGCTGCGGATCATGTCTTCCTTAGTGACCCAGAAGACTCCGGACCGAATGCCTCAGCTAACCTACGTTGCATGGCCTCCCTGATCCTGCAAAGCCTGCGTATTCTTCGGATCAAGGAAAGGGACCATTACTGGCTGGCCACTCTCTTTGATCCACGGTACAAGGGTAAGGTTGCGGACCTTATCTTGCCGTCGCAGAGGGAGCAGAGGATGAGACATCTCCGGGAGGCCTTGCAGAAAGGTGTGTGCAACGCGTTCCCAGAGACTGGGAGGTTACAAACACCTGGTCCTGGACGACGAGTTGAGGAGGCTTCATCAGTAGCAGAAGGAGCGGTGGGGAAGGTGGCCATCTGACCAATGCGTTCAGACAATATTTTAGTCCGCAGCCCCAAGGTATGATCGGTTCCAGCAACCATCGCCAGCGTCTGATATACATGGTGCAGGAATAAGGTCAGACTTGGACACCTTTCCCACTGAAAATCCTCTGGCTTACTGGGTCTTGAGGATGGATCACTGGCCAGAGCTTGCACAGTATGCAATTGAGCTACTGGCCTGTCCTGCATCCAGCGTTCTTTCGGAACGCACATTCAGTGCTGCTGGAGGCTTTGTCACCGATCACAGGGTGTGCCTGTCCACCGACTCGGTGGATCGACTGACCTTCATAAAGATGAATTGGTCTTGGATCACCACCAGCTACCAGGCACCTGAAGCTGATACCCTGTTTCCCCGAAAATAAGACCTAGCGTGATTGTCGGTGAAGGCTGCTGTCAGGGTCCTGGCCGCTCGGTGCGGCCCAGATTGCCTCCACGCAGGCAAACGTTTACCTCCATGCCCTCCAGGCATCAGCGCGGGCGTTGGCGCGTGCACGTGCGCGTTTAGCGCTGTTTGGCGCCAGTGCGCCTATTTAAGGATCAGGGCTGCAGCCCTGCGGTGCTGTTCGTCTGCAGCTCTGACCTGAATCTCCTGTGTGAACCTGCCTGAACCTATCTGTGATCTTTGGAACCCGACCCGGCCTGTCTGACCCCGCTGACCTCTCTACTCCTTGACCCCGGCTTGCCTGACCCTGCTAAAGGACTTACCACCTGTTGCCGAACCTCTGCCTGTCACTTGACCATCCGTCTGCCTGCCGTCTATGCCTATCTGCCTTCCCTGTGACCCGGCCTGTCTGACTACCTCTGCCGTCCGAGTGTGCCTCTCTCCCACACAGGATCTGCCTCCGCTGCTGCTGCTCCAGAGACTACCTCTCTCTTCGGTCATCCGATCCCGAGCCTGCTGTGCCATCACCTGCAGTTCCTGCCACCTAAAGACCAGCACCAGCATCCTGCTTCATCCTGCACCAGCTGACTCACCGGACGGACACTCCTACTCCGCTGTGCTCACGGGTCCCCTGTTCCCATTCCAGTGGACCCTGAACCAGAGTCGTAAGAGAGGTCCCCTTCCGTCAAGCCAGGCTCGCCACCAGGTACCTTACAGTACGAACAGCCCAGATGACCGAGCCTGCGGAAGGAACCTCGTCCATGCAGGACTTCTGCTCCCACCTTGCAGCCCTCACCCAAGCAGTGAAGTCTCTACAAGAAGGCTATACCAGGCTAGAGGGACAGGTACAGCAGCTCTCCGGTCCTATGGCCGCTGCACCTCCTGCACCACCAGTTCAACCCACGGTTCAGCCTGCAGTAGTGATGCTTCCTCCAGAGCCAAGGGTGCCCGTTCCGGAAAGATTCTCAGGAGATCGGTCCAAGTTCCCTGCCTTCCGGGATGCCTGTCAGCTTTATTTTGCACTTCAGCCCAGGACTTTTTCATTGGAAGCCACCAAGGTGGGGTTCGTAGTATCTCTCCTGCAAGGAGAACCCCAATCTTGGGCCCACCGTCTTCTGAGAGTCGATAGCCCACAGATCCAGGATCTTGCTACCTTCTTCCAGGCAATGGAACAACTCTATGACGACCCCCAAAGAACCACTACAGCCGAGACCGCCTTATCCACGCTCCAACAAGGCCGTAGAATGGCCGAGGACTACATCTCTGATTTCAGGCGCTGGAGCGCGGACACTCGGTGGAACGATGCAGCCCTTAGGCATCAATTCCGCACAGGCCTATCTGAGAGTCTGAAGGATGAACTGGCTCGAGTGGGGGTTCCCGAGTCTCTGGAAGATCTGATTACCCTGACCATCCAACTGGATCGCCGGCTCCGGGAACGCCGAGCCGAACGTTCCTCTCAACCGACCCGCCCGGCCTGGATGGTGGCAAGGGCACCAACTCCAGCTGCCCGCTATTTTCCTGCACCTGCTTCAGTTCCAGCCAGCCCTGCCTTCGACGGCCCTGAACCAATGCAGATCGGACTTATGCGCTCCACCCTGACTCCTGAGGAGCGTGCCAGGCGCCGGCAGCTGAACCTTTGCCTCTATTGTGGCGGCCCTGGACATTACGTGAACAACTGCCCAGTCAAGATCCGTAAGTGTCTTTCTTCTGTCTCTTCTAAACCTGCACCTTGTCCCAGCAACACCACTCACCTGGCTCTTCCCCTCTCGTTGCAGCTTCAAGGAAAGACAATCCACACCAACGCTATCCTTGACTCCGGAGCATGCAGTTGTTTTATTGATGCCACCTTTGCCAACTTACAAGGCCTACCCCTCCGAGAGAAGACCCAGGGACTTTCTGTTTTCTTGGCCGACGGGTCACGCATTAAATCAGGTCAAGTGACCCAAGAGACCTTGCCCCTGCCTGCCACCATCTTGTCCCAGCACCAAGAACTATTGATACTGGATGTAATTTCCTCTCCTCTCTTCCCAGTGATTTTGGGCATGCCATGGTTCCAAGCCCACAACCCTTGCATTAACTGGTCAACGGGACAAGTAAAATTCTAGTCCCCTTATTGCCGTCAGCACTGCCTATCTGAGCCCGCTGGGGCACCCTCTGCTCTGTGTTGCCTGAACTCCGATCAGGACTTGTGCCGGGCCGTGCCCAAAACTTACCACGACTTCCTCGACGTGTTCAGTAAACGAGGGGCAGACTCCCTGCCGCCCCATCGTCCATATGACTGTCCTATCGAGATCCTTCCAGGTGCCGAAATCCCATTCGGTCGCATCTTCCCTTTATCCGAAAAGGAGCAGGAGGCCCTGAAGACTTACATCGCGGAGAACCTCGAAAAAGGGTTTATCCGTCACTCCACTTCCCCAGCAGGCGCAGGGATATTCTTTGTTACCAAGAAGGACCAAACACTCAGGCCTTGTGTGGACTATCGTGAATTGAATAAGGTGACAGTCAAGAACCGATACCCCTTGCCGTTGATACCGGAACTCTTTCAGAAACTACGAACGGCAACTATCTTCTCCAAGCTGGATCTAAGGGGTGCCTACAACCTGGTCCGTATCAGGTCCGGGGATGAATGGAAAACGGCCTTCCGGACCCGCTTTGGTCACTATGAATATCTGGTCATGCCGTTCGGCCTCTGCAATGCCCCTGCCACCTTTCAGCACCTGATCAATGATGTCTTTAGAGACTTTCTGGACATTTTCGTAATAGTATACCTCGATGACATTTTAATTTTTTCCAATTCTCTTGAGCAGCACCAGGGGCATGTGGGCAGAGTACTACTTCGTCTCCGGCAGCACGGCCTATATGCTAAGGCAGAAAAGTGCCTGTTTGAACAACAAGAGATTCAGTTTCTGGGACTTGAGATTTCCCCAGCAGGGATCAGGATGGATCCCCAGAAGGTGACTGCTGTATTGGACTGGCCGGCACCATCGGACAAGAAGGGCATTCAGCGCTTTATAGGATTCGCAAATTTCTATAGAAAATTTATTAAGGGATTCTCTACCATCGTCAACCCTATTATTCAACTGACAAAGCAGGGTACACGCTTCCAGTGGGGCCCCGAGGCCCAGGAAGCTTTTGAAAAACTTAAAAGACTATTCACCTCTGCCCCCATCCTTAGTCACCCCGACCCTGCCCTCCCATACATTCTGGAAGTCGACGCCTCCGAAGTGGCGCTGGGAGCGGTGGTATCTCAACGTCAAGGCAGCAAGGATTTGATGCACCCGGTGGGGTTCTTCTCTCGAAAACTAACTCCTGCAGAGAGGAATTACGACGTTGGAGATCGGGAACTCCTGGCCATCAAGGCGGCTCTGGAAGAATGGAGGTACTTGTTGGAGGGCGCAAGTCATCCGGTATTGGTGTATACCGACCACAAAAACCTCGAGTATCTACGGACAGCCAAGCGACTGAAGCCTCGACAAGCCCGTTGGGCCTTGTTTTTTTCTAGATTTTGTTTTCATATCACCTACCGCCCAGGATCCAAAAACGTGAAACCAGACGCGCTCTCGCGCATGTTCGACAGTCCAAGAGACACAGCAGCTCCGGACACCATCCTATCATCCGGCAACTTCCTACTCATACAACCAGATTTGCTCTCGCAGATTAAGGAGGCATCTGCAAATGACCCAGCGACCCCAGGGGCTCCCCTGACTCTCAGAGACGGCCTCTTTTGGAAGGGAAGCCAAGTTTTTGTCCCGGAACCTGTCCGGACCAAGGTCCTGAATCTTTGCCATGACCACCCCCTGGCAGGACATTTTGGAGTCCGCAAGACTATCGATCTGGTGCAACGCATCTTCTGGTGGACAAGTTTGAGGAAAGACTGCAAGGAGTACGTCAACGCCTGCCCTGCCTGTACCCGGAGCAAGACCTCAAGAAGCCGAGCTTGGGGCCTTCTTAAACCTCTTCCCGTACCCGATCGTCCATGGAGGATGATCACCATGGACTTTATAGTTGAACTTCCATGCTCAGAGGGATGCACAGCTATTTTCGTAGTCGTAGACCGGCTGTCTAAAATGGCCCACTTTCTGCCCCTTAAGGGAACCCCGTCCGCTTCCGAAACAGCCCGTGTCTTTATCAGGGAGATAATTAGGTTGCATGGGGTCCCTGCCAGCATAGTCTCCGATAGGGGGGTTCAGTTTACGTCCCGTTTTTGGAGGGCCTTGTGTAAATCCCTAAAGATTGAGTTGGCGCTGTCCTCGGCCTATCATCCCCAAACAAATGGACAGACAGAACGCACAAATCAGACCCTGGAGCAGTACCTTAGGTGCTTCACGTCCTTTGTGCAGGACGATTGGGTGTCTCTACTACCCTTAGCTGAGTTTTCATACAACAACGCCAACCACTCAGCCACAGGTCAATCCCCTTTTTTCTCCAACTATGGCTTCCACTTATCTTTTCTCCCTGACTTTCTTCCAGAATCCCCGGTTCCAGCGGTGCAGGATACAGTGACCTTCCTCAACCACAACAATCAGATCCTCCAGGAGACGATAACCAAGGCCCAGGCGGACTGCAAAAGGTTCTTTGACCGGAAAAGAAGGGGAGAACTGGACCTCCAGATTGGAGATCAGGTATGGCTTTCCACTATTAACTTGAAGTTACCTTGCCCTTCCAAGAAACTCGCTCCCAAATTTCTAGGACCCTTCTCTGTGAAAAGGAGGATCAACCAGGTGTCCTACGAACTGTCGTTGCCCACCTCAATGAAAATACACCCGGTGTTTCATGTGGCCCTGTTGAAACCCGCTGTACCCGACCCCTTTCCTGATAGGGGAGCTGGACCTCCTGGTCCTGTTCTTGTTGAGGGCGGTGAAGAATATGAGGTGGAGGCCATTATTGATTGTAGGAGGCGGCAGGGGCAGACACAGTTCTTGGTTAAATGGAAGGGGTACGGGGCTGAGGACAATTCCTGGGAACCTGATAGTAACCTTCATGCCAGAAGACTGATCCGTGCCTTCTTTTCTGCCCACCCAGAGAAGAGAAGTCTTTTGGGCACCCGGAGGTTGCCCCTTGTGGGGGGGCAATGTCAGGGTCCTGGCCGCTCGGTGCGGCCCAGATTGCCTCCACGTAGGCAAACGGTTACCTCCATGCCCTCCAGGCATCAGCGCGGGCGTTGGCGCGCGCCGCGGGCGCGTGCACGCGCGCGACCGGCCCGCGGGCGCGCTCCCGTGCGCTAATAGCGGGGGCGCGCGCGCCCGTGCGCGTGCACGTGCGCGTTTAGCGCTGTTTGGCGCCAGTGCGCCTATTTAAGGATCAGGGCTGCAGCCCTGCGGTGCTGTTCGTCTGCAGCTCTGACCTGAATCTCCTGTGTGAACCTGCCTGAACCTATCTGTGATCTTTGGAACCCGACCCGGCCTGTCTGACCCCGCTGACCTCTCTACTCCTTGACCCCGGCTTGCCTGACCCTGCTAAAGGACTTACCACCTGTTGCCGAACCTCTGCCTGTCACTTGACCATCCGTCTGCCTGCCGTCTATGCCTATCTGCCTTCCCTGTGACCCGGCCTGTCTGACTACCTCTGCCGTCCGAGTGTGCCTCTCTCCCGCACAGGATCTGCCTCCGCTGCTGCTGCTCCAGAGACTACCTCTCTCTTCGGTCATCCGATCCCGAGCCTGCTGTGCCATCACCTGCAGTTCCTGCCACCTAAAGACCAGCACCAGCATCCTGCTTCATCCTGCACCAGCTGACTCACCGGACGGACACTCCTACTCCGCTGTGCTCACGGGTCCCCTGTTCCCATTCCAGTGGACCCTGAACCAGAGTCGTAAGAGAGGTCCCCTTCCGTCAAGCCAGGCTCGCCACCAGGTACCTTACAGTACGAACAGCCCAGATGACCGAGCCTGCGGAAGGAACCTCGTCCATGCAGGACTTCTGCTCCCACCTTGCAGCCCTCACCCAAGCAGTGAAGTCTCTACAAGAAGGCTATACCAGGCTAGAGGGACAGGTACAGCAGCTCTCCGGTCCAATGGCCGCTGCACCTCCTGCACCACCAGTTCAACCCACGGTTCAGCCTGCAGTAGTGATGCTTCCTCCAGAGCCAAGGGTGCCCGTTCCGGAAAGATTCTCAGGAGATCGGTCCAAGTTCCCTGCCTTCCGGGATGCCTGTCAGCTTTATTTTGCACTTCAGCCCAGGACTTTTTCATTGGAAGCCACCAAGGTGGGGTTCGTAGTATCTCTCCTGCAAGGAGAACCCCAATCTTGGGCCCACCGTCTTCTGAGAGTCGATAGCCCACAGATCCAGGATCTTGCTACCTTCTTCCAGGCAATGGAACAACTCTATGACGACCCCCAAAGAACCACTACAGCCGAGACCGCCTTATCCACGCTCCAACAAGGCCGTAGAATGGCCGAGGACTACATCTCTGATTTCAGGCGCTGGAGCGCGGACACTCGGTGGAACGATGCAGCCCTTAGGCATCAATTCCGCACAGGCCTATCTGAGAGTCTGAAGGATGAACTGGCTCGAGTGGGGGTTCCCGAGTCTCTGGAAGATCTGATTACCCTGACCATCCAACTGGATCGCTGGCTCCGGGAACGCCGAGCCGAACGTTCCTCTCAACCGACCCGCCCGGCCTGGATGGTGGCAAGGGCACCAACTCCAGCTGCCCGCTATTTTCCTGCACCTGCTTCAGTTCCAGCCAGCCCTGCCTTCGACGGCCCTGAACCAATGCAGATCGGACTTATGCGCTCCACCCTGACTCCTGAGGAGCGTGCCAGGCGCCGGCAGCTGAACCTTTGCCTCTATTGTGGCGGCCCTGGACATTACGTGAACAACTGCCCAGTCAAGATCCGTAAGTGTCTTTCTTCTGTCTCTTCTAAACCTGCACCTTGTCCCAGCAACACCACTCACCTGGCTCTTCCCCTCTCGTTGCAGCTTCAAGGAAAGACAATCCACACCAACGCTATCCTTGACTCCGGAGCATGCAGTTGTTTTATTGATGCCACCTTTGCCAACTTACAAGGCCTACCCCTCCGAGAGAAGACCCAGGGACTTTCTGTTTTCTTGGCCGACGGGTCACGCATTAAATCAGGTCAAGTGACCCAAGAGACCTTGCCCCTGCCTGCCACCATCTTGTCCCAGCACCAAGAACTATTGATACTGGATGTAATTTCCTCTCCTCTCTTCCCAGTGATTTTGGGCATGCCATGGTTCCAAGCCCACAACCCTTGCATTAACTGGTCAACGGGACAAGTAAAATTCTAGTCCCCTTATTGCCGTCAGCACTGCCTATCTGAGCCCGCTGGGACACCCTCTGCTCTGTGTTGCCTGAACTCCGATCAGGACTTGTGCCGGGCCGTGCCCAAAACTTACCACGACTTCCTCGACGTGTTCAGTAAACGAGGGGCAGACTCCCTGCCGCCCCATCGTCCATATGACTGTCCTATCGAGATCCTTCCAGGTGCCGAAATCCCATTCGGTCGCATCTTCCCTTTATCCGAAAAGGAGCAGGAGGCCCTGAAGACTTACATCGCGGAGAACCTCGAAAAAGGGTTTATCCGTCACTCCACTTCCCCAGCAGGCGCAGGGATATTCTTTGTTACCAAGAAGGACCAAACACTCAGGCCTTGTGTGGACTATCGTGAATTGAATAAGGTGACAGTCAAGAACCGATACCCCTTGCCGTTGATACCGGAACTCTTTCAGAAACTACGAACGGCAACTATCTTCTCCAAGCTGGATCTAAGGGGTGCCTACAACCTGGTCCGTATCAGGTCCGGGGATGAATGGAAAACGGCCTTCCGGACCCGCTTTGGTCACTATGAATATCTGGTCATGCCGTTCGGCCTCTGCAATGCCCCTGCCACCTTTCAGCACCTGATCAATGATGTCTTTAGAGACTTTCTGGACATTTTCGTAATAGTATACCTCGATGACATTTTAATTTTTTCCAATTCTCTTGAGCAGCACCAGGGGCATGTGGGCAGAGTACTACTTCGTCTCCGGCAGCACGGCCTATATGCTAAGGCAGAAAAGTGCCTGTTTGAACAACAAGAGATTCAGTTTCTGGGACTTGAGATTTCCCCAGCAGGGATCAGGATGGATCCCCAGAAGGTGACTGCTGTATTGGACTGGCCGGCACCATCGGACAAGAAGGGCATTCAGCGCTTTATAGGATTCGCAAATTTCTATAGAAAATTTATTAAGGGATTCTCTACCATCGTCAACCCTATTATTCAACTGACAAAGCAGGGTACACGCTTCCAGTGGGGCCCCGAGGCCCAGGAAGCTTTTGAAAAACTTAAAAGACTATTCACCTCTGCCCCCATCCTTAGTCACCCCGACCCTGCCCTCCCATACATTCTGGAAGTCGACGCCTCCGAAGTGGCGCTGGGAGCGGTGGTATCTCAACGTCAAGGCAGCAAGGATTTGATGCACCCGGTGGGGTTCTTCTCTCGAAAACTAACTCCTGCAGAGAGGAATTACGACGTTGGAGATCGGGAACTCCTGGCCATCAAGGCGGCTCTGGAAGAATGGAGGTACTTGTTGGAGGGCGCAAGTCATCCGGTATTGGTGTATACCGACCACAAAAACCTCGAGTATCTACGGACAGCCAAGCGACTGAAGCCTCGACAAGCCCGTTGGGCCTTGTTTTTTTCTAGATTTTGTTTTCATATCACCTACCGCCCAGGATCCAAAAACGTGAAACCAGACGCGCTCTCGCGCATGTTCGACAGTCCAAGAGACACAGCAGCTCCGGACACCATCCTGTCATCCGGCAACTTCCTACTCATACAACCAGATTTGCTCTCGCAGATTAAGGAGGCATCTGCAAATGACCCAGCGACCCCAGGGGCTCCCCTGACTCTCAGAGACGGCCTCTTTTGGAAGGGAAGCCAAGTTTTTGTCCCGGAACCTGTCCGGACCAAGGTCCTGAATCTTTGCCATGACCACCCCCTGGCAGGACATTTTGGAGTCCGCAAGACTATCGATCTGGTGCAACGCATCTTCTGGTGGACAAGTTTGAGGAAAGACTGCAAGGAGTACGTCAACGCCTGCCCTGCCTGTACCCGGAGCAAGACCTCAAGAAGCCGAGCTTGGGGCCTTCTTAAACCTCTTCCCGTACCCGATCGTCCATGGAGGATGATCACCATGGACTTTATAGTTGAACTTCCATGCTCAGAGGGATGCACAGCTATTTTCGTAGTCGTAGACCGGCTGTCTAAAATGGCCCACTTTCTGCCCCTTAAGGGAACCCCGTCCGCTTCCGAAACAGCCCGTGTCTTTATCAGGGAGATAATTAGGTTGCATGGGGTCCCTGCCAGCATAGTCTCCGATAGGGGGGTTCAGTTTACGTCCCGTTTTTGGAGGGCCTTGTGTAAATCCCTAAAGATTGAGTTGGCGCTGTCCTCGGCCTATCATCCCCAAACAAATGGACAGACAGAACGCACAAATCAGACCCTGGAGCAGTACCTTAGGTGCTTCACGTCCTTTGTGCAGGACGATTGGGTGTCTCTACTACCCTTAGCTGAGTTTTCATACAACAACGCCAACCACTCAGCCACAGGTCAATCCCCTTTTTTCTCCAACTATGGCTTCCACTTATCTTTTCTCCCTGACTTTCTTCCAGAATCCCCGGTTCCAGCGGTGCAGGATACAGTGACCTTCCTCAACCACAACAATCAGATCCTCCAGGAGACGATAACCAAGGCCCAGGCGGACTGCAAAAGGTTCTTTGACCGGAAAAGAAGGGGAGAACTGGACCTCCAGATTGGAGATCAGGTATGGCTTTCCACTATTAACTTGAAGTTACCTTGCCCTTCCAAGAAACTCGCTCCCAAATTTCTAGGACCCTTCTCTGTGAAAAGGAGGATCAACCAGGTGTCCTACGAACTGTCATTGCCCACCTCAATGAAAATACACCCGGTGTTTCATGTGGCCCTGTTGAAACCCGCTGTACCCGACCCCTTTCCTGATAGGGGAGCTGGACCTCCTGGTCCTGTTCTTGTTGAGGGCGGTGAAGAATATGAGGTGGAGGCCATTATTGATTGTAGGAGGCGGCAGGGGCAGACACAGTTCTTGGTTAAATGGAAGGGGTACGGGGCTGAGGACAATTCCTGGGAACCTGATAGTAACCTTCATGCCAGAAGACTGATCCGTGCCTTCTTTTCTGCCCACCCAGAGAAGAGAAGTCTTTTGGGCACCCGGAGGTTGCCCCTTGTGGGGGGGCAATGTCAGGGTCCTGGCCGCTCGGTGCGGCCCAGATTGCCTCCACGCAGGCAAACGGTTACCTCCATGCCCTCCAGGCATCAGCGCGGGCGTTGGCGCGCGCCGCGGGCGCGTGCACGCGCGCGACCGGCCCGCGGGCGCGCTCCCGTGCGCTAATAGCGGGGGCGCGCGCCCGTGCACGTGCGCGTTTAGCGCTGTTTGGCGCCAGTGCGCCTATTTAAGGATCAGGGCTGCAGCCCTGCGGTGCTGTTCGTCTGCAGCTCTGACCTGAATCTCCTGTGTGAACCTGCCTGAACCTATCTGTGATCTTTGGAACCCGACCCGGCCTGTCTGACCCCGCTGACCTCTCTACTCCTTGACCCCGGCTTGCCTGACCCTGCTAAAGGACTTACCACCTGTTGCCGAACCTCTGCCTGTCACTTGACCATCCGTCTGCCTGCTGTCTATGCCTATCTGCCTTCCCTGTGACCCGGCCTGTCTGACTACCTCTGCCGTCCGAGTGTGCCTCTCTCCCGCACAGGATCTGCCTCCGCTGCTGCTGCTCCAGAGACTACCTCTCTCTTCGGTCATCCGATCCCGAGCCTGCTGTGCCATCACCTGCAGTTCCTGCCACCTAAAGACCAGCACCAGCATCCTGCTTCATCCTGCACCAGCTGACTCACCGGACGGACACTCCTACTCCGCTGTGCTCACGGGTCCCCTGTTCCCATTCCAGTGGACCCTGAACCAGAGTCGTAAGAGAGGTCCCCTTCCGTCAAGCCAGGCTCGCCACCAGGTACCTTACAGCTGCAATATAAGCCCTACCCCCCAAATAAGCCCTAGTTAAAGTCCTTGTAGGTCTTGTTTTCAGGGTAGGGCTTATTTTCAGGGAAACAGGGTAGGGCTTATTTGGGGGGTAGGGCTTATATTGCGGCCATCACCGACAATCACGCTAGGTCTTATTTTCGGGGAAACAGGGTATAACAGAATAATTTATTTTAAAATGTCACATCCCTTCAAGACTGCCTATGCTGATGCTGAGTGACTGTCCTGTTATGTTGACTGACTATCCTCTTCCTCCTCAATGATCCTGATGATAGCTTGGAAGAACATTTTTGTTTCTGGGTGCCACCAGCCCACCACCAGTGGCTAAGGCCCAATTTTTCAGCCCCTGTTTAACAGGGGCGTGTAATTACAATTTTTCATGCAATGCTTTGCAACAGGTCTCATTGCTGTGCTCCAAGTACAGTATCTGTGAGGGGTTGCAGTGTTGTGGCACCAGCACCAGTGCCTAAGGCCCAATTTTTCAGCCCCTGTTTAACAGGGGCGTGTAATCACAATTATTGATCTAATAATTCACAGCATGGCCCATTCCTGCGCCCACCAAGAGTAACTGTGAGGGCTTACAGTGTTGTAGCACCAGCACCACCACCAAAGGCCCAATTTTTCCTACCACTGTTCAACAATGGCATGTAATTACAATTCCTGATATAATAGTTCACAGCAGGGCGTTCCAATGCCCACCAAGAGTAACTGTGAGTGCTTACAGTGTTGTGGCAACACCAACAGCTAAGGGGCAAATTTCTGCAGAGTATATACGGCAGGCCCCTACTTTCAAACATCCAACTTACAAACGACTCCTACTTGCAAACGGAAGGAGACAACAGGAAGTGAGAGGAAATCTACCCCTAGGAAGGGAAATTCTATCCTGTAAGAGTTAATATGGGAAAAGGGTGTCTCCTCTCTACTCATGCTTTATCACCAATCCTTGTTTCAATAAAAACACCACTTTTTCAAAAACATTTGTCATTGGGACGGAAAGTGAGGTGAAATGTTCTGAACAGGTGCACAGACAGCAAAACAAATGTCACAGGGGTGATAACCCTTCCCTATGTTCTCCAAAAAGCTTAAAAATAGATTTTTTGGCTGCAGCCACACTTAAAAATTTACCTATTACAAACAGATTTTACTTAAGAACAAACCTACAGTCCCTGTCTTGTTTGCACCGCCTGTATACTGCTGTTCAGAGTATATAGGGTTTTAGGTATAGGGTTTTATTTTGGGTGCAGGGTTCCCCTTAATATCCATACAAGACCCAAAGGGGCTGGAAATAGGCTGGGGTGCCATTTTTCTCAAAGATTGTCATCCATATTGCCTGGACAAGACATGACATTAAAGCCGCAAGCAGTTTTAAATGGATTCTATTTTTCCTTTACAAATGTCATTTTGTGCAGGGACAGTTCTAAACACGGGAAACACATGCTACTTCACAGGCATACTTTAGACACCCCCCAGGTACGATATTTAACTACTTGCCTAGCAGGCACGAACACCCCCTTCCTGACCAAGCCATTTTTCAGCTTTCAGCGCTGTCGCATTTTGAATGACAATTGCGCGGTCATGCAACGCTGTACCCAAATAAATTTTATCATTTATTTCCCCACAAATAGAGCTTTATTTTGGTGGTATTTGATCACCTCTGCGGTTTTTATTTCTTGCGCTATAAACAAAAGAAGAGCGACAAGTTTGAAAAAACATAATATTTTTTACTTTTTATTATAATTTAATATCCATTTTTTTTTTTTTTAAACAAATTTTTTCCTCAGTTTAGGCCGATACGTATTCTTCTACATATTTTTGGTAAAAAAAAATCGCAATAAGCATATATTGATTGGTTTGCGCAAAAGTTATAGCGTCTTCAAAATAGGGGATAGATTTATAGCATTTTTATTATTATTTTTTTTTTTTACTAGTAATGGCGGCGATCTGCGATTTTTATCATGACTGCGACATTGCGGCGGACATATCAGACACTTTTGACACATTTTTGGGACCATTCACATTTATACAGCGATCTGTGCTATAAAAATGCATTGATTACTGTATAAATGTGACTGGCAGGGAAGGGGTTAACACTAGGGGGTGCTGCAGGGGTTAAAATGTACCCTATATGAGTGATTCTAACTGTGGGGGGAGGGGACTGCCTGCGGGAGGGGACCGATCGGTGTCCCTATGTACAAGGGACACACCATCGGTCTCCTCTCCTCTGACAGGACGTGGTTGGGTGTGTTTACACACACCGATCCACGTCCTGCTCACTTACCGGGCAATTCCGGGTGCCTGGCGGTCATCGTGACCGCCGGGCATGCGCATCGGGGCCCCAGCTACGCGGTGGGCACGCGCGCGCCCCCTAGTGGCCAAAAAGCGTGCGCCGTCATATGACGGCGGCCCGCCACAATAGCTACACCGCTCCGCCGTCATTTGACAGTGGGCGGTCAGCTAGTGGTTAAAGGAATATTTCACTTTAGATTTCAAATGTTCACGTCTATTGTAACTAATAGGGTTCTAATGTTCGTGCAAACTTTCGGTCCGTTCGCAGGTTCTGGTGCGAACCGAACCCATGGTCCCTAATCAGGAACAATGCAGGTAAGTCTGTCTCTATCACAAGCAAGGGATAGAGTTTTCGGTTTGCTTATATCAGGTCACTGATCAGATCAATCATCTTGCAGGTGAACACAGACAGGGGAAAAGAAACAGCCAACACCCGGGTGCTGGAATGAGGAACAGGGGGACTAAGTGATCATGACAGTACTTAAAGCGATTGTTCGGTTTATATATTAAAAGTAAAAACAAAAGATTAGGGTTATAGTGAGAGGATTAAAAAGGAAGCAAAAACCTGGGACTGACACCTTTTTTGCAAGATGACCTTGTTTTTCATGTTCCTAGGTGTTGACCACCTCTGGACCAAGGGGTCAGACCCTGGCTGTCCATAAAATCACAATGGTATATTGTCCTCTATACCCCCTGGCAATCCACCAGCCATCTGGTAGACATTGAAAGAATTTGGAGGCTGCCATTTTTGAATTCTTCTTTTGAAAAGTTTGGTTGTCTGGCTGCCATTCTGTTCTTCAGTAGTTTGAGGCACAAGCCCGAAACAAGTATCCAAGAGTTCTGACCCAACTATGATTTTTTAATCTCTATGCTTGTTTAGGGTCATTGACTGAGTCAAGGCATTAAAGCCAGCCTACTGGCGTGGCCCAATTAGCTCTGGAATGACATCACAAGTCACATGACCAAGTTCAACAGGTTGCTTTAAACCACCTCCACTTTAGTGTGTCCTGGGTCACTTGCAAATAAGTGGCAAAGGAAAAACACAGACCAAAAGGTCAAAAGAGTGCTGCTCACCCCTAAAGGATAGCAAAAAGGAACAATCCCCCACATTGGGGTTTTTAGGCAGCGTACAATGAAGGAAGTCAGAGTTGATATGTATAAAATTTATAAAAAATAATTGATATTTTTATACATATCAACTCTGACTTACTTGCAAATAAGTATCCAAGTTTGGCATGGGGCTTTGCATTAATAACATAGAAATATAACTGACAATAAACCACCATATATCTCATGGAGCACGGTGTCTCTCCGGACACCATTATTAACATTGCCATATCTGTCCAGTAGGGTAATATCGCTCGGGATAGTAGTGTTAAAAAGGCAAGGTTTTAAGCTGGCCACACATGTATTGATTGATTATTCAATGTGACTAAAATGTTTAAACTGAGTAAAAATGACATACCGCAAACCATCCATTCAATTGGTTTAATGAGATTTCCATTTTGATTGCCAGTCAATAGTCCATGAAAGAATTGTATCATTCACTTCTGGTTAATTGAATGAATATTTTCACTTGTGTCAGACAACTGATCATAATACAGATTGATTAAAGTACTTTTATGAATAGATCGTATCTAAGAAATAGAATTTTCATTCAATACTGTATATGTTGCATTCAGTGTTGGTCATCTTACTTTAAAAAAGTAATTAGTTAGGTTACAAATTACTTCTCACAAAAAATAATTGCTTTTGTAACTCGGTTACTACATTGGAAAAGTAATTAGTTACTCAGCAAAGTAACTGTGACAGGGGTGGCAGCGGTGGTACTTGAGGGGGTGTCAGCGGTGGTACTTGAGGGGTGTCAGCGGTGGTACTTGGGGGGGGGGGGCGGCAGTGGTGGTGGTGTACTTGGGGGGGGGTGGCAGTGGTGGTGGTGTACAGTACTTGGGGGGGGTGGCAGCGGTGGTACTTGGGGGGGTGGCAGCAATGGTGTACTTGAGGGGGGTGGTAGGCAGCGGTGGTACTTGGGGGGGAGGCAGCGGTGGTGGTGCCATCCTCTCCCACCACCGCCTCTGCCTCTTACTGATCCCATCCCCCACCACCACTGATCTCATCCCTACCCTATCCCCCCCATCACCTCTGTTGTAGAAGTGATGGTGGGTGGTTAGGGATGGGATCCGTAAGAAGCAGAGGTGGTGGAGGACTTGGGATGGATCGATTGCACTGCAATTGGAATCGTCAGATAGTCACTTACTTGAATGCCTCCAGGGATGCCTTTCCTCATGGGGAGAGGGAGAGACCCTCCCCTTCCCTCAATTGGTGTCAGTTGACTTCATTTTTCAGTGTCCGCCACGCCTCCCTACATTCTCTCTCTCTGTCTGGATAAGCGGGCGGAATGGGGCGGTCCAAACAGTCTCTCTGAGTCTCAGCCTCTTCTCAGCTCAGTGGGCGAAAGCCCCCCTCCCCGCGGTGGAAGGAACGGCCAGGCAGCGCGGCCATGGCAGGCCTCCCGGGCGGTAGATGTAATTGAGGTAACCCTGCCCAAGTAATGGGAACTGAGTTACCATAAGGGGAAGAGTAATCAGTTAGATTACTCGTTACCCTCTAAAGTAACTGCGTTAATTAACTCTGTTTATTTTAACTGAGTTACTTACATCACTGGTTGCATTGCTCAGTATTTTAATTGATGATGAACCTCTTATTTGCGATCACTTGTACCTAGATCAATGGTAAATCAATACATATATGGCCAACTTTTGAGAACATACTGTAGTCTCCAACACTGCACTGTGTGCAGCATTACTAACATAGCAGTATCTCTCATAGGCAGTGCTACTGAAATGGTAGCATTACTAATAAAGCAGTGTTTATAAATGCTGAACTCGGAAAGTATATTATAAATCATTTAGTGCATTATATGTGCTCCAATACTATAAAAGTGCTCTTAAAGCCCAAAAAAACATGCATTAAAGTCCCAATCAATATGTGAAAAAACTTCCAAAAAAGATAAAAAAAATCTTTGTGATGTGACAAACTTTTTTCTATGTAAACCTCCACCAGTCCCTTTCTGGTAAACTCTCACCTTAATTGTACAAATCTCACTGTCATAAATCTGCAGTAATGTTTCATGTCCTGTCTGTCTGCTTACCTCTCTGGTCTGTGTATCAGCTTAGGGGCCATGCTCTCACACCTGCCTGTTTAACCACTTCATCCCTTGAAGAATTTACCCCCTTCCTGACCGGGCCATTTTTTGCGATACAGCACTGCGTTGCTTTAACGGACAATGTCGCAGGCATGCGACTTTGTACCCAAATAAAATTGACATCCTTTTTTTCCCACAAATAGAGCTTTCTTTTGTCATATTTGATCACGTCTGTGTTTTTTTGAAAAAAACAAAAACAAATTTCTTCATCAGTATTCCTACATATTTTTGGTAAAAAAAAAAACGCAATAATATTGATTGGTTTGCGCAAAAGTGATAGCGTCTTTTGGCATTTTTATGGCATTTTTATTATTCTTTACTAGTAATGATGGCGATCAGCGATTTTTATCGGGACTGCGACATTGCAGCAGACAGATTGGACATTTTTTACACTTTTTTGGGACCATTGACATTTATACAGCGATCAGTGCTATAAAAATGCACTGATTACTATGTAAATGTCACTGGCAGGGAAGGGGTTAACATTAGGGGGCGATCAAGGGGTTAAATGTGTACCCTAGGTGTGTTTCTAACTGTGAGGGGATGGGACTGACTAGAGGAGGAGCCGATCTGTCTCTCCTCCTCTGTCAGAACAGGGATTTATGTGTTTACACACACAAATCCCCGTTCTGGCTCTCGTTCACGTGGAGTCACATTCCTGTCTGCTTGTAACCCCGACCTTGGCATGCCTTCCTGACCATCACTGTCTGCTAGTTGCCCCAACCTTGGATTGTTCTTCTAACTATCCTGTGCTTAACCCTGAACTGCTGCTTCCGCTCTGTCCACCAGAGCCAGTCCGTGAACATGAGCTGAGAGACTCCAGGGGCAGCTGCAGCCAAATCCATCCTCAACACTAGAGGCTGGCTCCTAGACTCTGTGCCCTGTGGAATCTTATGCTCTAGCTTCCTGCTTGGTCTGTGCCAGTGTTCAGTTGGAGCTGCTTTCCTGAATCATCCAGAGCTCCATCCGCAGCAACCAGCCGAAGGGTCCACAACCTTAGCAATGAGCTCCTAACCCCAGCAGTGTGCATCCATCCCCTGGCCTCAGGTGACCTGACACTCACTACAAAGGTCAAAAATTGTATTCCATTCAATCCCAGGATCAAAAACAGACAAATGAAGAAACTCAACAACTTATAAAAAGGAATCCTCAGAAATGGATAACTGAGCCCAAGGATCACCACATAAACCCCCTTTCTCAGGCCGGTATCAACGAAGAAGAATAAAGACTGCAAAAAAAGGAAAATTTATTATCAAATACTTACCGTAATTTTCCTTTCCTGATGGACTCCATGGCAGCCTACGTGTGGGTTAACCCCGCCTCCTCTCCAATGCTATAGGACCCCCTACCCTATAAGATTGAGCTCACCTGTACAGACTGTGTTCCGTAACTAGCCTACTCAATAACTGAAGGGTGGGAACTCCGTCTGCCATGGAGTCCATCAGGAAAGGAAAATTTCGGTAAGTATTTGATAATAAATTTTCCTTTTTCCTGACAGACTCCATGGCAGCCTACGTGTGGGAAATAACTAGCCAATCCACACGGGTGGGCATGCTGAACAGAGATAATTTCAATTTGACCCGTCAACCGACAGGATTTATCAACCAAAGTTCACAGAAGACAGTAAAGCAATCTCAATACAGTAATGTGACATTAAAGTTCAATTAGAGGACCATGAGGCCGCTTTGCAGACCACTTTTGGAGCCATGTGACGGGCTGCTGGCTATGAACCGCTATACCCCTGGTGAAACGTGCCGGCACTGCCTCCGGAGGAGCCAGACCCTAGTCCTAAAAAGGTTGATGGATGAACTGTGCGATCCAGGCCGTAGTCGTTCTGGCTGCAGCTTGATTCCGTTTGCTATTGTCAAAGTGCAGGACCATCAGGTAGAGAGTGTCTTAACAGCGAGGAAGTAGCCTGCAGGCAAACCTTCAGAGTTTCGCCCCCAACCAGAGGATGAACTTCAGTGGATCCCTGGGTCCTAAATGTAGGTATGGCGACTTCCTAGTTCTCATGGAACCTAGGAGGTAATTCATGAATTGAGCTGAGCATAGAAATAAGGACCATCCAGTCCGGAAAGAAGAACAGACGAGATTCTTCGTAACTTAGGGACGTAACCTTTAAGACCCTCTTAGCCAAGGTAATAGCCACCAGAAAAGTGATTTTTGCCAGAAGGTTTCCAAATAGGAAGCGGGAAGGACCCCGTATTACTGAGTTCAGACAGTGAGTCGATGACAAGGGAAAGATCCCAATTGGGAAACTTGGTCCCTTTTGAGGGCTGAGTATTAACTGCCCACTGAACAACTGCTGAACTCAAGGATGAACAGCCCATGAAGTTCCAGAGCACGCCAACAAGGCTAAGACTTGGACTCTGATGGAGCCGATGAATAGAGACAAATCTAGACTGGAAGAAAAAAGAAAGTTTAGGATATCGTAAGCTTTTGGATTTCTTCATGATCTGTCTGAAGGTTGAGAACTCTACAGATTTGGCCCATATTCTCCTATTGACCTAATTCGTGCTCGTCCCTGTAGAGCTCATGAGAGTGTAAATCACCCTTAAGCGCACCTGAGCCGGACAAGGGTGCCGATCTGCCCCTTGAAAACGGAAGGTCCAACCCGAGAAGAAGAAGCACTGGATCCCGGAGGCTGAGCTGACTCAGGAGGAGAAATCAAGGCTCGATCGACTGGTAAGGAGCTACTGCCACCACTTTGACCGCTTCCGCATGAGATCTTCATAATAACCTGAGAATTAATGGGGAGTGGTGGAAAGCGTATGCCCTCTTGAAACTCAATCGATCTGTCAGGGCATCCATTCCAGAGGTCTAGCCGCAACAGCCCCGAGCTGTAACACCTCATCAGCTTGAAGTTGCCTGGGAAGAGAATAGATCCACCTCGGGCATGACTCCCAGGAACAGCCACTTGAATGTCTGCACACTAAGAGACCCCTCGTTAGTGTCTAACCGAATACGCAACAGGAAATCCACTCAGACAATCTGGACTCTGGGGATATAGGCAGTTGAAACGCCGGTCAAGCTCTTCTGGGCCCAAGACGTGATGGGCTCGCCCTCACGGAATAGTGTGCAGCTTCGAGTGCCACTATGACTCTTCACAAAAGGAGATCACCATTGTGTCGTCCATTCTTAATAATACTGACTCTCCCTTCCGGAAGATGGGAGAAGGACTGAAGGGCACACAAGGCTGCCCGAAGATCCATAACATTCTAGCCCGGGTTGAGAAGACGCATACCCAACCTTCCTGAGCAAGATCCAAACTGCCGAGGGCTCTCCAATCGGTCGTGACCTTGACCCATGAGATGGGGCAACGAAGTGACAACTGATCAGACTTTGCGCTGAAGTCACCAGAAGAGACTGCTCCTCACCGTTTGATGATACATTAATAGGTTGACTGTAGCCCCCTAATTTCCAATGCTGCAGAAATCCTGACTGGAAAGGGTACAACCTCTGCAGGGACCACTTGGCCATAGGGGTCGCGGAGACCATTGAGCCGATTAGTTTTCTTCTTTTTTTTTTTTTTTTTTTTTTTAAATTAGGAACCACCTGAAGCCGGTCGAGGTGGAGATTACCTGTTCCCTGTGAACCAACAGCTGGTCTTAATCCTAGGATAGCCACAGGAGGTCGTCGAAATAGTGATAAGACGATAAGGGCCCCTATGGCCAGAGGAATTCTTAAGACTCGGGTGAGGCTGTTAGCCCGAAAAGGAGGTAGAAGAAGAACAGTAGATGGTCTTACCCAACTGTAACCGGAGTAAAACATATTTTAAGTCGATTGAGATTAGCCCATCGCCCGGCCGCACAGAAGGTCGACAAAGCCTTCCTTTGAATCTTTCAAATTCTATATATTATATACTTGTATAGGTAAACTACACCTACACTAGTCACCATAAACTGTTTCTCTAGTGTTAAGAAGAGGGTTAGGTATACCTCCTGGAATTTCTCGACCCTCGGGATGTGTACAGTAACGCCTGCTTCAGCTCCATAACGGCTGAACTTCTGGAGAGATAAGAATATGAATACCACTCTGAGTCTGGATGCAAAGTGATGTCCACCCTGATTCGGTACAGCTGGTGCAGGCTCTGATCACAACAGAGAGGAAAAAAGGGAAGTCTGGATGGCCGCACTTCAGCAAAAACTTCTTTATTAGGCAAAAGATAAAATCCAAAGTAGTGACACCTCATGCGATACCGCAAAACAGCAACAGTAGCTTACGCGTTTCACGCCTCAAAGGCGCTTAGTCATAGCTGAACTTCTGGAGAACTGTTCCGAAGCTCACCTGGGTACGAAGACTATCTTCTTTATCCAGGCTTCCATAGCCTTAGACATAGCTACTAGAGCCAGGGCAGGGTTACAAACCATACCAGCAAACCCATAAGTTTCCTTGAGGTCTTGGTCAATCTCTCTCAAGCTTGTCTTGCATGGCACAGCATCTTCTAAAGGTAGAGTAACCTGCTTTCCCAAACACAACACAGCTGCATCTATGAGGGGGGTGTTTCCCAGACCCCCTGCTTCTTCTGCCTTGAAGGCATACAATCTGGGGGTATTGTTTGACATCAAAATTTTCTTGTCCACCTTCTTTCACTCCTCATCCGTAAGGAGCCAAAGAGAGGAAAGCGATCTTTCCCCAGGTGCCTAAAGAACTATTTTACTTATCCTGGGGGGTGGGATGTGGTAGGGCTTCCTTAATCTCTTTGCCCCATGGAGGAACCAGACATATTCTGATACATTCATCACCTTCCAACTTGCTGACCAAAGAATCCAGAGAAGCAGCGTAGGGCTGGAAAGGACCCAAAACCTTTGGACTACGCCAGCCAAGACCCCGGGTGGAATGGACAACTGGCACCATGTGTGGGATGCATCCCATTTCCTTAGAGACTGCTACCTCACACATTTCACAAGAGACTCTATATTCTTGTTTTCCACCTCTTTTATCCCCATCCGCCCAGGCATAACAGTGGTCAATAAAGACTTGTCCTCCAGGACTCGTGTCCACATCTCCAGTAGGCTCTGCCATCCAGGCGGCTGATAGGGCGATGCAATGACTGGAGGAGGAATGGCAACATCTCCTCTGGATAGAGGAGGAATGGCAACATCTTCTCTGGATGGAGGAGGAATGGCAACAACTCCTCTAGGTGCAGGAGGAATGGCAACATCTCTAGGTGCAGGAGGAATGGCAACATCTCCTCTAGGTGCCGGAGGAATGGCAACATCTCCTCTAGGTGCAGGAGGAATGGCAACATCTCCTCTAGGTGCAGGAGGAATGGCAACATCTCCTCTAGGTGCAGGAGGAATGGCAACATCTCCTCTAGGTGCAGGAGGAATGGCAACATCTCCTCTAGGTGCAGGAGGAATGGCAACATCTCCCCTAGGTGCAGGAGGAATGGCAACATCTCCCCTAGGTGCCGGAGGAATGGCAACATCACCCCTAGGTGCCGGAGGAGTGGCAACATCTCCCCTAGGTGCAGGAGGAATGGCAACATCTCCCCTAGGTGCAGGAGGAATGGCAACATCTCCTCTAGGTGCAGGAGGAATGGCAACATTTCCTCTAGGTGCAGGAGGAATGGCAACATTTCCTCTAGGTGCAGGAGGAATGGCAACATTTCCTCTAGGTGCAGGAGGAATGGCAACATCTCCCGTAGGTGCAGGAGGAATGGCAACATCTCCCGTAGGTGCAGGAGGAATGGCAACATCTCCCGTAGGTGCAGGAGGAATGGGAACATCTCCTTCGTAAATGTTGTGGCGTGGCAAGGTCTCTGTCGTTCTGGACCACGACTAGCGGGTCCGATCTGAAAAAGAAAAGATCGGGGGGGGGGGGGACACCAACGCAATCTCATCCTTTGAGACTGCAACCTCTGCCCCTCCCCTCACCTGCACATACCTTGTGCGTGAGGGTTGGCCGTATGAAGGCAGTGACCTGTCCATAACCACTGGACACAACGTCATCATGACACGCACGGTCTGCAGATAACCCGGAATGCTACACATACCGAGCCAATCAGTGAGATTAAAATATTCATTATTTATATTTATTTATTTTTTTTTTTTTTTTAACTCACATCAAAACAATAAAACATAGATGCATAAAAACAAAGTACAAGTGTCTATACGTATCATGTCTTTTTACACTTTCTCTCTTTTTTTTTTTTTTTTTTTTAATATATATAAAATTTTTTATACCTGAATATTTTTATTTATTTATTACTTTCCCCATTAAGGGAAGAAAATTTAGACAGATAAATGCAGACCAGGCTGGGGGAAGCTGCCGCTCACTGCCTGTGGGAATCCCATCATGACAGGAGATGGCAGACAATCAAATCCCCCGCCTGAAATGACGTCACTGCCCTCCCCAACATCGCGCCTGCGTTGAGGGAAAACAGCCGGACAGCGCATGCGCGGCCGCCGGACATTCCGCCGCTCCGCGCATGCGCGAACCAAGCCTCGCTTCCATGAAGGCCCCGCGCATGCGCAGAACGACGGCGGCGGCCGCGACCCGGAAGCACCGCTGCGGCCTGGAACGCAGAAGCGTTCCAATCGCCATGAGGGACACTGAGGTGCCGGCGATACAGGGAAATACCGAGAGGGACACACACACAAAAATCAACAAATACATGACTGCCATGGAGCAAAGGAAGGAGATGAAATGCAGACCTTGCCAGCCGTTGATGAGACCTGTCCGTCCGTCCGATGAGCATACAGAGGCAATCACCCAGTAATGGGGAACCATCCAGCCTCAAAGCTACTCGCCCGCCCATGGCTGAGCACTGAGCTTGCACCACACAGGTATGCCAGAAGAGAGATCCGAAATCCAACCAGACACGAACAGCATGTGAAGGTCCAATGGAGGAGGACAAAAAAGGAACACAGTCTGTACAGGTGAGCTCAATCTTATAGGGTAGGGGGTCCTATAGCATTGGAGAGGAGGCGGGGTTAACCCACACGTAGGCTGCCATGGAGTCTGTCAGGAAAATACTTTTTTCACTGTGATATATTTACAAATGCAGCACATATTTGCATATATGTATTTTTGATTTATAATCTGTTTTTTTTACTAGAAAATGACTTAGAACCCCCAAACATTATATGTATTTTTTTCTAACACCCTAGAGAATAAAGTGGCTGTCATTGCAATAATTTCTGCGCAGCGCAGCGCAGTGGTCTTACAAGCGCACTTTTTTTTGGATAAAAAAATACACTTTTTTGAATTAAAAATAAGACAACAGAATAGTTAGCCCAATTTGTTTTATAATGTGTAAGATAATGTTATGCCGAGTAAATTGATACCCAACATGTCATGCTTCAAAATTGCGCATGCTCGTAGAATGGCGACAAACTTTTACCCTTAAAAATATCCATAGGCGACGTTTAAAAAATTCTACAGGTTGCATGTTTTGAGTTACAGAGAAGGTCTAGGGCTAGAATTTTCACTCTATTGATCGCGGCGATATCTCACATGTGTAGTTTTAACACCGTTTTCATATGCAGGCGCTTCTCACGTATGCGTTCGCTTCTGCACGCGAGCTCGGCGGGACGTGCAGAAGCACGTTCTTTATTTTACCTTTTATTTTTTTATTTTTACACTGTTCTTTTAAAATAAAAAGAATTGTGTTACATTTATTCCTATTACAAGGAATGTAAACATCCCTTGTAAAAGAAAAAAGCATGACAGGACCTCTTAAATATGAGATCTGGGGTCAAAAACACCTCGTATCTCATATTTACCACTACCGACGGCATCACTTTAAATAATTTTCATAGTTTTACCTTTACTTTCCTGATAGTGAGGTTGTCTGATGTGTCTATAAATGACTATGCAACCCAATAGGTCTCAGAGTTTGACCACACCAAGAAGCAGGGGCGGACTGACAAGTCGGTGACTCAGGCGCCGCCCGAGGGCCCGGGGCCATTAGGGGCCCGGACTCGGCCACATGAGGGGCCACTTGAAACGGCTGTATTACATGCCGCGATGCCGCTAACAATACTGCTAGCGGCGCGCGGCTCCCAGCCGGCCCCTCCTTCCCTCCCGTCCGTCCCAGGTGCTTCTACTGTATGCGTCGTGACGTCACCTGGGACGGACGGGAGGGAAGGAGGGGCCGGCGGGGAGCCGCGCGCCGTTAGCAGTATTGGCATGTAATACAGCCGCTTCAACCTGCCGAGTCCGGGCCCCTAATGGAAGAGAAGAGTGGAGGGGCCGGCGGGGAGCATCGGCATCGGTGAGTAAATTACCAGGACCGCCACAAGTGATGGGGGGGGGGTGGTGGTACAGAGTCACGGGCCCAGTGTCACCCCTACCCCACAGTGTCACCCCTACCCCACAGTGTCACCCCAGCGTCACCCCTACCCCACAGTGTCACCCCTACCCCACAGTGTCACCCCCCCACAGTGTCCCCCCAGCCCACAGTGTCCCCCCAGCGTCACCCCTACCCCACAGTGTCCCCCCCTACCCCACAGTGTCCCCCCTACCCCACGTGTCCCCCTGTGTGCGTGTCCCCCTGTGTGCATGTCCCCCCCTGTGTGTGCGCTCTCCCTCCAGTGTCCCCCTGTGTGTGCGTGTCCCCCCGTGTGTGCGCTCTCCCTCCAGTGCCCCCCTGTGTGTGCGTGTCCCCCCCTGTGTGTGCGCTCTCCCTCCAGTGCCCCCCTGTGTGTGCGTGTCCCCCCCCCCCGTGTGTGCGCTCTCCCTCCAGTGTCCCTCCCCGTGTGTGCGCTCTCCCTCCAGTGTCCCCCTGTGTGTGCGCGTGTCCCCCCTGTGTGTGCGCTCTCCCTCCAGTGTCCCCTTGTGTGTGCGCTCTCCCTCCAGTGTCCCCCTGTGTGTGCGTGTCCCCCCCTTGTGTGTGCGCTCTTCCTCCAGTGTCCCCCTGTGTGTGCGCTCTCCCTCCAGTGTCCCCCTGTGTGTGCGTGTCCCCCCCTGTGTGTGCGCTATCCCTCCAGTGTCCCCCTGTGTGTGTGCGCGCTCTCCCTCCAGTGTCCCCCCTGTGTGTGTGCGTGTCCCCCCCTGCGTGTGCGCTCTCCCTCCAGTGTCCCCCTGTGTGTGCGTCCCCCCCCCTGCATGTGCGCTCTCCCTCCAGTGTCCCCCTGTGTGTGCGTGTCCCCCCCCTGTGTGTGCGCTCTCCCTCCAGTGTCCCCCTGTGTGTGCCCCCCTGTGTGTGCGCTCTCCCTCCAGTGTCCCCCTGTGTGTGTGTGGGTCCCCCCCTGTGTGTGTGCGCTCTCCCTCCAGTGTCCCCCTGTGTGTGTGTGTGTCCCTGTGTGTGTGTGCGCTCTCCCTCCAGTGTCCCCCTGTGTGTGTGTGTGCCCCCCCGTGTGTGTGCGCTCTCCCTCCAGTGTCCCCCCCCTGTGTGCGCGCTCTCCCTCCAGTGTCCCCCTGTGTGTGCGCTCTCCCTCCAGTGTCCCCCTGTGTGTGCGTGTCCCCCCCCCCCTGTGTGTGCGCTATCCCTCCAGTGTCCCCCTGTGTGTGCGTGTCCCCCCTGTGTGTGCGCTCTCCCTCCAGTGTCCCCCTGTGTGTGCGTGTCCCCCCTGTGTGTGCGCTCTCCCTCCAGTGTCCCCCTGTGTGTGCGTGTCCCCCCTGTGTGTGCGCTCTCCCTCCAGTGTCCCCCTGTGTGTGTGTGTCCCCCCCCCTGTGTGTGTGCGCTCTCCCTCCAGTGTTCCCCTGTGTGTGTGTGTGCCCCCCCCCCCATGTGTGCGCTCTCCCTCCAGTGTCCCCCCTGTGTGTGCGCTCTCCTTCCAGTGTCCCCCTGTGTGTGCGCTCTCCCTCCAGTGTCCCCCTGTGTGTGCGTGCCCCCCCCCTGTGTGTGCGCTATCCCTCCAGTGTCCCCCTGTGTGTGCGTGTCCCCCCCTGTGTGTGCGCTCTCCCTCCAGTGTCCCCCTGTGTGTGCGTTTCCCCCCCGTGTGTGCGCTCTCCCTCCAGTGTCCCCCTGTGTGTGTGCCCCCCTTTGTGTGCGCTCTCCCTCCAGTGTCCCCCTGTGTGTGTGCGCTCTCCCTCCAGTGTCCCCCTGTGTGTGTGTGTCCCCCCCCTGTGTGTGCGCTCTCCCTCCAGTGTCCCCCTGTGTGTGTCCCCCCCCCTGTGTGTGCGCTCTCCCTCCAGTGTCCCCCTGTGTGTGTCCCCCCCTGTGTGTGCGCTCTCCCTCCAGTGTCCCCCTGTGTGTGTGTGTGTCCCCCCCCTGTGTGTGCGCTCTCCCTCCAGTGGACCCCTGTGTGTGCACTCTCCCTCCAGTGCCCCCCTGTGTGTGCGCTCTCCCTCCAGTGCCCCCCTGTGTGTGCGCTCTCCCTCCAGTGCCCCCTGTGTGTGCGCTCTCCCTCCAGTGTCCCCCTGTGTGTGCGCTCTCCCTCCAGTGTCCCCCTGTGTGTGCGCTCTCCCTCCAGTGTCCCCCTGCATGTGCGTGTCCCCCCCGTGTGTGCGCTTGGTCCCCTTGAGTGTGGGGACCAAGGGGGCCCCATGATCTTCTATTGCCCGGGGGCCCCATGAGTTGTCAGTCCGCCCCTGCCAAGAAGTATACTATGAAAAACCAACAAACCTGGTCAGACACATCCTCGTTCTTTCTTAGACTAGCTGGACAAAGCCAACTTTTTTTCTGCTATTCTCATACTTCTAATTCTAGGGTGGTTATGTTCATTCTACAAACCCATCCCCCCCCCCGCCCCACCTTGTATCTGTGAACGTAGCCACCATTTCCCGTTCGTCCCTGAGATGGACTACACATCTACTTGTAGACCCATCCAGTACTATGGGGACTGTAATACATATAGTATGATGGAGGGGAGCATGTGACTGGAAATAACGGCACAGCTTGTTCTACACTGGTAGCGATGGGGTGCATCAGTGGACGATAGAAAGCATGCACAGAATAAAAAAGTCTGAAAACATTGGTAAGAGACTTAAAAAGCTGTGGTATACGTGGTATTTTAGAATGATATGTTTTTTTTTTTTTTAACCAGGGTCATCGGTTCAAATCACAACCAGTGCACTACCTACATAGAGTTTGCATGTTCTCCCTGTGCCTGCGTGGGTTTACTCCGGGTACTTTGGTTTCCTCCCACACTCCAAAGACATGCTGGTGAGTTAATTGGCTCCTGTTTAAATTGGTCCTAGTATTTGTATGTATGAAATGAGTTAGGGGCCTTAGATTGTAAGCTCCTTGAGGGCAGGGACTGATGTGAATGTATAATACATATGTAAAGTACTGCGTAAAGCGCTGTGTAAATTGATGGCACTAAATAAGTACCTGAAATAAAGTCATGGAAGAAAGAGATAGAAGGAACATTCTACCTACTTTTAAACATATTGCACATATTTAGTTTTTTTAGTAAAATGTGAGTTTAGTGTCACTTCAACAGTGAATACATAGCTGCAACCACCATTCCCAGTTCTATATGCCAAGTATGCCACACAGACAAGTGAAGATTTATACAGAAGACTGACAGGCCAGCCCAAGCTTGGTAAATATCACTCAATCATTTTATGTCAAGGACCCAGTGAGCTGCAGCATTGCTTTGTGTCTCCTCTGGCTTGACCCTTGTTAGCAACCTGGGAAAATACCGAATGTCCCTGGGCTTTTACCGCTCATCCAAACAGACGCAGCCTGCAGCTCTGCTCCAGGCTATCTTATGTTCTACACACATAACTTTATAGCCACACGACCAGGAGGCCAATCTCTTTCTGTGCCTTAGAAGTGATTCATGCCAGCATTTCTGCTAATGCTCAGCTTTTTTTAAATTTAGAATCTTCTGTGAGTATGAAAATAAAGCATGCAGTCATTTTAGGACATTTGAAAGGCTGGCTGTGGATGGTATATAAATAAAACAATTCCTTAGACTTTTGTAAAGAACTGCAAGGTATATGGGAGCTGGTGTTCAGGTATGCAGAAAAGGTATCACACAGCTCTTACAGCATAAAGTGGCATTTGTAGAAATCATACAGCTCTAGGCATGTGATAATGATACCAGAGGCTTTACCCCTTTGGTCACCAGCCATATTCCATAATTACTTGTGCAAATAGAAAAAAACTACTGGAGGATGGGTGCTGTGTGACTTATATGCTAAGCTTTGCTGCGACTGGCCAAAAAGGTCTAATTGAAGAGCCTGCACAAAAACAGTAGAGTTTTGTGACTCCTCTTGCCCTGTACTCTTTTCCCTTTCCCCTTAAACCCTTTTCCCCCTTAATGCATTTTTTAGTTTAACATACTGAGCACAATAAAGTAAACCTTCTACAGTAAACTGTTAAAATCCTCACCCTATCACTTGCCATTCTAGGCTATGTGTTTCTATTGATGCACACAGTTGTACCCCCCCTTATCCTAAGCAGGGGTGTGATGGACCGCCTGGCACCCCACCTTCCAAGATACAGCTTCCTCCACTATGAAACAAGGAACCAGGTATTATAGATGAGAATTGCACCCAAGAACTAGACGATACTAGCTTAAGTGCAAACTGGAACACTTTCGTGTAAGTTCACACAGAATTTATACCACACAAAATCAGATAAGAGCTTGATCACATTTTCCTAAACAATGCAAACTTTAAACAATAATATCATCAGTACATCTAATGAACAGCTAGCAGCTAACAGTAACCTAATTAAACAGTGATCTAATTAAGAGTAAGCTTTGATTGGTAGAGGAGCCCACCCCAGACAGTCCGGCACCTACATAGGAGTACATGGAACAGAGACAAATGTGACCAGCTCTTTCTCTTATAGTGTTTTTGGTATAGTGATAGTGTCAAAAATTGTGACCAAAATTTTTTTTTTAATTACGTGCGGGTCCCCCCAAAATCCATTTTGGGCCCTCCAGGTTTGGTATGGATTTTGAGGGGAACCCTGCGCCAAAATGTAAAAACAAATGATGTAGGGGTCCCCCCAAAATCCATACTAAACCCTTATCCGAGCACGCAACCTGGCAGGCTGCAGTAAAAGAAGGGGGGCGAGAGAGTCCCCCCCTTCTGAACCATACCAGGCCACATGCCCTCAACATGGGGAGGGTGCTTTGGAGTATCCCCCCAAAGCACCTTGTCCCCACAACCCTTGCCCGGTGGTTGTGGGGGTATGCGGGCGGGGGGGTTATTGGAATCTGGAAACCCCCTTTAACAAGGGGGGTCTCTGACGGCCTCTGACAGAGGCTCTTTACCACGTAATCAGCGGTGTCCAATCACGGCCGATCACGATGTAAACAGGAAGAGCCGTTAATCGGCTTTTCCTCACTTGTGGCTGACTGACGCGAGTAGAGGAGAGCTGATCGGCTGCTCCCCTGAGGGGGGGGGGGGTCTGTGCTGATTGTTCATCAGCACAGCCCCCCCTCGGATGCCCACCTAGGACCACCATAATGCCGCTAGGACCACCAGGGATTGCCACCACATTGGACCACCAGGTATGCCACTCTAGACCCTCAGTGACAAGGCAGCTGCCAATCAGTGCACATCCCCAATGCCTGCCAGTGCCATCAGTGATGCCTATCAATGCCATTTATCATTGCCGCATATCAGTGCCCATCAGTGCCATGTACCAGTGCCCATCAGTGCCGCCTATTAGTGCCCAGCAATGCCGCCTATCAGTGCCACCCATAAGTACCCAACAGTGCAGCTTTTCAGTGTCCAGTGTCACCTATCAGTGCCCAGTGCCACCCATGAGTGCCCATCAGTGCCGCCTATCAATGCCCATGAGTGCTGCATGTCAGTGCCACACATAAGTGCCGCCTACCAGTGCCCATCGGTGCTGCCTTATCAGTGCCTGTCAGTCCCGCCTTATCAGTGCCTATCAGTGAAGGCGAAAACTTACTTATTTACTAAATTTTATAACAGAAACAAAAGAAAAACTTTTTATTTTTATTTTTTTAGCAAAAAATAAAAAACACAGAGGTGATCAAATACCACCAGAAGAAAGCTCTATTTGTGGGAACAAAATGATAAAAATTCTGTTTGGGTACAGTGCAGCATGACCACGCGCAATTGTCATTTAAACAGTCACAGGGGGTGTAAGTGCCTGGTATTGAAGTAGTTAAAGAAAAAATAACAGGTGTGTGAGAGCCAGAATTCTTACTGGTTAGTAGGTGATCAAATACTTATGTCATGCAATAAAATGCAAATTAATTATTTAAAAATCATACATTGTGATTTTCTGGATTTTTGTTTTAGATTCGGTCTCTCACAGTTGAAGAGTACCTATAATAAAAATGACAGACCTCTACATGCTTTGTAAGTAGGAAAACCTGAAAAATCACCAGTATATAAAATACAGTGGTGTGAAAAAGTGTTTGCCCCCTTCCTCATTTCCTGTTCCTTTGCATGTTTGTCACACTTAAGTGTTTCGGAACATCAAACCAATTTAAACAATAGTCAAGGACAACACAAGTAAACACAAAATGCAATTTGTAAATGAAGGTGTTTATTATTAAAGGTGAAAAAAAATCCAAACCATCATGGCCCTGTGTGAAAAAGTGATTGCCCCCTTGTTAAAACATACTATAACTGTGGTTGTCCACACCTGAGTTCAATTTCTCTAGCCACACCCAGGCCTGATTATTGCCACACCTGTTCACAATCAAGGCATCACTTAAATAGGAGCTGCTTGACACAGTAAGGTCCACCAGAAGATCCTTAAAAGCTACACATCATGCCGAGACCCAAAGAAATTCAGGAACAATTGAGAAAGAAAGTAATTGAAATCTATCAGTCTGGAAAGGGTTATAAAGCCATTTCCAAAGCTTTGGGAATCCAGCGAACCACAGTGAGAGCCATTATCCACAAATGGCGAAGACATGGAACAGTGGTGAACCTTCCCAGGAGTGGCCGGCCGCCCAAAATTACCCCAAGAGCGCAGCGACGACTCATCCAAGAGGTCACAAAAGACCCCACAACAACGTCCAAGGAACTGCAGGCCTCACTTGCCTCAGTTAAGGTCAGCGTTCATGCCTCCACCATCAGGAAAAGACTGGGCAAAAATGGCCTGCATGGCAGAGTTCCAAGGAGAAAACCACTGCTGAGCAAAAAGAACATCAAAGCTCGTCTCAATTTCTCCACAACACATCTTGATGATCCCCAAGACTTTTGGGACAACATTCTGTGGACCGATGAGACAAAAGTGGAACTCTTTGGAAGGTGTGTGTCCAAGTATATCTGGCGTAGAAGGAACACTGCATTTCAGAAAAAGAACATTATACCAACAGTAAAATATGGTGGTGGTAGTGTGATGGTCTGGGGCTGTTTTGCTGCTTCAGGACCTGGAAGACTTGCCGTGATAAAAGGAACTATGAATTCTGCTGTCTACCAAGAGATCCTGAAGGAGAATGTCCGACCATCTGTTTGTGTACTCAAGCTGAAACGAAATTGGGTTCTGCAGCAGGACAATGATCCTAAACACACCAGCAAGTCCACCACCGAATGGCTGAAGAAAAACAAAATGAAGACTTTGGAGTGGCCTAGCCAAAGTCCTGACCTGAATCCTATTGAGATGTTGTGGTATGACCTTAAAAAGGCCGTTCATGCTCGAAAACCCTCTAATGTAACTGAATTAGGACAATTCTGCAAAGATGAGTGGGCCAAAATTCCTCCAGGACGCTGTAAAAGCCTCATTGCACGTTATCGCAAACGCTTGGTTGCAGTTGTTGCTGCTAAGGGTGGCCCAACCAGTTATTAGGTTTAGGGGGCAATCACTTTTTCACACAGGGCCATGATGGTTTGGATTTTTTTTCACCTTTAATAATAAACACCTTCATTTACAAATTGCATTTTGTGTTTACTTGTGTTGTCCTTGACTATTGTTTAAATTGGTTTGATGTTCCGAAACACTTAAGTGTGACAAACATGCAAAGGAACAGGAAAATGAGGAAGGGGGCAAACACTTTTTCACACCACTGTACTTGTTCTCCCCACTGTATGTGGCCTGGTATGGTTAAGGGGGCACAAGCTTGTATAAGGCATGGAGTTTTGGGAGAGACTGAATGTTTTTTTTTCTCTTTTTATTTACATAGGGTCCCTGTTATAATCTATACCAGACCCTCACTTGGGATAAGAGGTTGGTATAGATCCCCAGATGTTAGCTTACAAGGAGCCACCAGCTGTCATTTGCAGGCAATTTAAATTGCATATTTTCTTTGCTATATATTATCATATATTTGCAGGGAGGGTCCCAATGCATTTTTCTTCTTTTCGCATGAGGTTCCCATTAATATCTCTACCAGTCCCTCATGTGTCTTAATTGTCTGATATGGATGAAGGGAATCCTGCTTACAAACAGAAGTAAGCATATATGAGCTGTCATATACAGGCAATTTTAACCACTTCAACACCGCTTCATGGTCATATGACGCCCACAAGGTGGATCTACCATCCTGGGTGGGCGTCATATGACGTCCTCGGATTCCCGGCCGCCTGGGGGGCGCGCGCGCGCCCGCGGCATCGCTCGGGAACCGGTGTGGGTGCCCGGCGGCCGCGATGTCCGCCGGGCACCCGCGATTGCCCGTTAAAACAACGGGACCGTGCGGGACCGTGGAGCTGTGTGTGTAAACACACAGCTCCACGGTCCTGTCAGTGGCGAGGAGACAGATCATGTGATCCCAGTATGGAGGAACACATGATCGGTCTCCTCCCCTTGAGTCCCCTCCCCCCACAGTTAGAATCACTTCTATTAGGGAACACATTAACCCCTCCAGCGCCCCCTAGAGTTAACCCCTTCCCTGCCAGTCACATTTACACAGTAATCATTGCAATTTTATAGCGATCGCTGTGTAAATGTGAATGGTTCCAAAAATGTGTCAAAAGCGTCCGAAGTGTCCGCCGCAATGTCGCAGTCACGAAAAAAAAAATCGCAGATCGCCGTCATTATTAGTAAAAAAATACATAAAAAAATTCAATAAATCTATCCCCTATTTTGTAGACGCTATAACTTTTGCGCAAACCGATCAATATACGCTTATTGCGATTTTTTTAACCAAAAATATGTAGAAGAATACGTATCGGCCTAAACTGAGGAAAAAAATAGTTTTTAAAAAAAAAAATGGGATATTTTTTATAGCAAAAAGTAAAAAATATTGTGTTTTTTTTCAAAATTGTCGCTCTTCTTTTGTTTATAGCGCAAAAAATAAAAACCGCAGAGGTGATCAAATACCACCAAAAGAAAGCTCTATTTGTGGGAAAAAAAGGACGTCAATTTTGTTTGGGTGTAACGTCGCACGACCGCGCAATTGTTAGTTAAAGCGACGCAGTGCCGAATCGCAAAAAGTGCTCTGGTAAGGAAGGGTGTTTAAAAGCCCTGTATTGAAGTGGTTAATGACAACTCTATTCTTTGTAAATGTCAGCTTTGCCGTAGTAGCCTGCATACATCATATAGATGCACCACTTCACATGCCAGTTCAGGGCACCCCCCCCCCCCCGGCATGGTATTTAAAGTGGCTCTAAATACAAAATGTTTTATACCTTAATGCATTCTCTTCAAAAATGCCCCACTAACTGTTCTACCCAACCCCCTCCCTAAGCATTTAGCTGACTAGTCTCACAGCTCCAGCGCTCTCCCAGCTGCAGCAGCGCTCCTCTCACTCCCTGGTCCTACAGGAGACATTGAGAATAGCAGGTGCACCCAGCTTGCTAATGGGGCACCTATAGAAAGAAGAAGTAGACAGCGCCAGTGGTGGACAGAAGAGTAAGTACCTGCCTTCTCTGTGCAATATCATAGCACAGAGCAGGTAAGTCCAACACTTTTTTTATTTAAAGAAATCTAATGCAGTATCACTTTGTGGAAAATGTAGTATTTTTAATGTTTCACTCTGAAGCATTATTAAAATCAATACTCCCCGCCAAATAATGTTTTTAACATTTTTCTTGGGTATATGTTCCTCAGGGCAGTGCCATCTGTTTAACAATCCCTTGACTATTGTTCTGTTAAAGAGCCATTACATTTTTAAAATTCGACTCAGTGGAGTTCAGATTTGGCATCTGAATTTCGGTAAAGTCCTGCCTGAACCAAACCCAGGTAAGTTTGGCTCATCACTATCTGCAAAGAACCATGGAATTTGGATGACTGTGTAGTTAGTGGGTCAGTTCAACTGAATGTCCTTGGGACTGAAAGGGGGCAGTCTGTTACCCTAGGAGCAGTCTGGAACCTCTAGAAGCAGTAACTACACTAATTAGCAAAAGTATTGTGACCCAATGCCTGATCGCTGCAGAGGAAGTGGACTATTATGTGGAGGTGATGGGATAGTCTATTGATGTTCAGCGATCCATGCTCAACAGGATTATCCGGCTTGTAAGGCCACAACAGTGTACAGTGAGTAAGAAACAAATGTTGTAGTAGCGGGGAACCATAAACATTAGTTGGTCTCTGGTGCTGGCAGGCATCTGTTTTGCAGGATTGATTCTCTGCTGTGTCTGGGGCAACAGTGTTCACTGGTTAGGATTCCTGGGTTGTTGTGGGGGATCCAGCCATTCAGGGCCAAGAATCGGCTCAATGTCCAGACATCTGAACAGCACTGGGGAATGCAGAGCAAATTGCTTGTCAGGTTTCTTTACTTCAATGTAGAAGGGATGGCCCCACTTGTACTTTATGTTGTACCTGCCTTACATATTACCTCAAATAGTGGTTCAACTAACCATACCATGTACAGTGTTAGCCAAGGCAGATAAGGAAGGAGTTGTATAGATGCACCATCAAGTCCACTGGTTCTGCCACTGAAGATTGCCGGGAAAAACTCCTGCACCCCAATTTGTATAGATGGATTGAGCATAAAACTCTGGGTTGTTTTAGGATGTTATAGTCTTGCTTTTATTGTTTTAGTTTTTGTTTCTTTTGTGTCTCCAAGCCTGGGTATGCCCAAGAGGCTCTGTTTTGTAGTTAGGGATACTGGAAGTTAGGGAAGTCTGGTTAGGGAATTGGGGAGCTGTGTTCCCCTTGGGCATGGATTGTAATTTTGAACCCTGTAAAGGCATTGAGAAAGGATCTTTATTCTGGTTTAGTTTGATCATCTTTGACCCCACCATGCAGATCTTGAAGATCTTGTAGAATCTAACAATTCAGGGTGGCAGATTACTAGCCTCCCACTGCACTCAGTGGCCCCTAAGTCATACTGCCCAGGGTGCAGGAAATCAACACTTGACACTGTTGGATATATCATCATTGTGGCAGAGTCCATTGTCCTAGGAAGCAGGTGAAATTAATTTGGTTTTGAATATTTATTTTAGTGACAGATTAATTTTAGTGTAACAAAAAGGATAGTACAATAAAGGGTTAAAGGACATACCAGGTACATCTTAGATCCTTAACTAGTTAAAGGCATTATATCCCCTCCGCTCGTTTTCTTTCTCTGATAACAGTGCGGAAGTTATATCTAAGATATCTTGTGGTGCCTGCAAGTAGCTCTGTTAATTTGCAACCTGATCTTTGTGTCCCCTTCGATCCCTTTGGGTCTTGGACCCAAGAAGTATTTCAGGCAGGTTTTAGGTCTGTTCCAGGTCACTCTAAACAATTTACTGTAAAGAGCTTGGGTAAGCCATCTTCTCTCCTCCAAACACCAATGGCCTATCTTTTGTGTATAGCCAATATTGTGAAATTATTCTTATCTAAAACTTCTATTGATCCTGGGTACATTTACTTTCTTACTTCATTATTGGTATTAATTAGATTGTTTTTACCCCCATGGTCATCCAGATCTGATAAGCCAAAAATAGTGTGCCAAAGTTGTTTAGAAAAAGGCCCTCAAAGTAGTGTAGATCTTTGCCTGCAGAGAACTAAAACAAAAGGTAGAAACTTAAAAAAAATAAGGATTTAAATTGCTAGTTTCTTGCTAGTGTATAAAAATGGAAAAAAAAACTGTATTATTCAGTGGCTAGACAGGGATTTAAACTGGATTCACATATTACTAATAGGTCAGGGGGTCATTCTCACTATATTTTACTAAGTGACATTTCCAGATGACCTATTAAGAATCAGTAGGAGAAGCGGATTGTATGACGCAAGCCTACTTTTTCAAGTGACAGTCACTTCTCATCAAGATTAACACCATCATATCTATTGATTAAGTGAACTCTATATCTCTACCCAGCTTTAAGTCTGCCCTGAGAAAATGCTCTGTGAGTATACTTTATAGTAAAAGAATGCACAGCAGTAGCATAGCCGTGTCTACTGTAGAATGACAAGAAGCTACTTTATACTCTTATAAAATCTATTTGAATAAAATATCTTGTTGCCATCTACACATCTATTAATATAAGCAGATGAATTGCAAAGGGATTAAAGTGACTTTATCACTTTCCAAAAAATTAAATGACGCAGAGCCTATAAAAGAACATGTAATACTTACCTGACACGCTGCCTGTGCTACTGATCTTCAGTCTACCACTGCCAAAGAATCTTCTGGGTGTGTTGGATGCCTGGTTCCCCACCATAAGTGAGCGCAGCCCCTTGCATTAGGGTGTGCACCTCAAAGCTCAAACACACATGCGTGTGTGTGTGTGTGTGTGTGTAGACAGTATATATAGATATATATTTATATATACCTATATATAAATATATACCTATGTAGCACTTACCCCCGAATGAGCTGCTGGTAATTTATTGGGCCTGTACTCTGCTATTTCCACCCCCACTAATTTGGCTCAACCCGCTTGACACTGCTGTGTAACAGTGTTGGTGCAAAACCCAATAATAAAAGACAGTTGAATAGTCACAGATTATATTCACTTTACCTGTGTTGTCACCTGGGTATACACTGCTACACCTGTTTGGAGAATGAACAAGCCTCACAACAGATTGTATTAAACCAAAAGGTAATTTACTAGAACAGGTTTAATCATTAACACAAGAACCGTAATTGGTATACAATACTGAGACAAATAGTTGTGAATGGCTATCACTTAAGAGCTACCTGTATTGCTCCTGCAGGCGTGTCTCCAAGTGGGACTAATGCTCAGGCAACAACCTCAACACTGGGCACCTTCCCACTTCCAGCACACTGCGTAGACACCATAAGATTAGGGATGAGCTTCGAGTTCGAGTCGAACTCATGTTCGTCTCGAACATTGCCTATTCGCCTGTTCAGCGAACAGCGAACAATTCGAAAAGCCGCGAGCACCCTGTAAAAGTCTATGGGAGAAATCTCAAGTGCTAATTTTAAAAGCCTATATGCAAGTTATTGTCATAAAAAAGTATTTGGGGACCTGGGTCCTGCCCCAGGGGACATGTATCAATGCAAAAAAAAGTTTTAAAAACTGCATTTTTTTCAGGAGCAGTGATTTTAATAATGCTTAAAGTGAAACAATAAAAGTGTAATATTCCTTTAAATTTCGTACCTGGGGGGTGTGTATAGTATGCCTGTGAAGGGGCGCATGTTTCCCGTGCTTAGAACTGTCCCTGCACAAAGTGTAATTTTTGCAGGAAAAAAAGCTATTTATAATGAATTGCCGGCTCCCGTAATACAGAGAACAGTCATTCATTGAAAGTCATTGATAAAAAAAAAAAAAAAAAAGCGTGGGGGTTCCCCCAATTCAATTACCAGGCCCTTCAGGTCTGCTATGGATATTAAAGAGAACCCTGCGTCAAATAAAAAAAAAATGCCGTGGGGTCACCCTCAAAATCCATACCAGACTCTTATCCGAGCTCGCAACCTGGCAGGCCGCAGGAAAAGAGGGGGGGCGAGAGCGGGCCCCCCTCCCTCCTGAACCGTACCAGGCCACATGCCCTCAACATAGGGAGGGTGCTTTGGGGGTCTGTGACCCCTCAAAGCACCATGTCCCCATGTTGATGGGGACAAGGGCCTCGTCCCCACAACCCTGGCCGTTGGTTGTGGGGGTCTGCAGGCGGGGGGGCTTATCGGAATCTGGAAGCCCCCTTTAACAAGGGGACCCCCAGATCCTGGCCTCCCCCCCTGTGTGAAATGGTAACCATTTCACCAAAAAAGTGACAAAAATGTTAAAAATGACAGGAGACTGTCTTTGACAATTCCTTTATTAAATTCTTCTTTCATCTTCTTTCTTCTGGTCTTCTTCCTTTCTTCATCCTTTGGTTTCTTCATCTTCTTCTTCCATCTTCTTCCATCTTCTTCCATCTTCTTCTTCCTGCGATGCGCTTCTTCTTGCTCTGGTCTTCTCGTCCGGCATCTTCTTCCACAGCGTCGGCGTCTCTTCTTCTGTGTCGGGCCGCTCCGCTCAATGAGAGGCTTCCGCTGTGTGAGGCTTCGCTCCGTCTGACAGTTGTTTTATAAACGGAGGGCGGGGCCACCTGGTGACCCCGCCCCCCTCTGACGCACGGGGACGTCATGGGGACTTCCCTATGGTTTCTGCATGATGTCAGAGGGGGCGGGGGTCGTCCCAGCCCCCCTCTGACATCATGGGGAAAGCCATAGGGAAGTCCCCATGACGTCCCCGTGCGTCAGAGGGGGCGGGGTCACCAGGTGGCCCCGCCCTCCATTATAAAAGAACTGTCAGACGGAGCGAAACCTCACACAGCGGGAGCCTCCCAGAGGAGCGGCCCGACACACCACCACTATTGGGGAAGCATACGGACCCTAAGCTTGGTCACATTTGTGGGTCTGGGCCAAGAGGTGACAGCTTTCAGTTTCTGAGGGTCTGTGGCCACTCCTTCAGCGGACACGATGTGGCCCAAGTAATTCACTGAAGGTTGATAGAATTGGCACTTTTCCATGGAGAGCTTCAGGCCTTCATCGTGGAGTCTCTTCAAGACTTTCTCCAGGCGTTCTTCATGCTCTTCCAATGTTCCAATGTTCTGCCAAACACTGTGACATCATCCAAATACACCAAAACTTCAATCAGATTCATGTCGCTCACAGTCTTCCCCATCAATCTCTGGAAAATGGCTGGGGCTCCAGACAGACCTTGCATGCAATTGAATTAGAAGAAACCTACAGGGGTGATGAAAGTGGTCTTCTCCCTATCTTCGGGGTGCATGGGGATTTGGTAGTACCCACTTTTAAATCCAGCACACTGAACCACTTCGCCCCTGACAGGCTCTGTAAGGCATCTTCTATTCGGGGTGTGGTGTATTGGTCAGGAAAGGTCCTTCGGTTCAGTGCCCTATAGTCAATACAAAACCGTAATGACCCATTCTTCTTCCTCACCACCACTATTGGGGAAGCATACGGACTCCGAGACTCTCGGATAATTCCTGTGTTCCTCAGCTCAGCCAGCTGTTCCCGCAGGTCTTCCAGGTCTCCCAGTGGAATCCGTCTGACCCTCTCTCGGAATGGTTTATCTTCCTCCAATCGGATCTTGTGTTCAGCGCTTTTTGCCAGCCCCACATCAAACTCACTTTTTGAAAAGGCAGTTCTCCATCTCAGGAGCTAGGTTTTCGCTCTCTCCATCCAAGCAGGTGTAAGGGGGTGTTTTTCGAGTTGAAGAATCTCTCCCTCTCCTTGTCCTCCCACGATACCCCACGGTGAGACTGGAGTTGCTTGATTCACCTGCCCCAGCAGCACCCTAGCTGGCATCTTCTCCGGTGAAGTTGTTGTATTTCGGACACTGACTGAGACCTTCCCTCGACTTCTCTTCAGGGCCTTGGTTGACAACACTTCTGGGATTACTTCCAGGCCCTTATCTTCATTATTTCTGTCTGTCTCAAGGACGATGAAGGGGCCAGGTTGTCTCCAACTCAGTTTGACAGAGGCTTTTAAACAGACTACTTCACCTGGTTGCACAACCTTCTCACTCCTGTCTAGGCGCCAGATTTTTCCCACCCCTTCTGACGGGGCCTTCTCCTCTTGCACCAGATTCTGGTATGCTTGTGCTAGCATTGGATGTATCTTCATGGCTGGAGTGCCCTGTCTTTGGACAAGTGGTACCAGGAGTCTTCGGACAAGGTCAGTATTGGTCCCTGGAGGGCGAGGGCACACCACTGCCAAGGTATCGAAGGTTTCAGCCTTTCCCGCCACACTCGGGTCGAAGGTGAGCTTGATGGGTAGGGAGCTGACTGAGCATCTGACGGAGACTGTCTGAGCGGAGGCATCCATCCATCCAGGCCTGGTGTGGTGAGAGGGCTGTTGCCTAGAAGTCTTGTATCACACTTCACACATTTAGACTAACTTTATAGCACTGCTGGGACCGGTAGTCCCACGGAGCTGTTCAGTTCAATAAAGTTGCACTTACATAGGCCTCAAGCCTTATTTCATCACTAAGTGACTGCCGCTGGAAGTACATTCCCAGGGAAGGAGTTCACAAATACTTTACACAATGTAAGTTACTGCATTCTATTACCCTACACTGCTTTACTGATCAGAAATCCTGCGGATTATAAAGTACTGCAGTATAAATGGCTAGCTGATGGCTCTTTTATTACTGCTCCCAGCATGCCGTGCTGTGCGCTTTGCATTGTCTGTAATGTAGTTCAGGGCTGATCCAACTAACAGAGTCACTTCCTCCTCCAGACTACATTGCCCACAATGCTTTGCAGCGCTGCTTCTCAGGGATTAAAAGAAAGCCCTAACAGCATTAAAAGGACACTAGAGGGAGCCAAGCTCATTTGCAAACCATAACAATTGTAATGCCTTATATTAGCAAACCCTTGGCTACATACGTAAGACGGAGATGGCTATTATTATCTATGACAAGGCTTGGGGCATATGTGAGAGTTTCATGGATGTTGAATAGGGGGATCACTGTCTGGTGCTGGGCAGGCTGGGGCAGTGAGTACTCTGACATGTATGCGTCTAAGGTCTGTACTTACATTTTGGATGAGGGGGAGGGGCATACATTTTTTTTTAAATGCAGTTACCCTTTAAAACAGAAAAGGCTGTTCATTTTCTGGAAATTAAATGGGGTTAAGTTATGTGAACATTTTTAATACCATTGCTAATTTTAGCTCAGCTTTAGCAAAGCATAGACAGATTGCATCTTACCTTGTGTATAGAAAGAAAAATCATATTGGATTTGTATAGATAAACTGGAATAAATCCCAACAGAAAAAAAAAAAAAGAATGCTCCATTCAAAAACTAACATTGCGTCAGATTCATTATTTCTTAAGCTGCAGCTACTATCTTTAATATAAACAGCTCAATATAATAATATTAAGTTATAAACGTGCTTGTAAGAAATGATATTTACAATACAAAAATAAATCTGCAATGCAAGATATATCTTAAGCTTGGTACAATGACACCTTGAAATTTGAGATAATAATTAGGCAAGCAGATATGTGTATATTTGGTAGAATGTTGCCCCCTAGTGAGTAAACTGGCCAATAACATTGGCCAGTTATGTCTTTTCTCTTGTTATATAAATGGCTTACATGCAGCGATATAGAAACAGGGGCTGCTGTGACCAGGCCTGGACTCCTGGGGAAGGGGCCCTAAAGGCCTTGCTACCCCCTATAAGACTTGTATCTAGTGTCTCTCTCTTTATCACTGCATTATTAAAGCTTCCAATGTTCCTCTTTTGGAACAAAATCCCTCTGTTGTCCTTAGTTTTAGGCATTTAAACAATTGATAAAAGATGTTGATAAAAGAAACCACCTGGTCAAGAAAATGTGATGCACAGCAAATTACAGAGTACAGTGGTCAGGAGTATGCAACATAAATCATAGTGTAAAGAGTGCGGGGATTGGGACTACAAAACATACAACAAGGCCTCATGCACAACGGAGAATATACAACATAAATTGCAAGTGTAATTACTAGGTGCCTGGGAGGTACAGATGCAGCGTACAGTTGCCCATAGTAATGAATGGCTGTATGCTATCTGTACAGGGGTGCATGCTGCGTTTGAGTAAACACAAGATGTGTAATTCTTTGGATACACACAAACCGCATTCAGGGATTTACATCCTGCCAGCCAATCAGAGTGCCCATAACAGTTATGCAACTGTTCGGAGCACAGAGGGGGCTCCCTGAGTGACTGGCAGTCATGGGTTTTGTTTTCATTGCTAGCTGTGTAGTCAATAGTGGTGCTGTGCACCTAAGGACCTCAGGCCATTCTCACAAAATTAAAGCCTACCTTACACACTACTTAGGGCCTGTTCACATCATCACTTTAGAAAACATACGCTTCTTTAGGCCCCTTTCAGACGAGGCGGACTCCGCTTGCACGGAGTCCGCCTCTGTCCGCCGGCTCAGCGGGAGATCTGTCCGTTGATCTCCGCTGAGCCGGCGGATGACAAGTCCCTCTCCGCTCACTGAGCGGGGAGGGGCTTGCAAGCGCCGCTGATCTCTATGGAGAGATCAGATAAAAACGGACAGTGTGTCCGTTTTCAGACGATCTCACCCGATCCGATCCGCCTGCGACGGATCTGGACGTGGGGCCATCCGTCTGCTTTTGGCGGATCGGACCGGGTCGGATGTCAGCGGACATGTCTCCGCTGACACCCGACGCTCCATAGAGTAACATGGAGCGCCCGTTCAGATCCGCCGTCAAAACTGACAGGCGGATCTGAACGGCCCGTCCGTGTGAAAGGGGCCTAAAAGTGTATTATGCTAATTGTGTTGAAATGTAATGCAACGCAGGACATGTTTCAACGTGAATTTTGCATGCATTTTCTTCTTGCAGGCACATGGGAAACATGAAAATAACCTGAAAAACACACTTATTTTAAATGTACCTGTATATTGCACTTTAAATGTGTTGATATTACTAAGTGTGCTAAGATTACGTTTTTTAAGTGCACATAAGATGCAGTTGTGTGAACCTTGGAACCTTGGGTGGGCCTTGGACAGGGGAGTCTGGTGGCAGCATGGCATTGTCTGCATGCTCTCATAGCAAACAGAGGACAGGCACCTACCTGAAAGAGCAGGAATCCTCAGAAATCTGTGTGCACACAGTGACTGCAACAATCAGGACAGGAGCAGGACTGAAGTCACTGAACAAACAAGCCCCTCAGCCCCTTGGCAGCTGTCTGGCTTGGAAAAATAAGTAAGACTCTATACAATTCTTGCAATGCTTGGCACTATAAAACTCACACTAGTACAGTCTGTTAGCTGGCTGTAGTATATGTAGTTGCTAAGTGGGAGGACATGTCACCAGTGGATCCTACATACACCTGCACTGTGTGTTACACATGACCATACCTCCCAACTTTTGGAGATGGTAATGAGGGACACCTATCAGCAAAAGTATACAGGCATAGGACACACCCATTGTCACGCCCCCTTAAAGGAGAATTGTACAAAAAATAAAAGATTGTTAAACCCACAAATGTTTTTTTTACCACTACTATTCCTTTATATTGGCTTTTGGAATTTACAAATGCAGCAATTTAGAAATCAGATGAAAGGTTTAGTGCTGGAAAACACTTTTTGATAGATAAAAAGTGCATTTTATAATATACATCTATATAATATATATACATCTATATAGATCAGACCAAAATGAGGGACAAATGAGGAGGAATGAGAGACAGAGGGACATTGCTCCAAATCAGGGACAGTCCCTCGAAATTAGGGACAGTTGGGAGCTAGGCACATGACTGTCTGATGAACTATGTGCATTACTTACTCCTGACCCCTGTACTCTGTGTATTGTGCAAGCCTGACCCCTGTACTCTGTGTATTGTGCAAGCCTGACCCCTGTACTCTGTGTATTGTGCAAGCCTGACCCTTGTACTCTGTGCATTACGCATACCTGACCAATGCACTCTGTGCTATACATACTCCTGACCCTTGCACTCTGTCTATTATGCAAGCCTGACCCCTGCACTCTGTGCTTTAAGCATTTCGGACCCCTGCTCTCTATGTTATCTATTATGCGCCATACAGTTCCTGATCTGCAGTGTATATATTACCAGTGTGTGTGTGTGTATATATATATATATATATATATATATATATATATATATATATATATATACACACACACACAGTGCTGTGAAAAATGATTTGCTCCCTTCCTGGTTTTTATTTTTTTGCATATTTCTCACACTTAAATGATTCAGATCATCAAACAAATTTTAATATTACACAAAGATAACCAAAGTAAATCCAAGATGCAGTTTTTAAATAATTATTTCATTTATTAAAGAAAAAAACTGTCAAACCTGCCTGGTCCTATGTGAAAAGGTAATTGCCCCCTCCCATGCTGAATCATGAATGAACTCTGATTAACCACAATTTTTTGGAAAGCGGAGTTAAATTTCACTTGCCACACCCAGGCCTGATTACTGACAGACCTGTTGAATCAAGAAATCACATAAATAGAAGCTGTCTGACAAAGTGAAGAACACTAACAGATCACAAAAAGCTACACATCATGCCACAAGCGAAAAAAATTCAAGAACAGATTAGAAACAAAGTAATGTACATGTATCGGTCTAGGAAGGGTTTCAAAGCCATTTCTAAGGCTTTGGAACTCCAGTAAACCACATGGAGAGCCATTATCCACAAATGGAGATAACTTGGAACAGCGGTGAACCTTCCCAGGAGTGGCCGGCCTACAAAAATTACTCTAATGCCCCGTACACATGGTCGGATTTTCCAACGGAAAATGTCCTATCGGACAATGTTGTCGGAAATTCCGACCGTGTGTAGGCCCCACCGAATTTTTTCCGTCGGATTTTCCGACAGACAAAGTTTTATCTCCTGCTCTCAAATTTTCCGACAACAAAGTCCTATCGGACTTTTTCCGATCGTGTGTAGCGAATTCCGACGGACAAAGTGCTGCGCATGCTCAGATCACATTACAAGACTAAAGCTATTGGCTACTAGCTTCTACGTAGTCCCGTCGTAGGCAACAAATGTCACCACGTTCAGAATGATCGGATTTTCCGACAACTTTGTCCGACCGTGTGTATGCAACACCAGTGTCGGACAAAATCCGTCTGAAAAAATCTGATGGATTTTGTGGTCGGATTTTCCAACCGTGTGTACGGGGCATAAGAGCATGACGACGACTCATCCAGGAGGTCATAAAAGAACCCAGAACAACATGTAAAGAACTGCAGGCCTCACTTGCCTCAGGTGAGATCAGTGTTCATGATTCAACAATAAGAAAGAGACTGGGCAAACATGGCATCCATGGGAGAGTTCCAAGGCCAAATTCACTGCTGACCAAAAAGAACACAAAGGCTCATCTCACATTTACCAAAAAACATCTTGATTATCCCCAAGACTTTTAGGCAAATATTCTGTGGACTGGTGAGACTAAATTGTAACTTTTTGGAAGGTGTGCGTCCCGTTACATCTGGCATAAAACGAATACAGCATTTCATAACAAGAACACCGTACCAACAATCAGACATGGTGGTGGTAGTGTGATGATCTGGGGCTGCTTCAGGACCTGAACGACTTTCCATAATTGATGGAACCATGAATTCTGAGCTCTATCAGAAAATCCTAAAGGAGAATGTCCGGCCATCAGTTCTTGACCTCAAGCTCAAGTGCACTTGGGTTATGCAGAAGGACAATGATCCGAAACACAACAGAAAGTCCACCTCCAAATGGTTCAAACAAAGCAAAATTTAGGTTTTGGAGTGGCCTAGTCAAAGCCCGGACTTTAATCCAATTGAGATGCTGTATCATAACTATACACAGGCCATCTATGCTGGAAGACCCTTTAATGTGGCTGAATTAAAACAGTTCTGCAAAGAAGAGTGGGCCAAAATTGCTGGACAGCAATGTGAAAGACTCATTGCCAGTTATTGCAAACGCTTGCTTGCAGTTGTTCCCGCCAAGGGTGGCACAACCAGTTATTTAGGGGGCAATTACTTTTTCACATAAAGCCAAGCAGGTTTGGACAGCTTTTTTTCCTTAATAAATGAAATAATAATTTAAAAACTGCATCATGGATTTCCTCTATTTATCTTCGTGTAATATTAAAATTTGTTTGATGATCTGAATCATTTAATTGTGAGAAATATGCAAAAAAAATCAGGAAGGGGGCAAATACAACAGGTATTTTTTTTTTCATATATTTTTATTTTATTATTATTTTCTTTTATTCATTTTAAACACTTGTTGTACTGCGGCAGAATGACATGGCTGGGCGAAACAACGTTATGTAACGTTGCTTCGCCCTGTGGCAACTAGGGGCGCCCTGTCACCCACGGAGCCGATGTGAGTGCCCGGCTCCCATGATCGGGCACATGGAGAACCGGGATCTGTGTGTGTAAACACACAGTTTCCGGTTCTCTGATTGAACTGAAATGACTGATCGTCTGTTTATACAGAGTATGAACAGCGATCTGTCATCTCCCCTACAACAGTCCACTCCCCCCTTCATGTTAGAACACACACTAGGGAACACAATTAACCCCTTGATCACCCCCTAGTGTTAACCCCTTCCCTGCCAGTGAAATTTTTACAGTAATTAATGCATTTTTATAGCACTGATCGCTGTATAAATGCCAATGGTCCCAAAAATGTGTCAAAATTGGCCGACGTGTCCGCCATAATGTCGCAGTCCCAATAAAAATCGCATATCGCCGCCATTACTAGTAAAAAAAAAATTAAATTAAAAATAAATTATAAATTAAAAAATAAAATACTGTAAGTAGAAGAATACATATCGGCCTAAACTGAGGAAAAAAAAACATTTTTTTATATATTTTTAGGGGATATTTATTATAGCAAAAAGTAAAAAATATTGTTTTTTTTTTTTTTTTTTTTTTTAATTTTCGCTGTTTTTTTGTTTATAGCACAAAAAATTTAAATTGCACAGGTGATCAAATACCACAGAAAGAAAGCTCTATTTTTGGGGAAAAAAAGGACGTCAATTTTGTTTGGGTGCAATGTCGCACGTGCAATTGTCAGTTAAAGCAACGCAGTGCCAAATCGCAAAAAGTGCTCTGGTCAGGAAGGGGGTAAAATCTTCCAGGGCTGAAGCGGTTAATCTTCCTCCATTTTAATAGAATTTTTATTACATGTATTTTTGCTATAATAAAATTGATTTTATATTAGGCGGAAAGGAATTATATTTTTGATGTGTATTAAAAGGTTTTTAACAAATCGTATATGTGAATTGTATACAGGAAGTGATGTCGTTTGGGTGGAGGAAGTTGGTGCTACTACACCCTTTGGAATTGGCAAGATTCCATTGGTCAATGAAAGAGGAGGTACTGCTCCTCAGATATAAAATTGATTACGTGAAACCGAAAGTGATGTCCTTGATGACGCCCTGGAGGAGGGGCGAAACACATTTTTGTTTTTCTAACCACTGACACCACTTCCGCCCTCTGTGGAACGCACGCCGATTCGTGGCGAACCCGGATGAGCTCCTTCTCTGTCCTATGCCTGTTATTATCAGCAATCTCGTAAGTAACACTTATGATTGCGCAATAAATCAGATTTTTAATAGTACTTCACTATCAGCCTGTAGCCTCGAGCCTGGTGGATTTTTTGGTCACCCCAAGACCCTCTATGTTTGGAGATCCTGCTGAGGAGTCCTAGAGTTCCAACCTACCAACCCCAGATCATAGTGTGTTTGACCCCCAGCCTGCAAAGCTGAGGGTTCATTGTTTCTGGTGAGTGGGAACACAAGTGGGGAGTGTGGTACACGGCACAGCAATTTCATATGACGCACTTCAGCCCTTTCTACTTATTTGGAGCACCTTAGCACATTGAAAGAGTGTTACATATTGATCATTTTTTGTTGTTGTTTATCACTAATATATCACAACTGTAAGCGCTGTATTGATTTTTGTTTGACAGACTCCACCTTGTCCAATCAGGGAAATGCCTAGAATATATAAGAAACCTATATACTGCACTTGAGTGTATGTACCACAAACAAAAGTGCTAAGAAGCTGAAACAGTACCATGAGATATTTATCAGTCAGAGCAATAGTAGAATATATTCGTTGCGCTAATATAATCTACAAAATCATATGGGCAAAAATAAAAATGAACAAAACAAATACAAATGTGTCACACTGGTAAATTTTACATAAACAAAAAAGGAAAAAGATTCCCCCATATATATTAAAGTGAGTCCATTATATATAATAAAGTCCACGTGAGAAATCAAATCCACTGTAAATAAGGAAGCTGAGACTGTCCAACACAAAACTTCCAAAAAGACCACGTGACGTGGGATCAAGGATAGATGTATACTTACCAGCTTGACCCTCTAAATAGAGAGGTAAAATGAGCCAATGAGGAGGGGAGTCCCAGGCAGCTGAGACATTCCTACAACATCGCTGGATCTAGATGGGGTTCAGGTAAGTTTTAGAGGGGCTGAGAGGGCTGCTGCACACAGAAGCAGTGGTGTTGGGAGGGGGGCTGACCTTGGCTATAGCCCCGAGTGGGCCCCCAAAAAGCCTGGGTCTCATTTTGCTGATTGACAAATATTAGCCCCGAGTCCCCAGGCCTGGAGTTGGCCGGGAACTTGGGGCTATACAGGGCCGGTCATACGAAGTCCCGCCTCTTGAACCAGCTCCTATGATAGACGTCACACTGGTCCAATTCCAGGATGTGTGACATCCATCATAGTACCCGGTCCAGGAGGTGGGACTTAGTATGACACTGCGGCCGTGTCGGGTAGGTGGGAGATCCCCGCTCTGTGTAAACTGGCGGCTCTCCTCTCCCCATGAACTGGCAAGGCTGCGCTGATGTGCACTGGCAAGGCTGCGCTGATGGGCACTGGAAAGGGTGCATTGATGGGCACAGGTAAGGCTGAGCTAATGGTCACTGACAGGGATGCATTGATGTGCACTGATCAGGCCGCATTAATGTCCTAAGACTCCCTGGCCAATCTGGTCTCAGGACCCGCTTCTTGATTGTCCCGGAGGAGAAGCATGAAGACCTTAGCAAATATTAATTCACTAATGTCACACAACTGGGTGGGCTCAGGGCGCAGTGCTCTGCGCCTGAGCTCATACTTTTTTTTAGTCAATGAGAGCCTCAGGCTCTAATCATGTGCTTAAAAAAAAAATTATATATATATATATATATACCCCTCTGCCGCATCATCAGAGGGGTAATTGCAAAAACCATGAATAGACAACCGGCCTCCCTGATGATGCGGCACATGTTTTATAGTGTACCCATGGCCTCCTGAGATCCATGACGGGGGTATTTCTGTAGGCTGTGGGTAGGGATGAGATGAGCGGTTCGCACCAGAACCTGCGAACGGACCGAAAGTTTGCACGAACGTTAGAACCCTATTAATTACAATGGACACGAACGTTTGAAATCTGAAGTGCTATTTATAACGGCCAATATGCATGTTATTGTCCTAAAAAGGGTTTGGGGACCCAGGTCCTGCCCCAGGGGACATGTATCAATGCAAAAAGAAGTTTTAAAAACTGAGGTTTTTTCTGGAGCACTCATTTTAATGATGCCTAAAGTGAAAAAAAAAATTGAAATATTCCTTTAAATATCGTACCTGGGGGGAGTCTAAAGTATCCCTGTGAAGTGACAACATGTGTTTCCCATGTTTAGAACTGTCCCTGCACAAAATGACATTTGTAAAGGAAAAAAAGCCATTTAACCACTTAAGCCCCGGACCAATTTGCAGCCAAAGGACCAGGCCCCTTTTTGCGATTCGGCACTGCGTCGTTTTAACTGACAATTGCGTGGTCGTGCGACGTGGCTCCCAAACAAAATTTGTGTCCTTTTTTCCCTACAAATAGAGCTTTCTTTTGGTGGTATTTTATCACCTCTGCGATTTTTATTTTTTGCTCTATAAACAAAAATAGAGCGACAATTTTGAAAAAAATTCTATATTTTTTACTTTTTGCTATAATAAATATCCCCGAAAAATATATAAAAAAACGTTTTTTTCCTCAGTTTAGGCCGATACGTATTCTTCTACATATTTTTGGTTAAAAAAAAAAATCGCAATTAGCGATTATTGATTGGTTTGCGCAAAAGTTATAGCGTTTACAAAATAGGGGATAGTTTTATAGCATTTTTATTAATATTATTTTTTTTACTAGTAATGACGGCGATCAGCGATTTTTATTGTGACTGCGACATTATGGCAGACACATCGGACATTTTTGACACATTTTTGGAACCATTGTCATTTATACAGCAATCAGTGCTATTTAAATGCACTGATTCCTGTGTAAATGACATGACTGAATATTAGGCAGATGCCTGTGTTGCACAAATCAACTACACAACACCAGCAATGAGGGGGTAGATTCAGGTGTATGCTGTGCAGTGTGCAGGAGGCACACTACACCCACTGTAACAGCGCTAGGTTAGGAAGCAAAGCAAAGCTGACACTGTCCCTGCCTATCCTGCTCTCTCCCTGAACACTACACTCACTGTAACAGCGCTATCTAAAGAAGTATAAAGCACAGCTGACACTGTCCCTGCCTATCTTGCTCTCTATGAATGCCGCACAACACTACACAAGGCCGCCGCACTGGCGGCCTTATATAGTGTGGGGCGTGTACTGAACCCCCCTGAGCTATAATTGGCCACAGGCATCCTGTCTGTGACCAATTATGGCTCTCCTCGCTGCCGGCGCTGTGATTGGCCAAGCATGTGGCGACTGGCGCAGTGCATCGTGGGCCGCTCGTATTACACAATTTTTTTTTTTTTTTTTGCCACCTCAGATCAAACTTTCATGTAGGACCTGAATCAACTCTATTACACAAATTTGATGCAAACGGCCCACAAAGTTATGGTTTCGACGAACGGACGAACGGGGGTTCGAATCGAACACCGGGCTCATCCCTAGCTGTGTGCAACTGTGTATGTCCAAAGTCAGAAATAAGGAAGTGAGGAGAGGGGTCCCCAAAAAGGTATTTCTCCCTTCCCTACCCCCCAAAATATATACAATTCTATTAGAGCAGGAGAAGGGAGAGTGATGGACCCTGTGGCACCAAGCCTGGGTGCCTCCGACAAGATACAGCTTCCTCCACGCAGGAACCAGGCAGTAAAGCTGAATATTGCACCCAAAAACTAGACGACACTAGCTTAGGTGCGAACTGACTCTTTATTGTAAATTCACACAGAATATATACCACACAAAATCAGATAAGAGCTTGATCACATTATCCTAAACAACACAAATTGTCAACAGTAATATCAGTATATCTAATGAACAGCTACCATAAACATAAACAGTTATCTAATTAAAAACATATAAACATCCCATAAAAGTTTGGTAACAAGGTAAGGTGGACGCAATGCTACTCACATCTCCAAGAGGAATAGCAGACGGACAGAAACAATAGGTGACTCAATTGACAATAGGAATTCACACCTAGAAGGCACACAATGGGGAAGTTATACTATGAGAGAAAGACACCCAAGTAAACAGATTATAGCAGGAGACACCAGGGTCAGGTTGTTTTGTGCTGATTATATTAACATCTATTCTGAGTCTCTGAGTCTAGGAGGGAAGAGGGGAATGAAGCAGTCATTGCTGGTTTGGACACAGAGGCCCCAAATCTGTATCCAGGTCCTAGATTCCCACAGACTGTGTGTTTTGGGGAGACATAAACCCAAATCCAAAGCAAAACCACTCCAAATGTTCCGCTGGCACACACTTCCCAAAGAATAGAGCTCCCTCAAAAGCCAGGGCCCATAGTCGGTAGGGAAGAAGCTACCCTGCAGTCCCCTCCAAAAGCCTGTTGGGTCTGTCACAGGAGAAATTATATGTAAAGTTGCAAGGGAGGGCAAAGTTGTACTTAAAAGCTCAGGTGTGTGTGATAGAGGCTACCCCTTCAATTATAAACCACATAATATGTGTGCTTCTTTAAAGAGTAACTCCACTTTCCTTGAGAAAAGAAAATTCTCCTCTGGGTGATCCATGTACATTGCAAGGATTGTTACCAATGTTGTTGCAGAGCTTTCTTTTGGTGGTATTTGATCACCTCTGCAGTGTTTATTTTTTGCGCTACAAAAAAAAGTGCGACAATTTTGAAAAAAAAAACTATATTTTTTACTTTTTGCTATAATAAATATCCCTAAATAAAAAAATTTAAATCTTCATTAGTTTAGGCCAATAAATATTCTTCTACATATTTTTGGTAAAAAAAATCACAATAAGCGTATATTGATTGATTGCGCAAAAGTTAAAGCATCTACAAACTATGGGAAAGATTTATTGCATTTTTCTACTAGTAATGGCAGTGATCTGCGATTTTTAGTGGTACTGTGACATTGTGACGGACAGATCGGACACTTTTGCCCATTGACAATTATACAGCGATCAGTGCTATAAAAATGCACTGATCACTGTGTAAATGTCACTGGCAGGGAAGGGGTTAACACTAGGGGGCAATCAAGGGGTTAAATGTGTGTTCCCTCAGTGTGTTCTAACTGTGTGGGGATGGGAGTGACTAGGAGAGGAGACATATAATTTTTCCTACTCAGTAGGAACAAACGATGTGGCTCCTCTCCTCTGACAGCATAGGGATTTGTGTGTTCACACACACAAATCCCTCATGCACACGATCGCGCATGCCGGCGGCGATCGTGCCCGCTGGCCACACGCATCATGTCCCCACCTCTGGGGGGCACACGCGCGCCCTCTGGTGGCCAAAAAAAAGGGAAGGATGTACCCTACGGGGTTTCGCCCAGGAGAGCCATATCTGTGTGAGCCGGTCGGGAACCGGTTAAAGCTGAAATCCAAGTTTGATTTAACATTAAGCTGCTTGTTTAAATCAAGCTGGTCCAAACTATTCCCATTACTAATATATGTGCCTGCTGGGAAAGCTGTATAAACTGAATGTAGCATGAGCTACGTACAATATACAGCGCTGTGTTCCAGGAGTGGGACTGGGACTTCCCATCCTGTTCCCAGAACAAAATAAAGGCGGGATGCACCCTAGCCATTCACAGGAAGCCTTGTATTTTTATGAATAAAACACATGCTGCTGTGGAAAAATTCCAGCCACAGCGTGGCACCCATGAAAAAAACAGACAGCACACCAGGATGCTGCGGCACCCTAGTTCAGAATTTCTGTCTTATGGATATGTAGAGCAACACTGATTGATGTATCTGGAGTAGGGATGGGCCCGGTGCTCGATGCGAACCCATGTTCGCATCGAGCACCGGGCGTTCGCTCGCTCGGCGAGCCCAGAACTATTTTGGCCGCTCGCATCACATTCGTGTGATGCGAGCGGCCCCGCAATGTATTGCGGCCAGCGCGGCCGGCGCGGCCGGCGCAGTGCATTGCTGGCTGATGATTGGCCAAGCATGCACTGTGACCCCGCATGCTTGGCCAATCACAGCGCCGGAAACTCGGAGAGCCATAATTGGCTACAGGCAGGACGCCTGTAGCCAATTACAGCTCAGGGGCTTTAGTACACGCCCCACCATTTAAAAGGCCGCCACGCCGTCGGCGCCGGTCACATGATTTCCGGCTTTAGGAGAGATCAGGCTGATTCTGTGTCTTTGCTAGATTCATTCATATAGAAAGATTTGCTCTACTTTGCTAAACCATTGGCTATTTATTTGCTAAACCATTGCTACCTGTCATTGTTTGTCCATTGCTGCTGGTTAGTGTGTTTTTAGCTGCTGCTGGGGATTAGTCTGGTGCGTGTTTTACTGTTAGTACAGTATTTCAGTAGTACCAACCGCAGTGCTGTTAGCACAGCATTGCACCCCAAAAGCACCCATAGGACTTCTAGTGTGTTAGTGGCAGCAAACAGAGCTCCTATATTTTCTTCCCAGAAGCACCCATAGGACTTGTACTGTGTTAGTGGCATCACACAGAGTTCCTATATTTTCTTCCCAGAAGCACCCATAGGACTTCTAGTGTGTTAGTGGCATCACACAGAGCTCCTATATTTTCTTCTCAGCAGCACCCACAGGACTTCTAGTGTGTTAGTGGCATCACACAGAGCTCCTATATTTTCTTCCCAGAAGCACCCATAGGACTTCAATTGTGTGTTAGTGGCATCACACAGAGCTCCTATATTTTTTTCTCAGCAGCACCCACAGGACTTCTAGTGTGTTAGTGGCATCACATAGAGCTCCTATATTTTCTTTGCAGAAGCACCCATAGGACTTCTAGTGTGTTAGTGGCATCACACAGAGCTCCTATATTTTCTTCTCAGCATCAGCACCCATAGGACTTCAATTGTGTGTTAGTGGCATCACACAGAGCTCCTATATTTTCTTCTCAGCAGCACCCACAGGACTTCTAGTGTGTTAGTGGCATCACACAGAGTTCCTATATTTTCTTCCCAGAAGTGTGTTAGTGGCATCACACAGAGCTCCTATATTTTCTTCCCAGAAGCACCCATAGGACTTCAATTGTGTGTTAGTGGCATCACACAGAGCTCCTATATTTTCTTCTCAGCAGCACCCACAGGACTTCTAGTGTGTTAGTGGCATCACACAGAGCTCCTATATTTTCTTCTCAGCAGCACCCACAGGACTTCTAGTGTGTTAGTGGCATCACACAGAGCTCCTATATTTTCTTCCAGAAGCACCCATAGGACTTCAATTGTGTGTTAGTGGCATCACACAGAGCTCCTATATTTTTTTCTCAGCAGCACCCACAGGACTTCTAGTGTGTTAGTGGCATCACACAGAGCTCCTATATTTTCTTTGCAGAAGCACCCATAGGACTTCTAGTGTGTTAGTGGCATCACACAGAGCTCCTATATTTTCTTCTCAGCATCAGCACCCACAGGACTTCTAGTGTGTTAGTGGCATTACACAGAGCTCCTATATTTTCTTCTCAGCAGCACCCACAGGACTTCTAGTGTGTTAGTGGCATCACACAGAGCTCCTATATTTTCTTCCCAGAAGCACCCATAGGACTTCAATTGTGTGTTAGTGGCATCACACAGAGCTCCTATATTTTTTTCTCAGCAGCACCCACAGGACTTCTAGTGTGTTAGTGGCATCACACAGAGCTCCTATATTTTCTTTGCAGAAGCACCCATAGGACTTCTAGTGTGTTAGTGGCATCACACAGAGCTCCTATATTTTCTTCTCAGCATCAGCACCCACAGGACTTCTAGTGTGTTAGTGGCATCACACAGAGCTCCTATATTTTCTTCTCAGCAGCACCCACAGGACTACCGACTACAATGGCTGGAAGACCGCCAAGGGGAGGCAGAGCGTGCAGAGGCAAGAACACAGGGCAGGCAGGCTCTGTTTCTAGTGGACGTGGCCGTGGCCGTGGACGTGGTCGTGCATCGTCATCAGCACGCGTCCATGGGACACGCGCGTCTTTGTTTTCGGCAGCTTGACATGTGGACCTGCATCATGCTGAAGGCTTGGTAGAATGGATGACCAAGCCCTCCTCATCCTCCTCATCCTCTCTCACCCAGGCTCAGGGTACTGGCAGAGCAGCTGCCAACGCGTACTCAATGGCATCATCAGCCAACCCTTCCCTAGACCCACCATGTCCTCCTGAGGAGTCCCCCGAACTCTTTGAGCACAGTGTTGGGTACATGCTCCAGGAGGATGCCCAATGATTCGAAGGCTCGGATGATGATACCCAGCTTGAGGAAGTCAGTAGTGTGCGTGCAGAGAGAGGGGATGCTGAAGGACAGCAATCTGGCAGTACTGTTCCACCAGCTGCAGCTTACTGCCAGGTTTGCTCTAGTGGTGAAGAGGGAGGGGATGATGAGGTCACTGACTCCACGTGGGTGCCTGAAGGGAGAGAGGATGAGGAGGATGCGGCGTCACATGTCCAACGAGGCAGGATGCCCCCTGGAGGCCAGCTAGAGGCCAGCACATCAACTGTACAACACCGCAGAGCTCTGCCTGTGCAGGGCGCTGCCTCTGCACGTTATCAGAAAAGTTCTTTGGTGTGGGCCTTTTTTGAGACGAGTGCATCAGATCGCACCACTGCTATTTGCAATATTTGTCTCAAGCGTATCTCGCGTGGCCAAAACATCAGCCGCTTGGGCACCACAAGCATGAGCAGACATATGTCGACCTGCCATGCAGCTCGTTGGCAAGCACACATAAAAGACCCACACCAAAGAACTAAGCGGACCTCTCCTTGCTCCTCATCAGCTGGGATCTCCATCCCCACTACATCTTCAGTCCTCTCTGAAAGCTGCTCTGAGAGGACTGAAGGTGTAGAATTAGGTGTGTCACAACCAAGTACTTGCAGTACACCGACGTCCGATTGTAGCAGGCAAATTTCCCTGCCCCAGCTGCTGGACCGTCGAAAGAAGTACACTCCCAGCCATCCACATGCCCAGCGGTTGAATGCTAGCTTGGCTAAATTGCTAGCACTTCAACTGCTGCCTTTTCAGTTGGTAGACTCGGCCCCCTTCCGTGAGTTTGTTCAATGTGCGGTTCCTCAGTGGCAGGTTCCCAAACGCCACTTTTTCTCACGGAAGGCAATTCCGTCTCTCTACCGGCATGTGGAAGGCAATGTCCATGCCTCGCTGGACAGGGCGGTCAGCGGTAAGGTGCATATTACCGCTGACTCATGGTCCAGCAGGCATGGACAGGGACGTTACCTTTCTTTCACGGCCCATTGGGTCACTCTATTGGCAGCTGGGAGGGATGCAGGACAAGGTGCAGTAGTGTTGGAGGTTGTTCCGCCACCACGCCTCCAAAATGCTACTACTGCTACTGGTTGTGACACACCTCTCTCCTCCACCCCCCTCCTCTTCTTCTTCCTCCAGTGCTCTGTCCTCGGAACCAGCGGCGCTCCGTAGGCGTACAAGGGGCTACGCAAGTAAGCAGGCAAAAAGATGCCATGCCGTGCTTGCGCAGGTGTGTTTGGGGGACAGGAGCCACACTGGGCCAGAGGTTCTGGCAGCTCTGCAGGGGCAGGCCGAGAGGTGGTTGACGCCACGCCAGCTTAAGCCAGGGATGGTCGTTTCTGACAATGGCACCAACCTCCTCTCCGCCCTGCGACAGGGGCAGCTCACCCATGTGCCCTGTATGGCTCACGTCCTCAACCTGGTGGTGCAGCGGTTCTTGGGCAGGTTCCCAGGCTTACAGGATGTCCTGAGGCAGGCCAGGAAAGTCTGTGTGCATTTCTGCCGATCTTATAATGCCAGTGCTCGGCTGACTGAGCTGCAAAAGGAGCTGAACCTGCCCAAGAACCGCCTAATATGTGACATGCCCACCAGGTGGAACTCAACATTGGCCATGCTGCAGCGACTGCACACGCAGCAGAGGGCCATCAATGAGTACCTTTGCGACTACGGCACCAGGACAGGGTCAGGGGAGCTTGGTTTTTTTCCCCACGTCAGTGGAGCATGATCAGGGATGCATGCACTGTCCTCTCACCATTTGAGGAGGCCACGAGGATGGTGAGCAGTGACAGTGCATGCATCAGTGACACTGTACCTCTTGTCCACCTGTTGGAGCATACGCTGCGTGGGATAATGGACAGGGCACTTGAGGCAGAACAGAGGCAGGAAGAGGAGGACTTCCTTGCCTCTCAAGGCCCCCTTTATCCGGACAGTGTTCCTTCTGTCCCACCCATCACACAGGAAGAGGATGAGGATGAGGAGGAGGAGGAGGAGGAGGAGGATTGTGTGAGCATGGAGGTGGAGCCTGGCACTCAGCATCAGCAGCAGCAGTCTTTTAGGGATGATGTACAGTCCCAACAAACCAGTGGACTTGTACGTGGCTGGGAGGAGGTGGCTGGCGATCATGTCATACTCAGTGACCCAGAAGACTCCGGACCGAATGCCTCAGCTAACCTACACTGCATGGCCTCCCTGATCCTGCAAAGCCTGCGGAAGGATCCTCGTGTTCTTCGGATCAAGGAGAGGGACCATTACTGGCTGGCCACTCTCCTTGATCCACGGTACAAGGGTAAGGTTGCGGACCTTATCTTGCCGTCGCAGAGGGAGCAGAGGATGAGACATCTCAGGGAGGCCTTGCAGAAAGGTCTGTGCAACGCGTTCCCAGAAACTGGGAGGTTACAAACTCCTGGTCCTGGACGACGAGTTGCTGAGGCTTCGGTCAGTAGCAGAAGGAGCGGTGGGGAAGGTGGACGTCTGACCGATGCGTTCAGACAATTTTTTAGTCCGCAGCCCCAAGGTATGATCGGTTCCAGCAACCATCGCCAGCGTCTGATATACATGGTGCAGGAATACCTTGGGGCAAGGTCAGACTTGGACACCTTTCCCACCGAAAACCCTCTGGCTTACTGGGTCCTGAGGATGGATCACTGGCCAGAGCTTGCACAGTATGCAATTGAGCTACTGGCCTGTCCTGCCTCCAGCGTTCTTTCCGAACGCACATTCAGTGCTGCTGGAGGATTTGTCACCGATCATAGGGTGCGCCTGTCCACCGACTCGGTTGATCGACTGACCTTCATCAAAATGAATCAGTCTTGGATCACCACCAGCTACCAGGCACCTGAAGCGGATATAACGGAATAATTTATAATGTCACATCCCTTCAAGACTGCCTATGCTGATGCTGAGTGACTGTCCTGTTATGTTCACTGACTATCCTCTTCCTCCTCCTCAATGATCCATGCCACCACACCAGTGCCTAAGGCACAATTTTTCAGCCCCTGTATAACAGGGGCGTGTACTTACAATTTTTTAAAAAAATGCTTCGCAACACGTGTGACTGCTGTGCTCCAAGTACAGTATCTGTGAGGGGTTGCAGTGTTGTGGCACCAGCACCAGTGCCTAAGGCACAATTTTTCAGCCCCTGTTTAACAGGGGCGTGTAATTACAATTTTTTTAAAAAATGCTTCGCAACACGTGTGACTGCTGTGCTCCAAGTACAGTACAGTGGTGTGAAAAAGTGTTTGCCCCCTTCCTCATTTGCTGTTCCTTTGCATGTTTGTCACACATAAGTGTTTCGGAACATCAAACCAATTTAAATAATAGTCAAGGACAACACAAGTAAACACAAAATGCAATTTGTAAATGAAGGTGTTTATTATTAAAGGTGAAAAAAAATCCAAACCATCATGGCCCTGTGTGAAAAAGTGATTGCCCCCCTTGTTAAAACATACTATAACTGTGGTTGTCCACACCTGAGTTCAATTTCTCTAGCCACACCCAGGCCTGATTATTGCCACACCTGTTCACAATCAAGGCATCACTTAAATAGGAGCTGCTTGACACAGTAAGGTCCACCAGAAGATCCTTAAAAGCTACACATCATGCCGAGACCCAAAGAAATTCAGGAACAATTGAGAAAGAAAGTAATTGAGATCTATCAGTCTGGAAAGGGTTATAAAGCCATTTCCAAAGCTTTGGGAATCCAGCGAACCACAGTGAGAGCCATTATCCACAAATGGCGAAGACATGGAACAGTGGTGAACCTTCCCAGGAGTGGCCAGCCGCCCAAAATTACCCCAAGAGCGCAGCGACCACTCATCCAAGAGGTCACAAAAGACCCCACAACAACATCCAAGGAACTGCAGGCCTCACTTGCCTCAGTTAAGGTCAGCGTTCATGCCTCCACCATCAGGAAAAGACTGGGCAAAAATGGCCTGCATGGCAGAGTTCCAAGGAGAAAACCACTGCTGAGCAAAAAGAACATCAAAGCTCGTCTCAATTTCTCCACAACATATCTTGATGATCCCCAAGACTTTTGGGACAACATTCTGTGGACCGATGAGACAAAAGTGGAACTCTTTGGAAGGTGTGTGTCCAAGTATATCTGGCGTAGAAGGAACACTGCATTTCAGAAAAAGAACATTATACCAACAGTAAAATATGGTGGTGGTAGTGTGATGGTCTGGGGCTGTTTTGCTGCTTCAGGACCTGGAAGACTTGCCGTGATAAAAGGAACTATGAATTCTGCTGTCTACCAAGAGATCCTGAAGGAGAATGTCCGACCATCTGTTCGTGTACTCAAGCTGAAACGAACTTGGGTTCTGCAGCAGGACAATGATCCTAAACACACCAGCAAGTCCACCACCGAATGGCTGAAGAAAAACAAACTGAAGACTTTGGAGTGGCCTAGCCAAAGTCCTGACCTGAATCCTATTGAGATGTTGTGGTATGACCTTAAAAAGGCCGTTCATGCTCGAAAACCCTCTAATGTAACTGAATTAGGACAATTCTGCAATGATGAGTGGGCCAAAATTCCTCCAGGACGCTGTAAAAGCCTCATTGCGCGTTATCGCAAACGCTTGGTTGCAGTTGTTGCTGCTAAGGGTGGCCCAACCAGTTATTAGGTTTAGGGGGCAATCACTTTTTCACACAGGGCCATGATGGTTTGGATTTTTTTTCACCTTTAATAATAAACACCTTCATTTACAAATTGCATTTTGTGTTTACTTGTGTTGTCCTTGACTATTGTTTAAATTGGTTTGATGTTCCGAAACACTTAAGTGTGACAAACATGCAAAGGAACAGGAAATGAGGAAGGGGGCAAACACTTTTTCACACCACTGTATCTGTGAGGGGTTGCAGTGTTGTGGCACCAGCACCAGTGCCTAAGGCACAATTTTTCAGCCCCTGTTGGGGCGTGTAATTACAATTTTTAGGCAATGCTTTGCAAAAGGTCTCATTGCTGTGCTAAGAGTACAGTGTCTGTGAGGGGTTGCAGTGTTGTGGCACCAGCACCAATGCCTAAGGCACAATTTTTCAGCCCCTGTTTAACAGGGGCGTGTAATTACAATTTTTTAAAAAGATGCTTCGCAACAGGTGTGACTGCTGTGCTCCAAGTACAGTATCTGTGAGGGGTTGCAGTGTTGTGGCACCAGTGCCTAAGGCACAAATTTTCAGCCCCTGTTGGGGCGTGTAATTACAATTTTTAGGCAATGCTTTGCAACAGGTCTCATTGCTGTGCTAAGAGTACAGTATCTGTGAGGGGTTGCAGTGTTGTGGCACCAGCACCAATGCCTAAGGCACAATTTTTCAGCCCCTGTTTAACAGGGGCGTGTAATTACAAATCTTGATCTAATAGTTCACAGCAGGGCCCATTCCTGCGCCCACCAAGAGTAACTATGAGGGCCTACAGTCTTGTGGCAACACCGTCCACCACCACCGCCAAAGGCCCAATTTTTCTGCCCTGTTCAACAGGTGCATGCAATTACAAATCTTGATCTAATAACTCACAGCAGGGCCCATTCCTGCGCCCACCAAGAGTAACTGTGAGGGCTTACAGTCTTGTGGCAACACTGTCCACCACCACCACCACCACCAAAGGCCCAATTTTTCTGCCCTGTTCAACAGGTGCATGCAATTACAAATCTTGATCTAATAACTCACAGCAGGGCCCATTCCTGCACCCACCAAGAGTAACTATGAGGGCCTACAGTCTTGTGGCAACACCGTCCACCACCACCACCGCCAAAGGCCCAATTTTTCTGCCCTGTTCAACAGGTGCATGCAATTACAAATCTTGATCTAATAACTCACAGCAGGGCCCATTCCTGTGCCCACCAGTCTTGTGGCTACACCAACATCTAATAGGGCAAATTTCTGCAGAGTATATACGGCAGGCCCCTACTTTCAAACATCCAACTTACAAACGACTCCTACTTGCAAACGGAAAGAGAAAACAGGAAGTGAGAGGAAATCTACCCCTAGGAAGGGAAATTCTATCCTGTTAGATTTAATTTGGGAAAAAGGTATCTCCTCTCTACTGATGCTTTATCACCAATCCTTGTTTCAATTCAAACCCCACTTTTCCAAAAACATTTGTCATTGGGACGGAAAGTGAGGTGACATGTTCTGAACAGATGTGCAAAGACAGCAAATGTTAAAGGGGTGATAACCCCTCCCTATGTTCTCCAAAAAGCTTAAAAATAGATTTTTTTGGGATGGAGCTACACTTCATAATGTACCTGTTCAGATTCTACTTAAGAACAAACCTACAGTCCGTGTCTTGTTTGCACCACCTATATACTGCTGTTCAGAGTATATAGGGTTGTAGGTATAGGGTTTTAGTTTGGGTGCGGGGTCCCCCTTAATATCCATACAAGACCCAAAGGGGCTGGGGTGGGGGGGGGGGTGATGGGGTAGCCATGCCATTTTTCTCAAGGATTTTCAGCCATATGGCGGCCAGGACAAGACATGACATTAAAGCCGCAAGTGGTTTTAAATGGCTTCTTTTTTTCCTTTACAAATGTCATTTTGTGCAAGGACAGTTCTAAACACGGGAAACACATGCCACTTCACAGGCATACTTTAGACACCCCCCAGGTACCATATTTAAAGGAAAATTTCACTTTTTTTTTTCACTTTATGCATCATTAAAATGACTGCTCCCGAAAAAACGTTAGTTTTTAAAAGTTCTTTTTGCATTGATATATGTCCCCTGGGGCAGGACCCGGGTCCCCAAACCTGTTTTATGACATTAACATGCATATTGGCCGTTGTAATTAGCACTTTTGATTTCGAACGTTCGCGTCCATTATAACGTATAGGGTTCGAAAATTCGCGCGAACTTTCGGTCGGTTCGAAGGTTCTGGTGCGAACCGAACCCGGGGGTGTTCGGCTCATCCCTAATCTGGAGAAATAGAATGGAGGCTAGAACACAAGGTATACTAGAATCTGTCTAGATAATATTAACTATTTCATGACTACCATTTCCCTGGTAGTGTCAGGAACCATGAATCAGTCATAAGGGGCTGGCTGTAGGTAGGACTGACGAGCAGGTAAAGATAACCAGGTGAGCCACTGAAGGATCAATGATTGCTGACAATTATCTGGCAGCTGAGCAACCTGAGCACGGAGAAGGGAGCTGCTAATAGCCCAGCCCTGACAGCACCCCCTCCTCACCAATCCCTCCCCCTTGGAGGGGCCCCAGGTTTGAGGGGAAAACGTATATGGAAAGCACGGAGGACAGGAGCATGTACGTCCAAGGATGAGACCCAAGAACGTTCCTCCGGACCGTACCCTTTCAAATGAACAATGTACTGTATGCGCCCACAGAACCTACGGGAGTCAATGATCGATTGTATCTCATATTCTTCATGGTTCTCAACCTGAACTGGACTAGGACATGGTACCGAGGTGGTGAAACGGTAGCACACCAAAGGTTTTAAGGAGAATACATTTGAAATATGCATGTTAGAAGGAAGGTCTGGCAGTAACGCACACTGAACTATATGGTGTTAAACTGGCAGTAACGCACACAGAATGATATGGTGTTAAACTGGCAGTAACGCACACAGAACTATATGGCGTTAAACTGGCAGTAACGCACACAAAACTATATGGTGTTAAACTGGCAGTAATGCACACAGAAGTAAATGGTGTTAAATTGTCAGTAACGTAATCAAGTAGATGGTGTTCAACTGTCACTACACTGATGCTATCTGAACTGCCCCTACTCTGTCATGTACCTGGGTGTATTTGAACCGGAATGTTCCTGGTCCCACTGCTGCAGTCTCATACACACTACTTATACTTGTACACACGATCGGATATTCCGACAACAAAATCCATGGATTTTTTCCGACGGATGTTGGCTCAAACTTGTCTTGCATACACACGGTCACACAAATCTTATCGGAAATTCTGAACGTGAAGAACGTAGTGACGTACAACACGTATGACGGCACTAGAAAGTTCAATACCAAGTGCGCAACCCTTTGGGCTCTAGAAGTTTGGTAAGAGACGATTCACGCTTTTCAGCCTTGTGCTTTTTCCAATCGTTACTGCTCTTCAGTTTGTGTTTGTGGGTTCGTATCTGGTTTTCAGTGCGTGTAGTCATTTTGCATTAGTTTTTCAGTGCGAATTTTATAGTACGTATTTGATTTTGCAGTGCGTTCTTGTCTGCTCGTTTCTGATTTTCAGCTCGCTCTTCTTAGTCCTTTCTGTTTTTCAGTGCTCTCTGTTAGTTCGGTCTGACCAGCTGACCGTTTTAAAGCCATGAGGACCCTCACCCCGGACCAGAGGGTTTTTATCTACCGGCTGGCCAGAGCCAGAAGAGTGGTGGAGAACGCTTTTGGGATAATGGCCAGCCGGTTCCGCCTATTTCTTACGGAATATAAATTTAACCATATAATCCTTGCATGCTGCATTCTCCACAACTCTTTAAGGATAAATTCAATGAACTATGTTACCTCAGTTGGGCCTGAGGCAAGATTTCCAAAAGAAACCCTGACGGCGCTTGAAGCTGGCCACCCTGGCTTGACAGAAGTATGTCGAGTACTTTGCGGGTAGGGGGGCCATTGATATGCCAGAAAATGTTTAAGAAACATTTTCAAAATACATTTTTTAGTTAAACTGAAATAAGATTTCCTGCTTGTGTTTCTTTTAGCTTTCTCCTAGGTTCTCCAATGGGCTTTTCTTTTTGGCCATTTTCTTCAATAGTGCAAATGTAATTTATTTGATACATGAGGTGACAATCTCTTCTTCAGCGAACTATTATTATGTTGTGGGTCTGCTACACACACCTTGTTTTTGTTGTTAATGTATGTAATGCATTAATGATAAAAATATTCAGCATTTTCAGCACCATGAATGAATTTTGGTGAGTCACAAAAATTGCGTGATTGTGGCAAATTATAAAGCACTGTGGGAGTTATTTACTAAAGGAAAATCCCCTTTGCACTCCAGGTGCACTGCAAAAGTGCACTTGAAACTGCACTGAAAGTGCACTTGTAGAGCAAAGTGGATTTGCCTTTAGTAAATAACCCCCCATGCATTATAAATATGCAGGCATCCACCTATTACCTGAAGCTGTGGTCTCAGGCACTCACCTGTTGTGGTCACTATTTCGCCCACTTCATAAACCTCTCCTTCCTCCACATCCTCTGGTTGTTGTTTTTGGATTTCCCCTTCTTTAGGAGGTTGGGGGTCCCTGGTGACCTCAGAGGTCCAGAGTCTCCCCTATGTGAATAAAATAAAGGTATACTTAGCACACAGATATTTGAGGCAAGAAATAGGAATATGAAACATTGTTTGGAAGTGTCGTACAATTGTCTGTTTTGGCAGAGTTCAAAGCTGAAGAATTGATTTTTTCCCTTTACAAAGCTGGAATACTTACCTTTTTTGTTAAAGTATCACACATGTAGAGACCCCTAGTATTCACTGGAGCACCTGTGTGGGACACCCTAAAAAGTTTGTTCTGTTGACCCACAGCTGCTGAGTATCCTCTTCTTACACTGAATCAAGTTTGCATTTCATTCTAGTTACAAACCCATCTAGACAACAATGTACTAAACTTATTTTAAGACAAATAGGCATGACCAAATGTAGTTAACCTGCATCTGCAAAAAACATCATATTAGTGGGCGAACGAACGATGTTTACTACGAACGATTACTGTGCCACACAAACCTGAAACTTGCCATTTTAAACTGTACAACAGTAAAGAAAAGCACATCACGAACGTAATAAGAAGAATAGGAACACACGACAAAATACTTACTTTTTTGCAGCACTCTCTTGATTCTTCTGTACTGATCCTGCTCCTTCAATTTGAGTTCTGACCATCGTTTCCTCAGTTGATCCTTGGATTGCTGTACCCCAAAAAATTTTGGCAGACTTTTCACAAATTTTTTAATCAATACATTTTTATTGAAGAATTTCAAACAATACAGAACAAATATGCAGTGATATGATGCAATATAAACGTATACATCTAGATGTGGCAGAAGCCGGGGGAAGATAAACAAATTGAGGCAAAACTATGCGATGGATGGCAAATACATCTTATTCAACTGTAGTAACGTGAGTTAACTAGGGAGCCGTACTACCCGAGCACCCCTAATAGGGTTCTGTTCTGTGCCCGTGTAGAGGCACCCCTTACTAGAGGCAAGGGCCTCAGTCAATCAATGAGTCAACAGATATTAGTAAACCGATATAGATTGTCAAATATCAGTGTCCTAGTGAGCTTTGTAGACCCCCTTAGGTTGGGCTGTCAAAGATGTCAAAGTGGTCAGTAAATTTTGAAGTTTTAGTCCAGTCAGTCCAGGGGCTCCAGTGCTGTGAAATACGTTTTTGGTTTCCTCTGAGTTTCAGGGTGGTTTCGTATACAAAGTGAGTTTGTACTGTGTGTAAGACCTCATTAATTGTGGGGGGTTCTGAATTTTTCCATTTTCTAGTAATGGATAGTCTTGCTGCCAACAGGATATGGGTCACAATGGGTTTCAAGTGAGTAGGATATAGGTCAATGTCTAGGGATAATAGGGCCAGTGATGGATTGCTAGGAAGGGATATATTGGTCACTTCGTGTAGGATATGGAATATTCGTGTCCAGAAAGAGTTGAGTTTGGGGCATTCCCAAAGGATGTGTATAAGGTCTCCTTTAAGTCCACAGTTTCTCCAACATGTGTGTGTCGTCTTTTTATCAAATTTGGATAGTCTATCGGGCGTCAAGTACCAGCGATATGTGATCTTGTAAGCTAGTTCCCATAAGGAGGAACAGCAAGTGGCTTTGTAGATGGACTTACAGGCTGCCTACCATTGGTCTGTCGAGTATGTGTGGTTCAGGTCTCTCTCCCATTTGAGTAGTGGAGTTGTTTTGGTGAATGAGTGTTTATGATGTAGAAGGTTGTAGAACATTGAGATGCCCTTACGGTGGAGATGAGGTGCTCTGTAGAACATCCACGCTTCTTGGGGAAGTGAGCATGTCCAGAATTTCAGGGATTCTACACAATGACGAGTGCAGAGGTAAAGGAATATATCGGAGTTAGGTAGTTGGAATTCGGTTTGGAGTTCTGGGAAGGTTTTCATCCTACTGCCTATGGTGATATCTGTGATATAGGTGATGCCGCGTCTCTTCCAAGAGTTGAAAGAGGTAAACTCCATCAAGTATTGGAGAGATTCTATCGGGATCTGTATCGTGGCGGGAATTGAGTGTTCAAATGGGGATTGTGCAATTTTGGACCAGGCTTTATATGTTGCTACCAAGGTGGGGGAGAAGTGAGGTGGGATTTTTGCTCCTAGTGAGACGGCATGCAGCCAAGCTGGAGGGTTGCCCGCTTGGACCGATGCTGACTCGATCTTACCCCAGATCGTGGGTAGAGGGGGGGGGAACCATTCTTTAGTTTGTGTCAATATTGAGGAAATGAAGTATTCCTGGAAGTCTACATATCCTACGCCGCCTGCACGTCTGTGTTTGGTTAGCTGGTGATGTTTGCATCTGGATTTCTTACCTTGCCATATGTATGAGGATAAGGTCGATTGTAGCGCTCTGAAGTAATGTAGCGGTAAGGGAATGGGTACGGTGCGAAAAAAATAAAGTATTTGTGGTAGATGGAACATTTTAAAAGCTGCTAGGCGTCCTAACCATGAGAATTCAACAGATGTAAGTCTGGTCAGTTGGTGTTTGATTTTAAGCTTAAGGGGGAGGTAGTTAGCTGAGAATAATTCTTTTGATGATCTTGTTAGTTGGATACCTAGATACGTAATGCTGGTAGCTGCCCAGGCATAGGGAAAGTGTTGTTTGATGAGATTGCTGGAGATGTCGTGTATGTTGATGTCTAGGATATTCGATTTAGCTTTGTTTACCTTGTAATAAGATATGTCGCTGAAAGAGATGAGAGTTCTTTGGATTTCAGGTAAAGACTGTTCCGGTTGAGTGATCATTAGTATCACGTCATCTGCAAATAAGCTAATTTTATGCTCCATACCTCCTAATGAGATGCCGGAGATCAGTGAGTTGCATCTAATGGATTCGGCTAGGGGTTCCATGACCATATTAAATATTAGTGGTGATAGTGGACAGCCTTGTCGTGTGCCGTTGGATATGAGAAACGGAGTGGAAAGGGTGTCTGCGGAGTAGACTTGAGCGGTGGGGTTGGAGTATAAGGCCATAATTGCGTTATGGATTGGTCCTATGATGCCAAATTTGTGAAGAACTGCAGATAGGTAACCCCAATGGACCCTATCGAATGCCTTTTTGGCGTCTAAGGATAGGAGAAGAGACGGGGTTTTGGAGGAGTCAAGGTGGTGAATTATGTTGATCATGCGTCTAGTGGCGTCTAATGCTTGGCGACCTTTGGTGAAACCTGATTGGTCGGGGGCTATAAGAGTAGGCAGTATATTTTCGAGTCTATTGGCAATAATTCTAGCGTAAATTTTTATATCGGTGTTGAGGAGTGATATGGGGCGGAAGTTCTTGGGGGATGTAGGTTCTTTGCCTGGTTTAGGCAATGTTACAATCATGGCGTTGAGCATTTCTTTCGGGAATGTGGCGGATGAAGTCGCCGAGTTAAAAACTTGGCAAAGGGTAGGGGCGAGCTGTTTTTGAAACTGTTTGTAATATTCCCCTGTAAAGCCATCAGGGCCCGGGGATTTGAAGCTGGGTAGTTTGTTAATCACTGCGTATACTTCTTCTATGGTGAAGGGATCGTTTAGGGAGGTAAGTTGGGCTTGTGATATGGATGGGAGTTTCTGTTGGTCCAAGAAGGCTAGGATTGCATCGTTTGAGGGTTGTGTGGTATTTGGGTCGTTTTTGAGATTGTACAAGTCAGCGTAATATGTACTAAATGCGTCGGCAATTTGTTGTGGTTTGAGGAGCTTTTCATTGGAGTGTGGATGATGAATGAAGGGGATTTTGGTTTTGGTTCTGAATCCTTTGACTCTCAGGGACATGGCTTTGCCGGCCTTATTGCCTGTGGTGTATGATGTAGCTTTTAGTATCTTGTATGTTTTCTCATATTTTTCTAGGAGGAGGGATCTCAGTTCATGGCGTAGGGTAAAGATTTTGGCCTGAAGGTCAGGGGAAGGATGAGTCTTATTTAGGGATTCGGTCGTGGCTATGTCGGTTGTCAGGTCGTCTAGTTTCTGGGATCTATTTTTCTTTGCTCTGGCACCCATTTGTAAAAAATACCTCGTATTACTGCTTTATGGGCGTTCCACACCACCAGCGGGTCAGATACTGAATCCTGGTTGAGGGAAAAGAAGTCCTCTAAGTTTTGTGTGATGGGGGTTCGATAGCATGGGGTGTTGAGGAGGTAGTTGTTCACTCTCCAAATATACGTGGCCGATTGGGGAATTTCCCCGGATATTGTGATGCTGACAGGGGCGTGGTCTGACCAGGTGGTGGTGTGGATAGTGGATTGTGAAACAGAGTGCAGTAACCTTTTATCTGTTAAAAAGAGATCTATTCGTGAGTAGGTGTTGTGACGCGGCGAGAGGAAGGTAAAGTCTCTCTCGCTCGCATGACAACACCTCCAAACATCATACAATTCGTTGTTAGTAATAAATTTGTCCAAAGGGGACACATGGCGTTTATTGCAAGCAGTAGAATCTAGAGAATAATTTGGTACCAGGTTGAAGTCTCCACATATTAGTAAATGACCTTTTTGCAGTTTGCGTGCAACACGGAGTGTCTTCCTGAGAAAGGGCATTTGACCCATGTTTGGAGCGTATATGGAGACTAAGGTGTATTGAACATTGTTCATAGAACAAATCAAAATGATGAAGCGTCCTTCAGGGTCTAGTACACTGTGGTGCAGTTGAAAGGACACAGTATCCTTAATGGCGATCATAACCCCTCTTTGCTTTTTATGGTAAAAGGAATGGTATACAAGAGGAAAGTGTCTGTTTAGACATTTTGGAGTGGCATCAGCGGCAAAGTGGGTTTCTTGCACGCAGAGGAAATCGCAGGTCTGAGAGAGTGCTGTTTCCAAAGAGATGCTGGCTTAGCTGGGTGATTGAGACCCTTTGCATTAAGAGAGAGAATTGTGATGCCCATATTGTAAGTAATGGTGGTGGGTGCAGGTGTAGAATTCACTTACAGTTCGTCGGTCTACGATCGGGAGACAGATATCTTGGCGTAGCTGAATGGGAAGGTGAGTGGACACAGCTGAGGAGATCCGCCGGGTTGAAGACAGTTGAGTGGGTGGTGGATAAGTGGGTCGTAGCGACAAACTCTTTGTTGATGCTGGATGAGAAGGTTAGTTTAGTGATGAAGAGTTCAGCTCAAGTGGAGCTGTTGTGTCCTGCTAGGATAGAATACAAGTTAGTGCAACAATGGTAGTTAGTAACTGCGATGTATTTGACCACTATCGTGGAATCAAAACAAATAGCCTCAAAATATAAGAAATGAACGGGAGGGGAGATGGAGAAAAAAGAAAAAAAAAATTGAAGTTCGATGTCAGTTAGCAATCACTGACAGCTAAGTAGATCAGTATAGTGTGCCCCAATTGGGCGACTGATCAGAGTATGGGGAAAAGTTCGGCAAGCAGGTGACGGTGACCAAGCCCAGACCGGACCGGGTTAGAGGCCTGCCATTGCTTGCGGGCAGGTGAGTCAGTGCATTTTGTTTTTGGTTTTAGCTTGATTTCCGATCCAAAGGAGAAGGGGTTCGGCTTGTCATGAGGTTGCTGTAGGTTGTGAGGGGGTTCGGGAATAATACCCCAGGAGTGCAGCAATTTCATTCCACCCTCCAGTGTAGAGATGGAATGAGGGATTCCGTTATAGGTGACCAGGATCGTTGCTGGATGACGCCACTTGTACACTATTTTGTGGTTGTTGAGAGCTTTGGTGATTGTTTTAAGCTGCCTCCGCATTTGGAGGGTGTATTGGGATAAGTCAGCGTATAGTTGAATATCTGAGTAAGGCGGTGGTAACGGTGATATTTCTCTGGCTTTTTGAAGGATTTGCTCCTTGGCCTGGTAAAAGTGTACCCTCAGAAGTACATCTCTGGGTATATCTGCTTCTAAATGGCGGGGTTTTGGCAAGCGGTGAATCCTATCGATGGTAAGCTCGATTGGGGATAAGTCAGGGAGCATGCTGGAGAACATGGTGCTGGCATATCCGTGGAGCTCTTTGGGTTGTACAGACTCAGGGACGCCTCTAATTTTTATATTATTGCGCCTGGAGAGGTCCTCGAGGTCCGCGAGTTTTGCCTTGACCCAGAGAGAGTCCTCCTTTTGTTCAGTATAGGCATCAACAAGATCATTAATGGTATCTGTGCAATCCTCCATTTTGTGTTCCATAAACATCACCCTGTTATCAACGTGTTTCAGTTCTAGAGAGAATTGATTGATCAGGGTAGTAAAGTTAGACATGAGGGAGGATTGTAGGGACAGGAGCATGTCCTTCATGGTGGTGTCTAATACTGGTTGGCCCGTGGTAGGGAACTGTGCAATGGATGACTGCAATGATGTGATGGTAGACATGTCAGGTAATGCTGTACTCACTGCGCCTGAGGCCTGGTGCTGCATATCCAGCTTCATCCTGGATTTCGCTGGGCTGTGTACTTCAGGGGTTGTAGGAGATAAGGCTGGGGATGCAGATGGACCCATCTCAGGGTGTATTAGGAGCGGATGGTGCACGGATCCATCCTGGTATCTCAGGGCCTGGAGCGCTGTGCCACGGTCGGCGCCATCTTGGGCCTTGTTGTGTGGACGGCGCGGCTGGAAGGAGAAGGATTCCAGCCGCTTCGGCCCCTTCTCCTGGTTCTGCTTGCGGGACATCGTTGTCAGCGGGTTGCGGGGGATCTCCGGTGAGTTTGTGGAGCCGGGTGATGTTGTTGTGTGGCCCGATCGTCGCTTCCCGGCCGGTCTGGATGGCAGAGCTCACCGCTCAAGCGTCCATTCAAGTCCGCGCGCAAGCCACGCCCCACTTTTCACAAATTTAATCATGTTCTTGGCCTGTCTCACATTTGGGTTTGGGTATGGTCCATGCTTCCTGTCATAGTCGGCCCTCTTGAAGATGTCCACTGTCTCCACCATCTCTATAAAGGCCATATTTGAGGCCTTAAATATCTTCCGGGATCGGGACGTTTGTGGCTCCTGGCTTTCCTTGTCATTCCTGCTACTCTCAGGTGCCTGCTCTGTCTCCGCCATGTGCTCTCCCACTGCGCCAAAAGACAAAGAAGGAGAAAGGAGTAGCGGAAGCGCCGATCGTTCTAACGAAGGTGCAATTTTAACTTGGTGCATCAGTGGCCTATACTGTTCTAGATATAGGCCTATATTGGGACAAGATTAGGAGAGTTTAGCCTGACATTAGGGTTTGTCTTGTGTTGTGCCTTGCAGAGAAAACGGATCTATTCAATAATGAGAACTTTATCCCCATATTCATTGCTATGTACAGGGAGCTGCCCTGTACCCAGGCTGTGGTACTATGACAGACTGCATTTTCTGCCAGGCCAGCAATCTCTAATCTTCCTTCAAGGCTTCCTTCCACCTCAGCTGAGGCTTCCGACATCCAACCTGGGCCTTCCACCCAGGAAGAAGTGGAGGAGCCCAACTTGAGCCAGGTATAGCATTGTTCAACATATTTCTAGTCAAATAATTACCGTATTTATCGGCGTATAACACGCACTTTTTCCCCCTTAAAACCGGGGGAAAGTCGTGGGTGCGTGTTATACGCCGATACCCCCCAAAAAAATGACAAAAATCGGTTGCAGCGCCGAAAAAGGCCGACCGCGGCCGAAAAAGGCCGGAAAAAGCCGAAGCGCGGCCGAAAAAGACCGAAGCCGGCTGTTCAGCTCCGCTCGTAGTCCCGCCTCCCTGCGCTCGCTCCCGAAACAGCAGGGAGGCGGGACTCCGAGCGGAGCCGAACAGTCGGCTCGGTCTTTTTCGGCCGCGCTTCGGCCTTTTTCGGCCGTGGTTCGTGTTTTTCGGCCGTGCATGCGCGGTTTGTCTCGCGGCGGGAAATTTAAACGCTGGCAAACTGCAAATGACACTAGCAAGCTGCAAATGACACTGGGCAAGCTACAAATGACGCTGGGCAAGCTACAAATGACGCTGGGAAAGGCTGCAAATGACGCTGGGAAAGGCTGCAAATGACGCTGGGCAAGCTGCAAATGACGCTGGGCAAGCTGCAAATGACGCTGGGCAGGCTGCAAATGACGAGGGGGCAAGCTGCAAATGACGCTGGGCAAGCTGCAAATGACGCTGGGCAAGCTGCAAATGACGCTTAAATGTAAGTTTTTTTTTTTCCCTAAACTTCTCTCCTAAAACTTTTTTTCCTTAAAATTCCCTCCTAAACTTGGGGTGCGTGTTATACGCCGGTGCGTGTTATACGCCGATAAATACGGTAATGATGTTAACTAGATGTTATTATTGATCATTCATTTCTGATTTTACAAAGTGTTTTACATATCAACAGACAGTAGTAGCCACAAATTATTGGGACAAGAATGAAAAAATGCTGGGGTCAGAATGATAGTCTTTTCTATTTAGTAACATTCAATTTGCAACAGTCATGAGCTGAAAATTGTGTGTGATTGATGAACCAAAAACTAAAACTATGTCCCTTTTTCATACACAGGAAAGTCTGCACAGGAGGTGGCGGGGGTAAGTGGCAGCCAGGAGGTGGCCGGGCCCAGTACAGGGGGTCCCCGGGTTACAAACAAGATAGGGACTGTAGGGTTGTTCTTAAGTTGAATCTGTTTGTAAGTCGGAACAGGTACATTTTTTAAGTGTAGCTCCAGCCAAAAAATCTATTTTTAAGTTTTTTAGACAACATAGAGAAGGGTTATCATCCCTGTAACATTTGTTTTGCTGTCTGTGCCCCTGTTCAGAAGATTTCACCTCGCCTTCTGTCCCAATAACAATTGGATTTTGAAAGTTTTGGGTTGTTAGGGAAGCATGGACTGGTGATAAAGCATCAGTGGAGACACCTTTTACCCATAATAACTCTTAAGCCCCATACACACGGTCGGACTTTTTCATCAATTTGGTCCGATCGGACAAGGTTGTTGAAAAATCAGACCGTGTGTATGCACCATCGGACAGTGTTCGTCGGTTTGTCCGTCGGACAAAGTCTTATCTCCTGCTGGAAAGATTTGCCGTCAACCCGGTCCGATCACACCAAATCCGAGCGTGTGTACGCTTGTCCGACGGACAAAGTGCTACGCATGCTCAGAAGAAATTCTGTGACGGAAGCGCTCGGTCAGGTAAAACTACCTTTCCTAATCGACACAGCACATTCGTCACGCTGCAATGTTAAAATGTCTTTAATGCAGCGCATTCTCTTTTTCTTTACAATGCAACAAGAATGACATGTTTTAGCTGCTCCTATTCACCCGCACTTCTCACAAACTTACTTCTTTATTACTTTGCACCATTTATACACTACATGTTTATTTTTACTCAGAACGGAAAAGAATCTTTGTTATTTTTTTACCATGATTTGTCTTTTTTTTTTTTTTTTTGGGGTAATACATATTTGAATGTTTTTTTTTTTTTTTTTTTTTGGAGGGGGGTTGTGTGTCTCAAATTACCAAAAACACATTATTTACATTTGTATTTCTTGCTTACATTTACTAGGAGTTTGTTTGTTGTTGGTGCCCCTTGTTAATTCTACTTTAGGATTAGTGAAATGTACCTGCTTACTCAAAGAAAAACTGTCATTGTAGCAAAGTAAAACACAATAGTCAATGATTATTTCAAATCAAAAAAACCTTTATTTAGGTCACACCAACAAACCAAAGAGGAACGCAGCCATGGTGAAACTTGGGGAATTTGCAAAGCCTTGGCCCCCCAAGGCAACCATCATTGTTCAAGCGTAGAAAATTGGGGGCCTGAGGAGTACGTATATTAAGGGGAGTGCAATCTGGTCGTGAAGTCCAAAGTATCCGGAACTGCAGCAGATGCCATCTAGGTCCCCAGGCTCTGGTACTACGAGAGGCTCCATCTTCTCTCAGACCAGACTGATTCCAGGTCGTCACTCTCAGGTCTTCCTTCCACGCTTCCTTCCACGCTGTGGCTGTCGTGCTGGTGGGGTGGCAGAAGGAGGAGGAGGAGGAGGTGGAGCATGGTAGCTATGGCAAACATGTGTGACTGGGGTCATCTCCCCAGCCCTACCCTTATTTAGGACATGGAGGATGAGCCCCTCACACATGTTGCGTTGCCTCACCTCCATACCCATCATTTTTGTGACAACCACCGAGCCAAAGGTCTCCTCGTCGGCGGGTGTGGCATGTAGGGAGTCTGAAGCCTCTCTTATCATCCGGAGCGCTGACTGTGCCGCATAACCCCCCCTTCTCGCCCTTTTGTACGGAGGGCGGAGGGGAGGGGTTTGGGTGTCAGTCAGGCTCCGAGGCCTAGCCCCCTCTTGGCTGCCACTACCCAGCTGGTGGCTGCCACTAACCCCTGCCTCCTCCTGACTGCCACCTTCCACAGCCACCTCCTGACTGCCACCTTCCACAGCCACCTCCTGGCTGAGGTCTTCCTGTGTAGGAAAAAGGGACATAGTTTCAGTTATTTGTTCATCAAACACACACAATTCTCATCTAGTGACTGGTGCAAAATGTTTACAAATAGAAAACCATACAATTCTCAGCCCAGCAGTTTAGATTCTGGCCCCAAATGTCTCCCACACCACTGTCTGTTGATATGTCAAACACGTTAGGAACTAAGCAATTGGCGATCCTGAATTAAGTGAACATCATTCATTATTCCCCTAAATGGTAGCAAAACTACTATACCTGGAACAAGCTGGGCTCCTCCACCTCTTCCAGACTGGAAGGCCCAGGTTGCTCCTCGGAAGCCTCATCAGGGGTGGGCTGTGCGCAAGGAAGCGTGGAAGGAGGAGTTGAGGTTGGCTCCGTGACATCAGCCTGGTCCTTCAGAAAATGGAGACTCTGATAGTACCAGAGCTTGGGGACATAGACCTCATCTGCTGAAGTTGCAGTTTCCTCAGACTTCACGACCTTCTTCCTCTCCCTGATATACGCACTCCTCAGGCTGCCAATTTTCTTTCTAATATCATCAACAGTTGCCGTGGGGAACCTTGGCTTGACAAATTCCACAAGTTCCTCCAGGGCTGCGTGCCTCTTTGGTTTGTTGGTGTAATGTGGGTGTATACCCTGCCACAATATGGGAAAATCCCTGTATTTGGCAATGAAGAGGGGGAGAAAACTCATGTCGTTGAATCCCTTCATATCAATCTCTGCAAGACACAACAACACACAAAACCCTCAAAATTATGTCAGGCTAAACTCTCCTAATCTTCTCCATAAAGAAGCCTCAAGTTCAAATCAGTCTAGGCTAGTTATGTACCAACGTTAAATTGTACCTTCGTTTGTAGCGATCGTCTCGTGTGAGTTTTCTCTCCCCTCGTCTCCCAGATCGTGGCTACGACACAGGCGTGTGACGTTTTATATACACTGCGCATGCTTCAAACTCCGCCCGCCCCTGACGATCTTTCTCGTCTATTCCCCACCCCTTCTCTTTACGGCGTAGTGGGGAGAGCACATGGCGGGGACACAGCAGGTGCGCCACAAATATCCCACCAACGAGGAGGAGGACGAGGAAAGTCCGGAGGCAGAAACGTCCCGATCCCGGAACCTGAAATTCAAGGCCTCCAATATGTCATTTGGAGAAATGTTGGAGATGGTGGACATATTAAAGAGGAGCGACTATGATGGGAAGTATGGGCCTTACCTCAACCCCAATGTCCGCAAGGCCAAGATCATGTCTAAAGTTGTGAGAAGGCTGTACAATAATTTTGGGGTACAACGATCCAAGGAGCAACTCAGGAAACGCTGGTCAGACCTGAAACTGAGGGAGGCCGATCAGTACAGAAAGATCAAGAGAATTCTTCAAAAAAGTAAGTAGTTGTGTTTTGTGTTTGATTTCTTGCTTGCATACTGCTCCATTGTGTTTTGATTTTTACCAAGTTGTACATTCCAAAATGGCCACTTTCAGGTTCGTCTGTGCATTCGATCGTACTCAGCCTCGATCTTTCTGCCACTGTCATGGTCGTGTGTGCATTCGATCGTACGCAACCTCGATCGTTCGGCCACTTATAATACGATGTTTGGTGTTTTTTTGGGGAAAGGAAGTTTGTTCTCACTAGAAATGTCATCAAGAATGTAAAGCCAATTTATTCAATGTAAAGGAGAGGTCACTCAGTAGCTGTTTACCCATCTGGACTCTAGAGCACTAGTGCTGGGACACCCAAACCCCCTTTTTATTATGCTTTTCCACACATGTGCTCCAGTGGATACTAGAGGGGGGTCTCCATCACACAAACTTCTACCAAAAAGCTAGTCAGTTTAGCACCTTTACAAAGTGACTTCATTCATGTAGTTGACATTTGTAACTGGCCAAACTAAAATAGTGTCCGTCACTTTCAAGCAATGTTTGTCATTTCCTATTTCTGCCCTCAATAGCTTGTGTTGCTAAATCTTCCTTTTGGACATTCTCATAGGGGAGCGAAAACTTGGGCCGTCTGAGGAAACCCCCAAACCAACACCTACCAAAAAAGGGGAAAGAGCAGAAGCAGAGGAGGAGGAGGAAGGAGAGATCATCGAACTTGGAGAAATTGTCACCACAACAGGTGAGTGTGGGAGAACACAGCTACTGGTAAGCTAATCCATGTATGGCTGCCTCATTTCCAACACCCCATTTTTTTTGTTTGTGGTTTTTAGGTGACGTGGATGTTGTGGAAGAAAAATCGCACTTTACCACAGAGAGTGCCCACGTACTCATCGGAGAGATAATGGTCTGCAATCGAGATCTAGATTACATAAAGCAAAACATCAATGATGTTCAACAAAAATTGAAGAACATCATTGATGTTTTAGGAAAAATATGAAAAAGCACCAAGTAATTTACACACATTTGTGCCAGCTTCTGAACACATTTGCAACTTAAAAACTGTGTGAAATTTGGAACATGCACACATTGTGTCCACATGTGCTAGCTCCCATCATGGTGGATGAATGGCAACGTTTTTTTGGGGGTGCAAACACTTTACGAACTACGAAAGTGGTTGTGGTGAAGGGGTTGCACCCCCAAAAAACGTCCATTCATCCCCATGATGGAAAATGGCACTTTTGAAGCTTCTAGGCATGTGTTTTACCATCTAATGACCATTTTCAGAACCAAATTGTGTGCATGTTCCAAATTTCCACTTTTCGGGGGTGCCCCCCCCCCCCATGTGATGAAGGCAAGATCAAACACACTTTGAACATATAGTCATGTCTGATCTTGTCTTCACTTTACAAAGTTGAACTTTCCTACTTCATAGGTTCTGCTTAGCTCCATGCCTGGTTTTACAAATTGCGTAATCTTTGTAAATAATGTTGTAAATAACCAAGATGTTGTCAGTTTTGGCGTGAAGATTGTAAACGCACTTGTGAATGTTTTCCAAGTAAACTTTTTTATTTTTCAAAATGTGTGGCTTCCTTATTTAAATAAAACAATGCATTATGTATGTAAAATGTAAAGGATATGGGGGGCAATGGGTGTTATTTACTAAAGGCAAATCCACTTTGCACTGCAATTTCCTTTCCCAGGGATCTTTTTCAATGCACTTGTAGAGCATAGCGGATTTGACTTATGTAAATGACACCCACAGTGCTTTGTACGAAAACACGGAGCACAGCATTTTGGAGAATACACACATGTCACACCTGGTGCTGAAAAGGAGTATTTTGGGTGTCAGTTATGCAGGACAAACCTTCTCTAGACCAAAGATTAGGTAGCAAACACACATGAGAATAATCTTTTTGGGAAGAAGAGACTGTTACCTCCTTTTGCCCAGAAAGTGCATTACCACTGTCGAAGGCAAAGGGAAAAAATGTCAAAGTAAAATAAGCTAAAAAGAAGACTGAAATGACAAGAAATCAGAGGTTGGTTAAAATATCAGATTTATTAAAAAATGCCTCTCACACATCGTCAGGCAGAGCAATGGCCCCCCTACCCACAAAGTATTCCATATATTGGTCCCGGACCACGCGGGCATTGAGAGGGGGCAAGCCTGGACGTGCCACTCGAAGGGCTGTGAGGTCCGCATTTGGAGGGCCCTCCACATCTGGGCCAACGGGCACCACATAGTTCCTGTTATGTCTTTTGAGGAAGTTGTGCAATATGCAACAGGCAAGAACTATGTGGTTCAGTTTGTATTCCGCCAAGTTAAATGCCGTCAGGAACAGGCGGAAGCGGCTGGCCAGGATGCCAAAAGCGTTCTCCACCACTCTTCTGGCTCTGGACAGCCTGTAGTTGAAGACCCTCTGGTCCGGGGTGAGGGTCCTCATCGGGAACGGCCTCATCACATGGGGAGTCAGCGCAAACGCTTCATCTGCGACAAAGACGAAGGGGAGTCCTTCGGCATTCTCCTCTGGAGGTGGCAAGCACAGACTGCCACTTTGGAGACGCCAGTAGAACTCCGTGTGCGTAATGGCCCCACCATCCGATATCCGGCCGTTCATCCCCACGTCCACATACATAAACTCGTATGTTGCCGACACCACCGCCAACATCACTACACTATTAAACCCTTTATAATTATAATAGTAGGACCCCGAGTTGGGCGGTGGGACGATGCGGACGTGTTTCCCATCAATTGCCCCTCCGCAGTTAGGAAAGTCCCAACGGCTGGCAAAGTGGGAGGCCACAGTCTGCCATTCCTGTGGCGTGGAAGGGAACTGTGGAGTGAAACAAGAAAAAAAAATTAGTCACTTTGCACCTAAACATTGCAAGCAGATTAGACAATCAACATCTTGGAACAAGAGCATTGTATAAAATTGGAGGCTGGAAAGTATTTACACAGAAAAGTAGAGGCTCCCCTTCACAGATTACTCACCCCCCCATCAATCCCCCCACTTCTGATGGGACATTGGCAATAACTATGGTTTTGGGGGGGGGGGGGGGTGGTGGACAGGTAACCCTCTGCACTTCATTGATTGGCAAATGGCTCAATAATGTGGCCTAGTTTGGCCAGACCCTCTGTACTTAACACTATTGGCAGGCCACAGGAAAGATCAAATAACATTTCCCCCCCCCCCCCCCCCAAAAAAGGCAGGCACAGTGTGACATTATTAAATTACCAAGCAAGCTAATAGGAGGGAAAGAAGACAAAAAAATAGGAAATGGAATGTATGGAGGCAGTCCCTTGCACTACATGCTTTGCTGAATTCATCCCTAAAGATGCGCACTATAAAGAGGTAGGTATATAGTGTGTATGGACCTTGGGAAAGCCAGCAGATAAAGGATTGGTACCATCTGACAGAGCAGTTGGGGGAGGGGGTTCCTAATGAGTTTGCCCCCCCCCCCCCCAAAAGAACAAAAAAAGGGGGCTCTACATGAAGTAAACCACACAGCAAACATTTGTGCATATTTTAGGGGGTGTTTTGGGGCAAACAATACTATGCAGCAGACAAAAGACATTGCTTAAGTGAGTAGGCCATAGGTGTCTATTGGGGCAGAAGAGCATGCTGGTGAGGTAAGTGAAGGGAAAAATGCATGAAGGAGAAAAGGGGCACAGCATATTAGAACATATTGCAATCATGGTAATTAGGGAAGGAGGTCAAAAATACAAGTCATTAGCAAACAGAGCATACATAGAAGGGAATAGTAAAGTAGAAATGTTACCTTAATATAGTCCTCCTGCAGGACCTGAATGATGGCAGAACAGGTCTCTGGAATAATGATTCCCAGGGCCTGGGGAGAGATACCTGAAGAGAACTTCAAATCCTGAAGACTTCTCCCTGTCGCCAAGTACCTCAACGTGGCAACAAGCCTCTGCTCCGGAGTAATGGCTTGTCTCATGCAGGTATCCTGCCGGCTGATAAAGGGGGTCAGCAAAGCCAAAAGACGGTGAAAATCGGGGTCCGTCATCCTGAGAAAGTTCCTGAAATCATCAGGATTATTCTCCCGGATCTCACGAAGCAAAGGCATGTGCGAGAACTGGTCACGCTGAAGCAACCAATTCTTGGTCCACATACTCCTCATCACTCTGTTCATGGACGGGTCTTGGGTCAAAGCTAAAAGCCCGACACCAATTCCGCGTACAGCACGAACTCGGCGACGAGTACGCACGGGAAACATCGCTCAGAAGGTCACAAAAGGTCGGCTGGTCAGAACGGACAAACAGAAAGCACCGATAAACAGCAAGGCCTGAAAGAACGAAGTGAATACCAGCAACGAGCAGACAATAAGCAGTGCAAATCAAAGCGTCCTATATCAAGATATAGGCCGCAATGACCAACAAATGCGAACTGACTACACGCACTAATAAACAGATACGCACGACAAGCACAAACTGAAGAGCAGTAACGATCTGAGTCAGAAAACTGAGAAGCGCGAATCTTAAGTCACCAAACTTCCACTAACTCTCGATAAACACGGGATCAGCAGAAGGAGCCCAACGGGTGCCTGACGTGGTGCTGAACTTCCCTTTTGTAATCTCGTGGACGACGACTTACGTCACGACGTTCTTCCGGACCGGATATTCCGACAACGTAGTCCGACCGTGTGTACGCAACGACAACATCGGACAAAGTACGTCGGACAAAGTCCGACCGACCTTGTCCGCGGATTGTCCGAGCGTGTGTATGGGGCTTAACAGGAGTTAATTTTCCTTTCTAGGGGTAGATTTCCTCTCACTTCCTGTTGTCTCCCTCCGTTTGTAAGTAGGAGTCGTTTGTAAGTCGGATGTTTGTAAGTCGGGGACCCCCTGTAGCCTGCCCGAATCCCAGGTCCTTCCCCTCCGCCTTCCACAAAAAAGTCCCAGGAAGAGGAGTAACCTGGAGGAGGCAGTACTTGGCCTATTTCGGAAGGCTACTGCGGCCCTCAGACACCAGAGCCACAGCCTGGAAGCAAGTGTGTAAGGAAGACAAGAGAGTGATGGCCTGGGTTTGGTGTGGTCTGACAAAAGACGCAGGCTGTTGTAAGACCACAGCCTGGTGCTGTCTGCTGCTGTTCCTGATCTCTTGTAGTCCTAGACCGGATTGTGCTCACTATTATAAGGACTCCTCAGGCGACCAATTTTGACTGTAAAATAATTGATGTGTGCCCTGGGGTACAAAGGCTTAGCAAATTTCACCAGTTTCTCCAGTGTTGCCTTCCTCTTTATTTTGTTATGACCAGAAATAAATGGCTATTTATTTTTCACAAATACTTGCCCATGTGTTTAACTTCAAAAAGGACAGTTTGTTTGTGAGTAGGCAGGTACATTTCAAAAATACAATGTCAAATTAACAAGGGACACCAACACCAACCCTCTTGAGGTTAAAAAATACAAGATAATAATGGTGTTGTGGTAACTTGACACAAAACAAAAGAAAAAATTATGGAGATCACTATAAAAAAACTAAAAAATAATTGGGAGATCTGGATAAAAAAAAATCAAAAAACACTATAACCAAAAATTCTAAACATTATTATGGAGATCTAACGAAAAAAAAAAAAATTATTCATGAGATCACGAAAAATAATAAAGAAATTAGGTTGTCAGAACTCTGTGTGAATATGAGCAGCAAAACAACTTCATTATTCTAGCATTCTAAAGAAAATGCGCTGCATTAAAAGATTTTAAAATTTGCAGCGTTGCCCAGAGTGGCTGAGAGAACCCTGTTGGGTCTCCTGCTGTTCTATGCCAGGAAATCCATTGTCCTATGCTCGAAGCGAAAGACTCCTCCCTCTATAGGCTCATGGAAATCACTTGTTAACAATGTGATATCCCTTTACAGGGACACCTATACACACAGAGGCTGTCCGAAAAAACATGATAGTCTGGAGTAAGTGGTTAGCGGAACCCTCCACTGCTGCAACAAATTAAGCGACCTCTCTAATATATGTTGGCCCTCCTTAGCGTCCTAATAGACCAACCCGGGTTCACAGGTTATTCTAGGTGGGCTAGCTCATTGTTAGTCCTCCCATGGAGCAAGAGCCATGATAATCTATTGCTGTTATCCTAAGGTACTCCTTGATTTTCTAATGATTTTTGATATTATAACAATACTTTGTGACCCCTGCGTGGGTCCCTTCCCTGTTGACAGCCAGATGTTGGCTGAGCTGTTGTGCGTCTGTATTGTTCTGTGTTTGTTAAGAAAATAAAAAAAAGTAAATAAAAAAAAAATTTGCAGCGTGACGAATGTGCTATCTCCATTATGAACGCTAGTTTTACCAGACCAAGCGCTTCTGTGTTGTAATTGATTCAGAGCATGCGTGGAACTTTGTCTGTCGGAATTGTGTACACACGATCGGAATTTCCGAGAACAGATTTTGTTGTCGGAAAATTTGAAATCCAGATCTCAAATTTTGTTTGTCGGAAATTCCGATGGTGCCCAACCGGTGGCCCGCGGCGCCATCCGAGGTGGCCCGCCACGTCTTGCTCTGAGATGGCGGGTCGGCAAGCCCTGATCGCGGGTCCCCGACCCGCCATCTCCGAGCATCAGCGCGAACAACGGAGCCGCCGCTAAAGGAAGCAGAGCCGATGCTTCCTGTATAGCGCCGGCTCCTTCACAGGCGGAGTGATATCAAATGTACTCCGCCTGTGACAGGAAGCATCGGCTCTGCTGTCTACTGCAGCCGCATGATGCTTCCTGAGAATGAGATCACAGACAACAGCCAGCAGTGCCAGAGCCAGCAGTGCAGTACCAGTACCAGTACCAGTACCAGCCAGCAGTGACAGTACCAGACACCAGTACCAGCACCAGTACCAGTACCCACCAGCAGTACCAGGTACCAGTACCAGTACCCACCAGCAGTACCAGTACCCACCAGCAGTACCAGCCACCAGTACCAGTACCCACCAGCAGTACCCACCAGTACCAGTACCACCAGCAGTACTAGCCACCAGTACCAGTACCCGCCAGCAGTACCAGTACCCACCAGCAGTACCAGTACCCGCCAGCAGTATCAGTACCCACCAGCAGTACCAGTACCAGCCAGCAGTACCCACCACCAGTACCAGTACCCACCAGCAGTACAAGCCACCAGTACCAGTCACCAGTACCCACCAGCAGTACCAGTCACCAGTACCCGCCAGCAGTACCAGTACCCGCCAGCAGTACCAGTACCCGTACCAGTACCCACCAGCAGTACCAGTACCCACCAGCAGTACCCACCAGGAGTACCAGTACCCGCCACCAGTACCAGCCAGCAGTACCAGTACCAGCCAGCAGTACCCGCCACCAGTACCCACCAGCAGTACTAGCCACCAGTACCAGTCACCAGTACCAGTACCAGCCACCAGTACCAGTACCAGCCACCAGTACCCACCAGCAGTACCAGTACCCACCAACAGTACCAGTACCCACCAGTACTAGCCACCAGTACCAGTACCAGTACCAGTACCCGCCAGCAGTACCAGTACCAGTACCCGCCAGCAGTAATAGCCAGCAGTACCAGTCACCAGTACCAGTACCCGCCACCAGTACCAGCCACCAGCACCAGTACCCGCCAGCAGTACCAGCCAGCAGTACCAGCCAGCAGTACCAGTACCAGCCAGCAGCACCAGTACCCGCCAGCAGCGCCAGTACCCACCAGCACACGCCAGCAGTACCAGTACCCGCCAACAGTACCAGTACCAGCCAGCGGTATCTGCCAGCATTAGCAGCAGGCAGTACTCAACAGCGGTATCAGCCAGCAGTACCAGCCAACAGTACCAGTACCCACCAGCAGTACCAGTACCAGCCAGCAGTACCAGCCAGCAGTACCAGTACCCACCAGCAGTACCATTACCAGCCAGCAGTACCAGTACCAGCCAGCAGCACCAGTACCCACCAGCAGCACCAGTACCCACCAGCAGTACCAGCCAGCAGTACCAGTACCCGCCAGCAGTACCAACCAGCAGTACCAGCCAGCGGTATCTGCCAGCATTAGCAGCAGGCAGTACTCAACAGCGGTATCAGCCAGCAGTACCAGTACCCACCAGCAGTACCAGCCATCAGTACCAGCCAGCAGTACCATTACCAGTCAGCAGCACCAGTACCCACCAGCAGCACCAGTACCCACCAGCAGCAGCCAGCAGTACCAGCCAGTGGTATCTGCCAGCGGTACCAGCAGGCAGTACCCAACAGCAGTACCCAACAGCAGTACCAGCCAGCAGTACCAGCCCTGGAGGACAGCCAGCAGCAGCCACCAGTTATAACCACCTGGGGGACAGCAGCAACCAGCTGCAGGAATCCTGAGGAAGAAGTGAAGATTGAGGTCAGTTGAGATGCAGGTAAACCGCTGTGCTTCAGTGTGAAAGGGGCCTCAGTCCCCTTTCACACGATCGGTCCGATGGGGTCTGCCTGTCTGTTTTTCAGGCGGACCCAATCGGACCCTCCATTCACCTCTATAGAGCGGCAGATGTAAACGGACTCGTGTCTGCTTACACCCGCCTATCTGCAATCCGATCTGCTTAAAAATACAGAAGGGGATTTGTCCCCTTCTGTTTGGGCAGATCAGAGGGCCCTTAGGGTAGAGCGGGCTGCATCTGTGTCTGCTCTACATATGCGGAGTGGACACAGACCTGCCATCCGCCCGCTACGGTCATTGTGGCCCGCGACCGGTTACCAAGTCGCTAAAGTGGCCCTCGCTCCTCAAAAGGTTGGGCACCCCTGCTCTACACTAATGAATCTATGAATGACACGGTCTCACTACACCACAGTGAAACTATCTGAGCTGTCCCTGTCCAATCATGACTCTGACAGTGCTCTGTGCCCTGATTGGCTGAAGCTTTCACTGCTTCAGCCAATCAGGGCTTGCAATGCACTGTTCAGTCGCAATGCATTGTGGACGGGGGAACCACAATGCGAACAAATGTTGAACGACCCTTTTGTTCGAAAGTTCGCTGAATGTTCGAACAACGAAAGTTTGGCCCGAACTTATGCTCGGGCCGAACCGTTCGCCCATCCCTACTTGCGAGCAAACCAAACTAATGACTCAGAATTAGGGATGAGCCGAACACCCCCGGGTTCGGTTCGCACCAGAACCTTCGAACCGACCGAAAGTTCGCGCGAATTTTCGAACCCTATACGTTATAATGGATGCGAACGTTCGAAATCAAAAGTGCTAATTACAACGGCCAATATGCATGTTAATGTCATAAAACAGGTTTGGGGACCCGGTCCTGCCCCAGGGGACATATATCAATGCAAAAAGAACTTTTAAAAACTAACGTTTTTTCGGGAGCAGTCATTTTAATGATGCATAAAGTGAAAAAAAAAAAAGTGAAATTTTCCTTTAAATATGGTACCTGGGGGGTGTCTAAAGTATGCCTGTGAAGTGGCATGTGTTTCCCGTGTTTAGAACTGTCCTTGCACAAAATGACATTTGTAAAGGAAAAAAAGAAGCCATTTAAAACCACTTGCGGCTTTAGGTTTGTTCTTAAGTAGAATCTGAACAGGTACATTATGAAGTGTAGCTCCATCCCAAAAAAATCAATTTTTAAGCTTTTTGGAGAACATAGGGAGGGGTTATCACCCCTGTAACATTTGCTGTCTTTGCACATCTGTTCAGAACATGTCACCTAACTTTCCGTCCCAATGACAAATGTTTTTGGAAAAAGTGGGGTTTTAATTGAAACAAGGGTTGGTGATAAAGTATCAGTAGAGAGGAGATACCTTTTTCCCAAATTAAATCTAACAGGATAGAATTTCCCTTCCTAGGGGTAGATTTCCTCTCACTTCCTGTTTTCTCTTTCCATTTGCAAGTAGGAGTCGTTTGTAAGTTGGATGTTTGAAAGTAGGGGCCTGGCGTATATACTCTGCAGAAATTTGCCCTATTAGATGTTGGTGTAGCCACAAGACTGGTGGGCACAGGAATGGGCCCTGCTGTGAGTTAATAGATCAAGATTTGTAATTGCATGCACCTGTTGAACAGGGCAGAAAAATTGGGGGTGGTGGTGGTGGTGGTGGACGGTGTTGCCACAAGACTGTAAGCTCTCACAGTTACTCTTGGTGGGCGCAGGAATGGGCCCTGCTGTGAGTTATTAGATCAAGATTTGTAATTGCAAGCACCTGATGAACAGGGCAGAAAAATTGGGCCTTTGGCGGTGGTGGTGGACGGTGTTGCCACAAGACTGTAGGCCCTCATAGTTACTCTTGGTGGGCGCAGGAATGGGCCCTGCTGTGAGTTATTAGATCAAGATTTGTAATTGCAAGCACCTGATGAACAGGGCAGAAAAATTGGGCCTTTGGCGGTGGTGGTGGACGGTGTTGCCACAAGACTGTAAGCTCTCACAGTTACTCTTGGTGGGCGCAAGAATGGGCCCTGCTGTGAGTTATTAGATCAAGATTTGTAATTGCATGCACCTGTTGAACAGGGCAGAAAAATTGGGGGTGGTGGTGTTGGTGGACGGTGTTGCCACAAGACTGTAAGCTCTCACAGTTACTCTTGGTGGGCGCAAGAATGGGCCCTGCTGTGAGTTATTAGATCAAGATTTGTAATTGCATGCACCTGTTGAACAGGGCAGAAAAATTGGGGGTGGTGGTGGTGGTGGACGGTGTTGCCACAAGACTGTAAGCTCTCACAGTTACTCTTGGTGGGCGCAAGAATGGGCCCTGCTGTGAGTTATTAGATCAAGATTTGTAATTGCATGCACCTGTTGAACAGGGCAGAAAAATTGGGGGTGGTGGTGGTGGTGGACGGTGTTGCCACAAGACTGTAAGCTCTCACAGTTACTCTTGGTGGGCGCAGGAATGGGCCCTGCTGTGAGTTATTAGATCAAGATTTGTAATTGCAAGCACCTGATGAACAGGGCAGAAAAATTGGGCCTTTGGCGGTGGTGGTGGACGGTGTTGCCACAAGACTGTAGGCCCTCATAGTTACTCTTGGTGGGCGCAGGAATGGGCCCTGCTGTGAACTATTAGATCAAGATTTGTAATTACCCGCCCCTGTTAAACAGGGGCTGAAAAATTGTGCCTTAGGCACTGGTGCTGGTGCCACAACACTGCAACCCCTCACAGATACTGTACTTGGAGCACAGCAGTCACACGTGTTGCGAAGCATTTTTTTTAAAAAATTGTAATTACCCGCCCCTGTTAAACAGGGGCTGAAAAATTGTGCCTTAGGCACTGGTGCTGGTGCCACAACACTGCAACCCCTCACAGATACTGTACTTGGAGCACAGCAGTCACACGTGTTGCGAAGCATTTTTTTATAAAAATTGTATGTACACGCCCCTGTTAAACAGGGGCTGAAAAATTGTGCCTTAGGCACTGGTGTGGTGGCATGGATCATTGAGGAGGAGGAAGAGGATAGTCAGTGAACATAAGAGGACAGTCACTCAGCATCAGCATAGGCAGTCTTGAAGGGATGTGATATTAAAAATTATTCGGTTATATCCGCCTCAGGTGCCTGGTAGCTGGTGGTGATCCAAGACTGATTCATTTTGATGAAGGTCAGTCGATCAACCGAGGCGGTGGACAGGCGCACCCTATGATCGGTGACAAATCCTCCAGCAGCACTGAATGTGCGTTCGGAAAGAACGCTGGAGGCAGGACAGGCCAGTAGCTCAATTGCATACTGTGCAAGCTCTGGCCAGTGATCCATCCTCAGGACCCAGTAAGCCAGAGGATTTTCGGTGGGAAAGGTGTCCAAGTCTGACCTTGCCCCAAGGTATTCCTGCACCATGTATATCAGACGCTGGCGATGCTTGCTGGAACCGATCATACCTTGGGGCTGCGGACTAAAAAATTGTCTGAACGCATCGGTCAGACGTCCACCTTCCCCACCGCTCCTTCTGCTACTGACCGAAGCCTCAGCAACTCGTCACCCAGGACCAGGAGTTTGTAGCCTCCCAGTTTCTGGGAACGCGTTGCACAGACCTTTCTGCAAGGCCTCCCTGAGATGTCTCATCCTCTGCTCCCTCTGCGACGGCAAGATAAGGTCCGCAACCTTACCCTTGTACCGCGGATCAAGGAGAGTGGCCAGCCAGTAATGGTCCCTCTCCTTGATCCGAAGAACACGAGGATCCTTCCGCAGGTTTTGCAGGATCAGGGAGGCCATGCAGCGTAGGTTAGCTGAGGCATTCGGTCCAGAGTCTTCTGGGTCACTGAGGATGACATGATCGCCAGCCACCTCCTCCCAGCCACGTACAAGTCCACTGGTTTGTTGGGACTGTACATCATCCCTAAAAGACTGCTGCTGCTGATGCTGAGTGCCAGGCTCCACCTCCATGCTCACACAATCCTCCTCCTCCTCCTCCTCCTCCTCCTCATCCTCTTCCTGTGTGATGGGTGGGACAGAAGGAACACTGTCCGGATAAAGGGGGTCTTGAGAGGCAAGGAAGTCCTCCTCTTCCTGCCTCTGTTCTGCCTCAAGTGCCCTGTCCATTATCCCACGCAGCGTATGCTCCAACAGGTGGACAAGAGGGACAGTGTCACTGATGCATGCACTGTCACTGCTCACCATCCTCGTGGCCTCCTCAAATGGTGAGAGGACAGTGCATGCATCCCTGATCATGCTCCACTGACGTGGGGAAAAAAAAAAACAAGCTCCCCTGACCCTGTCCTGGTGCCATAGTCGCAAAGGTACTCATTGATGGCCCTCTGCTGCGTGTGCAGTCGCTGCAGCATGGCCAACGTTGAGTTCCACCTGGTGGGCATGTCACATATTAGGCGGTTCTTGGGCAGGTTCAGCTCCTTTTGCAGCTCAGTCAGCCGAGCACTGGCATTATAAGATCGGCGGAAATGCACACAGACTTTCCTGGCCTGCCTCAGGACATCCTGTAAGCCTGGGAACCTGCCCAAGAACCGCTGCACCAGCAGGTTGAGGACGTGAGCCATGCAGGGCACATGGGTGAGCTGCCCCTGTCGCAGGGCGGAGAGGAGGTTGGTGCCATTGTCAGAAACGACCATTCCTGGCTTAAGCTGACGTGGCGTCAACCACCTCTCGGCCTGCCCCTGCAGAGCTGCCAGAACCTCTGGCCCAGTGTGGCTCCTGTCCCCAAACACACCAGCGCAAGCACGGCATGGCATCTTTTTGCCTGCGTACTTGCGTAGCCCCTTGTACGCCTACGGAGCACCGCTGGTTCCAAGGACAGAGCACTGGAGGAAGAAGAAGAGGAGGGGGTGGAGGAGAGAGGTGTGTCACAACCAGTAGCAGTAGTAGCGTTTTGGAGGCGTGGTGGCGGAACAACCTCCAACACTACTGCACCTTGTCCTGCATCCCTCCCAGCTGCCAATAGAGTGACCCAATGGGCCGTGAAAGAAAGGTACCGTCCCTGCCCATGCCTGCTGGACCATGAGTCAGCGGTAATATGCACCTTACCGCTGACCGCCCTGTCCAGCGAGGCATGGACATTGCCCTCCACATGCCGGTAGAGAGACGGAATCGCCTTCCGTGAGAAAAAGTGGCGTTTGGGAACCTGCCACTGAGGAACCGCACATTGAACAAACTCACGGAAGGGGGCCGAGTCTACCAACTGAAAAGGCAGCAGTTGAAGTGCTAGCAATTTAGCCAAGCTAGCATTCAACCGCTGGGCATGTGGATGGCTGGGAGTGTACTTCTTTCTACGGTCCAGCAGCTGGGGCAGGGAAATTTGCCTGCTGCAATCGGACGTCGGTGTACTGCAAGTACTTGGTTGTGACACACCTAATTCTACACCTTCAGTCCTCTCAGAGCAGCTTTCAGAGAGGACTGAAGGTGTAGTGGGATGGAGATCCCAGCTGATGAGGAGCAAGGAGAGGTCCGCTTAGTTCTTTGGTGTGGGTCTTTTATGTGTGCCTGCCAACGAGCTGCATGGCAGGTCGACATATGTCTGGTCATGCTTGTGGTGCCCAAGCGGCTGATGTTTTGGCCACGCGAGATACGCTTGAGACAAATATTGCAAATAGCAGTGGTGCGATCTGATGCACTCGTCTCAAAAAAGGCCCACACCAAAGAACTTTTCTGATAACGTGCAGAGGCAGCGCCCTGCACAGGCGGAGCTCTGCGGTGTTGTACAGTTGCTGTGCTGGCCTCTACCTGGCCTCCAGGGGGAATCCTGCCTCGTTGGACATGTGACGCCGCATCCTCCTCCTCCTCGTCCTCCTCCTCATCCTCTCTCCCTTCAGGCACCCACGTGGAGTCAGTGACCTCATCATCCCCTCCCTCTTCACCACTAGAGCAAACCTGGCAGTAAGCTGCAGCTGGTGGAACAGTACTGCCAGATTCCTCAAGCTGGGTATCATCATCCGAGC
>CM053032.1:81217347-81254084 GCA_028564925.1 Lithobates sylvaticus
TATCAGGGATCTCGTCCGCTGCGCGCCTTAGTGCGCATGCGCACTGGTCCGGCGCTCCGGCGCATAGGAAGAGATGAGGAGATGTTGCGGCGGCGCACGCGCACTCGCGGCTCCACTGAGCGGCGCGCGCACATGCGCACTAGCGCCCGCCCCATGTGACCTCCAGCTGGCCTATAAAAGAGAGGCTGCTGCATCCAAACAAACGCTGGTTCGTCTGTCAGCTGTCCCTAGTTCCTGTGCCTGTATCTGCTACCTTCTGATTGATTACCTGTTGCCAACTCGGATTGTCCTGACCTTCCTGCTCTCTCCAAACCTTGACCTCTGGCTTGCTCTCCCGGACTTCCCACCGTCTCCTGTGTTTGACCCTCGGCCTGTACCTCGGATATCTGCTCCCTGCTGCCAGTACCTGACCCTCTGCCTGCCTCTGGACTTTCTCTTAGCTCCATACCCTGCTACCTTGCCTTGGACCTGCCTGCCTGTGTTTGACCCTCTAGTTTACGCCTGACTAACCACCTGTGTTTGACCCTCAGCCTGCTTCCTGCTTGCCTACCTGTATTGGAACCTCTACCAGTTCTCCAGCTTCTGACCATCTCCTGGCTGCAGCACCTGGGCCCACAGCGGGTCACCATCCTGCAGGTGGCTTGTGCCTCTTGGTGCCAACTACCCCCTGTACCACCTTCAGGGGCAGTGGGCGATGAGTCGCAAGGGCAACCGCTCTCGGCATCTTGGCCTCGGTGAGTACTTAGTTCCTGATAGTACGAACCAGCCATGACAGAGGCCAACAGAGCGGGTTCTCCTTTGGAGATGCTATGCCAACAGGTGTCTGCCCTCATGGACGCTGTACAGAAATTACAAGAGGGTTATGCCCAGGTTGACAACCGCCTCCAACAACTGGCAGCCGCCTCCTCTCCTGCAAGCCCAGCTCCGGGGTCAGCCAGTGGAACCTCTGCACCCCAGGTCCAACCTCCACCTGCTATGATGATGGCTGTGCCAGAACCCAGGGTACCTGTGCCCGAGCGATTTTCAGGTGATCGCAAAAGGTTCAGGTCCTTCAAAAATGCCTGCACCTTATACCTTGCTTTACAACCCCGGACCTTCTCCTCAGAGATTGTAAAGGTTGGATTCATTATTTCTCTTCTATCAGAAGAACCCCAGACTTGGGCTCACGGTCTCATGGAGCAAAGGAACCCCCTGCTAAACACGGTGGACTCTTTCTTTGAAGCCATGGGTCAACTGTACGATGACCCTCAACGTACTGCCACGGCAGAAGCTACCCTGCATACCCTCTCCCAGGGTAAAAGGCCAGTTGAGGACTATACAGCAGAGTTTCGCAAATGGTCGGCCGACACGACTTGGAACGAGGCTGCCCTCCGTTACCAATACCGTTTAGGTTTAAATGAGGGCTTAAAGGATGAACTTGCCCGTGTTGAGACCCCCACGTCTCTGGAAGAACTAATCCAGTTGGCCACCAAGCTGGATCGGCGCATGCGGGAACGTCGTTCCGAGCGCCTACAAGGTCCCCGACCAATGTGGGTACCTCCAAGAGGTGCTTCTATGTACCCGAGCACTCCTTCATCTTCTGGTCCCTTGGCATCTGAAGGGGAGCCTATGCAACTAAGCCTAGTTCGCCCTCGTCTCTCCCAGGAGGAACGCCAGCGCAGACGCAGGTCCAACTTGTGCCTCTATTGTGGAGGATCTGGACATTACCTACTGAATTGTCCCATCCGGCCCAGTAAGTTGCCACCTCAGAATACCATGAAATGTCAAACCATTAACCTTGTGCAGTCTTACGTGACTCTCTCTGTCTCCTTACAGCTGGCGGGAAGGAAGATTCAGCTCCCGGCCGTGATTGATTCGGGGGCCTGCAGTTGCTTCTTAGACATTGCCGTTGCCAAGGAATGGCACATCCCGTGCCTTGAAAAAGGAAGACCCTTACTGGTCCACTTGGCCGACGGGTCCCTTCCACATTCAGGACCAGTAACGCAGGAGACCTCACCCATCCTCACCATCACGGACTCAGGCCATCAGGAGCTCCTGCGCTTTGATCTTATCTCCTCTCCAATGTTCCCCGTTATCCTTGGACTTCCTTGGCTACAGGCCCACGATCCTCAGATTCATTGGGATCGGAGGGAGGTCTCCTTCTCCTCCCCATACTGCCATCTTCACTGTTTTGCACCAATTTCAGGCACCCATTTGGCAGTCATCACGGCACCAGAGAACCTCCAACACATTCCCCCAGTCTATCAGGACTTTAGGGATGTTTTCGATAAAAAAAAGGCTGACCATCTACCACCTCATCGGGCCTATGACTGCCCCATCGAACTGCTCACTGGTTCCGAGATTCCTTTTGGGCGCATATTCCCCTTGTCTGAGACGGAGCTGAAGGCCCTTAAAGCCTACATAGATGAAAACCTTGAAAAAGGCTTTATTCGGTCTTCCACCTCTCCAGCCGGGGCTGGCATTTTCTTTGTGGGTAAGAAGGATGGTTCACTCCGACCCCGCATCGATTATAGGGAACTTAACAAGATTACCGTCAAAAATCGGTACCCATTGCCGCTTATTCCCGAACTCTTCCAGCGATTTCGGACAGCCAAAGTGTTTTCCAAACTCGACTTAAGAGGCGCCTACAACCTTGTCAGGATCCGCGCAGGCGACGAGTGGAAAACAGCCTTCAGGTCCAGGTTTGGCCATTACGAATATCTGGTGATGCCATTCGGCCTATGCAATGCCCAGGCCACTTTCCAACACTTGGTGAATGACATCTTTAGGGAACATCTGGACGATTTCTTGGTGGTATACTTGGACGACATCCTCATCTTCTCAGCTACCCTGGAACTTCATCGAGAGCACGTCAGGATAGTACTTACCATCCTCAGAGCCCATCAGCTGTACCTTAAGGCCGAAAAATGTGAATTTGAAAAAACTACCGTACAATTTTTAGGATTCATCATCTCCACCCAAGGCACCTCAATAGACCCCCAAAAGGTCAAGGCAGTAGTAGAGTGGTCACCCCCCAAGGACAAGAAGGCTGTGCAACGATTCATTGGCTTTGCCAATTTCTATCGGAGGTTTATCGCCGGATTCTCCGCTATTGTTGCTTCTATTACCCACCTAACCCGTCAGCATGGCCGCTTCCAGTGGTCCCAGGAGGCCCAGGATGCCTTTACCAAGCTGAAGACCCTCTTCACCTCCGCTCCCATCTTACGGCATCCGGACCCGTTGCTCCCTTTCGTACTGGAAGTGGACGCCTCTGAATCTGCCACAGGTGCCATCCTCTCCCAGCGGCATGGGCCAAAAGCCCTTCTCCACCCGGTGGCCTTCGCCTCCCGAAAAATGAGCCCTTCCGAAAGGAACTACGATGTGGGCGATCGAGAATTGTTGGCCATTAAATTTGCTCTGGAAGAGTGGAGATACCTTCTCGAGGGGGCCCTCTACCCAATCACCATCTTCACCGATCATAAGAACCTCGAATACCTACGGACTGCCAAACGGTTAAGGCCCCGCCAAGCTCGCTGGGCCCTCTTCTTTTCGAGGTTCACATTCCATATCTCCTACCGGCCAGGGTCCAAGAATGGCAAGGCAGACGCCCTCTCCCGCATCTCTCCGGAATCCACCCAAGTGACAGAACCCAGTACCATTCTGACTCCTCAGAACTTTCTGCTGCTTACCCCAACAGATCTGTCTACTGCTCTCCACACTGCCTCAAATCAGTGCAGAGACCCCATTGCAACCACTCTGGAAAGACGTAAGGACTTGCTCTGGTTCCAAGATAAAATTTTTGTTCCTCAGGAAGTGAGACCCCTAATCTTGAAAACCTTCCATGACCACAAGCTGGCGGGTCATTTCGTAATCCGGAAAACAGCGGAGCTTGTCTCCCGCGCCTTCTGGTGGCCAGGCTGGAGACAGGACTGTCAAACCTACATTTCTTCTTGTATTCCCTGTCAACGGAACAAGGGCCCCAAGACCAAACCTTGGGGTTTGTTGAAGCCACTACCCATCCCGGAGCGTCCCTGGGATGACATCTCGATGGACTTTATTGTGGATCTACCACCCTCAGAGGGTTTTTCTACCATCTTGGTAGTGGTTGACCGGCTATCCAAAATGAGCCACTTCCTGCCCATGGTGGGGACTCCCTCCGCTTTAGAGACTTCCAACATCTTTATTAAAGAGATTGTCAGGCTTCATGGGGTTCCCAGGAGTATTGTTTCAGACAGGGGCTCACAATTTACTTCAAAATTCTGGAAGGAACTCTGCAAGTCCCTAGGAATCAGGGCCTGTCTTTCTTCAGCCTACCATCCACAGAGCAATGGACAAACTGAGCGAACAAACCAAACGCTCGAGCAGTACCTACGCTGCTTTTGCTCCTCGGCACAGGATGACTGGTCCTCTCTGCTGGCATACGCGGAATTCGCGTACAACGACTCCTCCCACTCAGCTACTAACCAAACCCCTTTCTGGGCCAACTTCGGTTTTCACCCATCCTTCCTCCCAAACTCCTTTCCCGAATCGCCAGTTCCGGCTGTGCAGGAACGACTAGAATCCATCCAATCTAACTTCCAAAGACTCCGGGAGACGATGCAGCAGGCACAGGAGGAATACAAGAAGTATCATAACAGAGGTAGGAAGGAGAATCCTGCATTTGAGATTGGGGAAAAAGTGTGGTTGTCAACCAGTCACCTTAAACTCTCGTGCCCTTCACGAAAACTGGGCCCCAAGTTCATTGGCCCATTTGAGATTAAGAAGATGGTAAACCCCGTGGCCTTCGAGCTTTCATTACCCAAGACATACAGAATACACCCCGTATTCCATGCCTCCCTGCTGAGGCCCTTGGTCGCTAGTCCTTTTCCCAACAGAGAGGAACCTCCTCCTCCACCTGTCACAATCGACGGTGTAGAAGAATATGAGGTGGAGTCGCTACTGGGTTGCAGGAAGGTGGGTCGTCAACTGCAGTACCTGGTGAAATGGAAGGGGTACCCCCCAGAAGACAACTCTTGGGAGCCGTCCAGAAATTTCCATGCCCCAAGAATGATCAGGAGATTCCACCAGGAACACCCGGAATTGATGGACAGCCTAGGCGTCCGGAGTCCGCCCCTCAGGAGGGGGCACTATCAGGGATCTTGTCCGCTGCGCGCCTTAGTGCGCATGCGCACTGCTCCGGCGCTACGGCGCATAGGAAGAGATGAGGAGATGCTGCGGCGGCGCACGCGCGCTCGCGGCTCCACTGAGCGGCGTGCGCGCATGCGCACTAGCGCCCGCCCCATGTGACCTCCAGCTGGCCTATAAAAGAGAGGCTGCTGCATCCAAACAAACGCTGGTTCGTCTGTCAGCTGTCCCTAGTTCCTGTGCCTATATCTGCTACCTTTGATTGATTACCTGTTGCCAACTCAGATTGTCCTGACCTTCCTGCTCTCTCCAAACCTTGACCTCTGACTTGCTCTCCCGGACTTCCCACCGTCTCCTGTGTTTGACCCTCGGCCTGTACCTCGGATATCTGTTCCCTGCTACCAGTACCTGACCCTCTGCCTGCCTCTGGACTTTCTCTTAGCTCCATACCCTGCTACCTTGCCTTGGACCTGCCTGCCTGTGTTTGACCCTCTAGTTTACGCCTGACTAACCACCTGTGTTTGACCCTCAGCCTGCTTCCTGCTTGCCTACCTGTATTGGAACCTCTACCAGTTCTTCAGCTTCTGACCATCTCCTGGCTGCAGCACCTGGGCCCACAGCGGGTCACCATCCTGCAGGTGGCTTGTGCCTCTTGGTGCCAACTAACGCCAATGTAAAAATGAATATAAAAGCAAAGGAGAAGGCCTTCATAAATACAAGGCTGAGGGCAGCCAATGCGCTGAGTCGCAAGGGCAACCGCTCTCGGCATCTTGGCCTCGGTGAGTACAATAAGAAGGTTTTGAATGTATTTGTCTTCTCAGTCTTCACAAGGGAAACGAGGGGCTTCAGTAACCAAAACTGCAATGTTTATCCTCATGACACATCACAGGAAGCACCCCATGGTTAACAGAGGATAAAATCAGAAATAGACTTGAAAAAACTTAACATAAATAAGTCACCAGGACCAGATGGTCTCCGTCAACTAATTGCCAGACCGTTGTTCCTAATTTTTATGAACAGTCTACTGACTGGTATGGTACCAGCTGATTGAAGAAAAGCCAATGTAGCACCAACCTTTAAAAAATGACCAAGATATATCCCTGGGAACTACAGACCAGTTAGCCTAACATCAATAGTATGCAAGCTCTTGGAAGGGATGATAAGGGACTATTTACAAGATTTTAGTAATGAAAACGTTATCATTAGCAGTAATTAGTAGGGATGGGCCCGGTGCTCGATGCGAACCCATGTACGCATCGAGCACCGGGTGTTCGCTCGCTCGGCGAGCCCAGAACTATTTTGGCCGCTCGAACCACTTTCGTGTGTGGCGCGCGGCCCCGCAATGCATTGCGGCCGGAGCGGCCGGCGCAGTGCATTGCTGGCTGATGATTGGCCAAGCATGCACTGTGACCCCGCATGCTTGGCCAATCACAGCGCCGGAAACTCGGAGAGCCATAATTGGCTACAGGCAGGACGCCTGTAGCCAATTACAGCTCAGGGGCTTTAGTACACGCCCCCTCATTTAAAAGGCCGCCACGCCGTCGGCGCCGGTCACATGAGTTCCGGCTTTAGGAGAGAGCAGGCTGATTCTGTGTCACTCTTTGCTAGATTCATTTAGAAAGATTTGCTCTACTTTGCTAAACCATTGCTACCTGTCATTGATCGTCCATTGCTGCTGCTGGTTAGTGTGTTTTTAGCTGCTGCTGGGGGTTAGTCTGGTGCGTGTCTTACTGTTAGTACAGTATTTCAGTAGTACCAACCGCAGTGCTGTTAGTACAGCACTGCACCCCAAAAGCACCCATAGGACTTGTAGTGTGTTAGTGGCAGGCACTGGCAGCAAACAGAGCTCCTATATTTTCTTCCAGAAGCACCCATAGGACTTGTAGTGTGTTAGTCCCATCACACAGAGCTATATTTTCTTCCCAGAAGCACCTATAGGACTTGTAGTGTGTTAGTGGCAGGCACTGGCAGCAAACAGAGCTCCTATATTTTGTTCCCAGAAGCACCTATAGGACTTGTAGTGTGTTAGTCCCATCACACAGAGCTATATTTTCTTCCCAGAAGCACCTATAGGACTTGTAGTGTGTTAGTCCCATCACACAGAGCTATATTTTCTTTCCAGAAGCACCTATAGGACTTGTAGTGTGTTAGTCCCATCACACAGAGCTCCTATATTTTGTTCCCAGAAGCACCTATAGGACTTGTAGTGTGTTAGTCCCATCACACAGAGCTATATTTTCTTCCCAGAAGCACCTATAGGACTTGTAGTGTGTTAGTCCCATCACACAGAGCTATATTTTCTTCCCAGAAGCACCTATAGGACTTGTAGTGTGTTAGTCCCATCACACAGAGCTATATTTTCTTCCCAGAAGCACCTATAGGACTTGTAGTGTGTTAGTCCCATCACACAGAGCTCCTATATTTTTTTCCCAGAAGCACCTATAGGACTTGTAGTGTGTTTAGTCCCATCACACAGAGCTCCTATATTTTGTTCCCAGAAGCACCTATAGGACTTGTAGTGTGTTAGTCCCATCACACAGAGCTATATTTTCTTCCCAGAAGCACCTATAGGACTTGTAGTGTGTTAGTCCCATCACACAGAGCTCCTATATTTTCTTCCCAGAAGCACCTATAGGACTTTGTAGTGTGTTAGTCCCATCACACAGAGCTATATTTTCTTCCCAGAAGCACCTATAGGACTTGTAGTGTGTTAGTCCCATCACACAGAGCTCCTATATTTTGTTCCCAGAAGCACCTATAGGACTTGTAGTGTGTTAGTCCCATCACACAGAGCTATATTTTCTTCCCAGAAGCACCTATAGGACTTGTAGTGTGTTAGTCCCATCACACAGAGCTCCTATATTTTGTTCCCAGAAGCACCTATAGGACTTGTAGTGTGTTAGTCCCATCACACAGAGCTCCTATATTTTGTTCCCAGAAGCACCTATAGGACTTGTAGTGTGTTAGTCCCATCACACAGAGCTATATTTTCTTCCCAGAAGCACCTATAGGACTTGTAGTGTGTTAGTCCCATCACACAGAGCTCCTATATTTTGTTCCCAGAAGCACCTATAGGACTTGTAGTGTGTTAGTCCCATCACACAGAGCTATATTTTCTTCCCAGAAGCACCTATAGGACTTGTAGTGTGTTAGTCCCATCACACAGAGCTCCTATATTTTGTTCCCAGAAGCACCTATAGGACTTGTAGTGTGTTAGTCCCATCACACAGAGCTATATTTTCTTCCCAGAAGCACCTATAGGACTTGTAGTGTGTTAGTCCCATCACACAGAGCTATATTTTCTTCCCAGAAGCACCTATAGGACTTGTAGTGTGTTAGTCCCATCACACAGAGCTCCTATATTTTGTTCCCAGAAGCACCTATATGACTTGTAGTGTGTTAGTCCCATCACACAGAGCTATATTTTCTTCCCAGAAGCACCTATAGGACTTGTAGTGTGTTAGTCCCATCACACATAGCTCCTATATTTTGTTCCCAGAAGCACCTATAGGACTTGTAGTGTGTTAGTCCCATCACACAGAGCTATATTTTCTTCCCAGAAGCACCTATAGGACTTGTAGTGTGTTAGTCCCATCACACAGAGCTCCTATATTTTGTTCCCAGAAGCACCTATAGGACTTGTAGTGTGTTAGTCCCATCACACAGAGCTCCTATATTTTGTTCCCAGAAGCACCTATAGGACTTGTAGTGTGTTAGTCCCATCACACAGAGCTCCTATATTTTGTTCCCAGAAGCACCTATAGGACTTGTAGTGTGTTAGTCCCATCACACAGAGCTATATTTTCTTCCCAGAAGCACCTATAGGACTTGTAGTGTGTTAGTCCCATCACACAGAGCTATATTTTCTTCCCAGAAGCACCTATAGGACTTGTAGTGTGTTAGTCCCATCACACAGAGCTCCTATATTTTGTTCCCAGAAGCACCTATAGGACTTGTAGTGTGTTAGTCCCATCACACAGAGCTCCTATATTTTGTTCCCAGAAGCACCTATAGGACTTGTAGCGTGTTAGTCCCATCACACAGAGCTCCTATATTTTGTTCCCAGAAGCACCTATAGGACTTGTAGCGTGTTAGTCCCATCACACAGAGCTCCTATATTTTGTTCCCAGAAGCACCTATAGGACTTGTAGTGTGTTAGTCCCATCACACAGAGCTCCTATATTTTGTTCCCAGAAGCACCCATAGGACTTGTAGTGTGTTAGTCCCATCACACAGAGCTCCTATATTTTGTTCCCAGAAGCACCTATAGGACTTGTAGTGTGTTAGTCCCATCACACAGAGCTATATTTTCTTCCCAGAAGCACCTATAGGACTTGTAGTGTGTTAGTCCCATCACACAGAGCTTCTATATTTTGTTCCCAGAAGCACCTATAGGACTTGTAGTGTGTTAGTCCCATCACACAGAGCTATATTTTCTTCCCAGAAGCACCTATAGGACTTGTAGTGTGTTAGTCCCATCACACAGAGCTATATTTTCTTCCCAGAAGCACCTATAGGACTTGTAGTGTGTTAGTCCCATCACACAGAGCTCCTATATTTTCTTCCCAGAAGCACCTATAGGACTTATAGTGTGTTAGTCCCATCACACAGAGCTATATTTTCTTCCCAGAAGCACCTATAGGACTTGTAGTGTGTTAGTCCCATCACACAGAGCTCCTATATTTTGTTCCCAGAAGCACCTATAGGACTTGTAGTGTGTTAGTCCCATCACACAGAGCTATATTTTCTTCCCAGAAGCACCTATAGGACTTGTAGTGTGTTAGTCCCATCACACAGAGCTATATTTTCTTCCCAGAAGCACCTATAGGACTTGTAGTAGTGTGTTAGTCCCATCACACAGAGCTCCTATATTTTCTTCCCAGAAGCACCTATAGGACTTGTAGTGTGTTAGACCCATCACACAGAGCTATATTTGTTCCCAGAAGCACCTATAGGACTTGTAGTGTGTTAGTCCCATCACACAGAGCTCCTATATTTTGTTCCCAGAAGCACCTATAGGACTTGTAGTGTGTTAGTCCCATCACACAGAGCTATATTTTCTTCCCAGAAGCACCTATAGGACTTGTAGTGTGTTAGTCCCATCACACAGAGCTATATTTTCTTCCCAGAAGCACCTATAGGACTTGTAGTGTGTTAGTCCCATCACACAGAGCTCCTATATTTTCTTCCCAGAAGCACCTATAGGACTTGTAGTGTGTTAGTCCCATCACACAGAGCTCCTATATTTTTTCCCAGAAGCACCTATAGGACTTGTAGTGTGTTAGTCCCATCACACAGAGCTCCTATATTTTGTTCCCAGAAGCACCTATAGGACTTGTAGTGTGTTAGTCCCATCACACAGAGCTATATTTTCTTCCCAGAAGCACCTATAGGACTTGTAGTGTGTTAGTCCCATCACACAGAGCTCCTATATTTTCTTCCCAGAAGCACCTATAGGACTTGTAGTGTGTTAGTCCCATCACACAGAGCTATATTTTCTTCCAGAAGCACCTATAGGACTTGTAGTGTGTTAGTCCCATCACACAGAGCTCCTATATTTTGTTCCCAGAAGCACCTATAGGACTTGTAGTGTGTTAGTCCCATCACACAGAGCTATATTTTCTTCCCAGAAGCACCTATAGGACTTGTAGTGTGTTAGTCCCATCACACAGAGCTCCTATATTTTGTTCCCAGAAGCACCTATAGGACTTGTAGTGTGTTAGTCCCATCACACAGAGCTCCTATATTTTCTTCCCAGAAGCACCTATAGGACTTGTAGTGTGTTAGTCCCATCACACAGAGCTCCTATATTTTGTTCCCAGAAGCACCTATAGGACTTGTAGTGTGTTAGTCCCATCACACAGAGCTCCTATATTTTCTTCCCAGAAGCACCTATAGGACTTGTAGTGTGTAAGTCCCATCACACAGAGCTATATTTTCTTCCCAGAAGCACCTATATGACTTGTAGTGTGTTAGTCCCATCACACAGAGCTCCTATATTTTGTTCCCAGAAGCACCTATAGGACTTGTAGTGTGTTAGTCCCCATCACACAGAGCTATATTTTCTTCCCAGAAGCACCTATAGGACTTTTTGTGTGTTAGTCCCATCACACAGAGCTCCTATATTTTGTTCCCAGAAGCACCTATAGGACTTGTAGTGTGTTAGTCCCATCACACAGAGCTCCTATATTTTCTTCCCAGAAGCACCTATATGACTTGTAGTGTGTTAGTCCCATCACACAGAGCTATATTTTCTTCCCAGAAGCACCTATAGGACTTGTAGTGTGTTAGTCCCATCACACATAGCTCCTATATTTTGTTCCCAGAAGCACCTATAGGACTTGTAGTGTGTTAGTCCCATCACACAGAGCTATATTTTCTTCCCAGAAGCACCTATAGGACTTGTAGTGTGTTAGTCCCATCACACAGAGCTCCTATATTTTGTTCCAGAAGCACCTATAGGACTTGTAGTGTGTTAGTCCCATCACACAGAGCTCCTATATTTTGTTCACCAGAAGCACCTATAGGACTTGTAGTGTGTTAGTCCCATCACACAGAGCTCCTATATTTTGTTCCCAGAAGCACCTATAGGACTTGTAGTGTGTTAGTCCCATCACACAGAGCTCCTATATTTTGTTCCCAGAAGCACCTATAGGACTTGTAGTGTGTTAGTCCCATCACACAGAGCTCCTATATTTTGTTCCCAGAAGCACCTATAGGACTTGTAGTGTGTTAGTCCCATCACACAGAGCTATATTTTCTTCCCAGAAGCACCTATAGGACTTGTAGTGTGTTAGTCCCATCACACAGAGCTATATTTTGTTCCCAGAAGCACCTATAGGACTTGTAGTGTGTTAGTCCCATCACACAGAGCTCCTATATTTTGTTCCCAGAAGCACCTATAGGACTTGTAGTGTGTTAGTCCCATCACACAGAGCTCCTATATTTTGTTCCCAGAAGCACCTATAGGACTTGTAGCGTGTTAGTCCCATCACACAGAGCTCCTATATTTTGTTCCCAGAAGCACCTATAGGACTTGTAGTGTGTTAGTCCCATCACACAGAGCTCCTATATTTTGTTCCCAGAAGCACCTATAGGACTTGTAGTGTGTTAGTCCCATCACACAGAGCTCCTATATTTTGTTCCCAGAAGCACCTATAGGACTTGTAGTGTGTTAGTCCCATCACACAGAGCTATATTTTCTTCCCAGAAGCACCTATAGGACTTGTAGTGTGTTAGTCCCATCACACAGAGCTTCTATATTTTGTTCCCAGAAGCACCTATAGGACTTGTAGTGTGTTAGTCCCATCACACAGAGCTATATTTTCTTCCCAGAAGCACCTATAGGACTTGTAGTGTGTTAGTCCCATCACACAGAGCTATATTTTCTTCCCAGAAGCACCTATAGGACTTGTAGTGTGTTAGTCCCATCACACAGAGCTCCTATATTTTGTTCCCAGAAGCACCTATAGGACTTGTAGTGTGTTAGTCCCATCACACAGAGCTATATTTTCTTCCCAGAAGCACCTATAGGACTTGTAGTGTGTTAGTCCCATCACACAGAGCTCCTATATTTTGTTCCCAGAAGCACCTATAGGACTTGTAGTGTGTTAGTCCCATCACACAGAGCTATATTTTCTTCCCAGAAGCACCTATAGGACTTGTAGTGTGTTTGTCCCATCACACAGAGCTCCTATATTTTGTTCCCAGAAGCACCTATAGGACTTGTAGTGTGTTAGTCCCATCACACAGAGCTATATTTTCTTCCCAGAAGCACCTATAGGACTTGTAGTGTGTTAGTCCCATCACACAGAGCTATATTTTGTTCCCAGAAGCACCTATAGGACTTGTAGTGTGTTAGTCCCATCACACAGAGCTCCTATATTTTGTTCCCAGAAGCACCTATAGGACTTGTAGTGTGTTAGTCCCATCACACAGAGCTATATTTTCTTCCCAGAAGCACCTATAGGACTTGTAGTGTGTTAGTCCCATCACACAGAGCTCCTATATTTTGTTCCCAGAAGCACCTATAGGACTTGTAGTGTGTTAGTCCCATCACACAGAGCTCCTATATTTTCTTCCCAGAAGCACCTATAGGACTTGTAGTGTGTTAGTCCCATCACACAGAGCTCCTATATTTTGTTCCCAGAAGCACCTATAGGACTTGTAGTGTGTTAGTCCCATCACACAGAGCTATATTTTCTTCCCAGAAGCACCTATAGGACTTGTAGTGTGTTAGTCCCATCACACAGAGCTCCTATATTTTCTTCCCAGAAGCACCTATAGGACTTGTAGTGTGTTAGTCCCATCACACAGAGAGCCTATATTTTCTTCCCAGAAGCACCTATAGGACTTGTAGTGTGTTAGTCCCATCACACAGAGCTCCTATATTTTTTCCCAGAAGCACCTATAGTACTTGTAGTGTGTTAGTCCCATCACACAGAGCTCCTATATTTTCTTCCCAGAAGCACCTATAGGACTTGTAGTGTGTTAGTCCCATCACACAGAGCTCCTATATTTTGTTCCCAGAAGCACCTATAGGACTTGTAGTGTGTTAGTCCCATCACACAGAGCTCCTATATTTTCTTCCCAGAAGCACCTATAGGACTTGTAGTGTGTTAGTCCCATCACACAGAGCTATATTTTCTTCCCAGAAGCACCTATAGGACTTGTAGTGTGTTAGTCCCATCACACAGAGCTCCTATATTTTGTTCCCAGAAGCACCTATAGGACTTGTAGTGTGTTAGTCCCATCACACAGAGCTATATTTTCTTCCCAGAAGCACCTATAGGACTTGTAGTGTGTTAGTCCCATCACACAGAGCTCCTATATTTTGTTCCCAGAAGCACCTATAGGACTTGTAGTGTGTTAGTCCCATCACACAGAGCTCCTATATTTTGTTCCCAGAAGCACCTATAGGACTTGTAGTGTGTTAGTCCCATCACACAGAGCTATATTTTCTTCCCAGAAGCACCTATAGGACTTGTAGTGTGTTAGTCCCCATCACACAGAGCTCCTATATTTTGTTCCCAGAAGCACCTATAGGACTTGTAGTGTGTTAGTCCCATCACACAGAGCTATATTTTCTTCCCAGAAGCACCTATATGACTTGTAGTGTGTTAGTCCCATCACACAGAGCTCCTATATTTTGTTCCCAGAAGCACCTATAGGACTTGTAGTGTGTTAGTCCCATCACACAGAGCTATATTTTCTTCCCAGAAGCACCTATAGGACTTGTAGTGTGTTAGTCCCATCACACAGAGCTCCTATATTTTGTTCCCAGAAGCACCTATAGGACTTGTAGTGTGTTAGTCCCATCACACAGAGCTCCTATATTTTGTTCCCAGAAGCACCTATATGACTTGTAGTGTGTTAGTCCCATCACACAGAGCTATATTTTCTTCCCAGAAGCACCTATAGGACTTGTAGTGTGTTAGTCCCATCACACATAGCTCCTATATTTTGTTCCCAGAAGCACCTATAGGACTTGTAGTGTGTTAGTCCCATCACACAGAGCTATATTTTCTTCCCAGAAGCACCTATAGGACTTGTAGTGTGTTAGTCCCATCACACAGAGCTCCTATATTTTGTTCCCAGAAGCACCTATAGGACTTGTAGTGTGTTAGTCCCATCACACAGAGCTCCTATATTTTCTTCCCAGAAGCACCTATAGGACTTGTAGTGTGTTAGTCCCATCACACAGAGCTCCTATATTTTGTTCCCAGAAGCACCTATAGGACTTGTAGTGTGTTAGTCCCATCACACAGAGCTCCTATATTTTGTTCCCAGAAGCACCTATAGGACTTGTAGTGTGTTAGTCCCATCACACAGAGCTATATTTTCTTCCCAGAAGCACCTATAGGACTTGTAGTGTGTTAGTCCCATCACACAGAGCTCCTATATTTTCTTCCCAGAAGCACCTATAGGACTTGTAGTGTGTTAGTCCCATCACACAGAGCTATATTTTCTTCCCAGAAGCACCTATAGGACTTGTAGTGTGTTAGTCCCATCACACAGAGCTCCTATATTTTGTTCCCAGAAGCACCTATAGGACTTGTAGTGTGTTAGTCCCATCACACAGAGCTCCTATAATTTTCTTCCCAGAAGCACCTATAGGACTTGTAGTGTGTTAGTCCCATCACACAGAGCTCCTATATTTTGTTCCCAGAAGCACCTATAGGACTTGTAGTGTGTTAGTCCCATCACACAGAGCTATATTTTCTTCCCAGAAGCACCTATAGGACTTGTAGTGTGTTAGTCCCATCACACAGAGCTCCTATATTTTCTTCCCAGAAGCACCTATAGGACTTGTAGTGTGTTTAGTCCCATCACACAGAGCTATATTTTCTTCCCAGAAGCACCTATAGGACTTGTAGTGTGTTAGTCCCATCACACAGAAGCTCCTATACTTTTTGTTCCCAGAAGCACCTATAGGACTTGTAGTGTGTTAGTCCCATCACACAGAGCTCCTATATTTTCTTCCCAGAAGCACCTATAGGACTTGTAGTGTGTTAGTCCCATCACACAGAGCTATATTTTCTTCCCAGAAGCACCTATAGGACTTGTAGTGTGTTAGTCCCATCACACAGAGCTCCTATATTTTGTTCCCAGAAGCACCTATAGGACTTGTAGTGTGTTAGTCCCATCACACAGAGCTCCTATATTTTGTTCCCAGAAGCACCTATAGGACTTGTAGTGTGTTAGTCCCATCACACAGAGCTCCTATATTTTGTTCCCAGAAGCACCTATAGGACTTGTAGTGTGTTAGTCCCATCACACAGAGCTATATTTTCTTCCCAGAAGCACCTATAGGACTTGTAGTGTGTTAGTCCCATCACACAGAGCTCCTATATTTTGTTCCCAGAAGCACCTATAGGACTTGTAGTGTGTTAGTCCCATCACACAGAGCTCCTATATTTTCTTCCCAGAAGCACCTATAGGACTTGTAGTGTGTTAGTCCCATCACACAGAGCTCCTATATTTTCTTCCCAGAAGCACCTATAGGACTTGTAGTGTGTTAGTCCCATCACACAGAGCTCCTATATTTTGTTCCCAGAAGCACCTATAGGACTTGTAGTGTGTTAGTCCCATCACACAGAGCTCCTATATTTTGTTCCCAGAAGCACCTATAGGACTTGTAGTGTGTTAGTCCCATCACACAGAGCTCCTATATTTTGTTCCCAGAAGCACCTATAGGACTTGTAGTGTGTTAGTCCCATCACACAGAGCTATATTTTCTTCCCAGAAGCACCTATAGGACTTGAAAGTAGTGTGTTAGTCCCATCACACAGAGCTCCTATATTTTGTTCCCAGAAGCACCTATAGGACTTGTAGTGTGTTAGTCCCATCACACAGAGCTATATTTTCTTCCCAGAAGCACCTATAGGACTTGTAGTGTGTTAGTCCCATCACACAGAGCTCCTATATTTTGTTCCCAGAAGCACCTATAGGACTTGTAGTGTGTTAGTCCCATCACACAGAGCTCCTATATTTTGTTCCCAGAAGCACCTATAGGACTTGTAGTGTGTTAGTCCCATCACACAGAGCTCCTATATTTTCTTCCCAGAAGCACCTATAGGACTTGTAGTGTGTTAGTCCCATCACACAGAGCTCCTATATTTTCTTCCCAGAAGCACCTATAGGACTTGTAGTGTGTTAGTCCCATCACACAGAGCTATATATTTCTTCCCAGAAGCACCTATAGGACTTGTAGTGTGTTAGTCCCATCACACAGAGCTCCTATATTTTGTTCCCAGAAGCACCTATAGGACTTGTAGTGTGTTAGTCCCATCACACAGAGCTCCTATATTTTGTTCCCAGAAGCACCTATAGGACTTGTAGTGTGTTAGTCCCATCACACAGAGCTCCTATATTTTGTTCCCAGAAGCACCTATAGGACTTGTAGCGTGTTAGTCCCATCACACAGAGCTCCTATATTTTGTTCCCAGAAGCACCTATAGGACTTGTAGTGTGTTAGTCCCATCACACAGAGCTCCTATATTTTGTTCCCAGAAGCACCCATAGGACTTGTAGTGTGTTAGTCCCATCACACAGAGCTCCTATATTTTGTTCCCAGAAGCACCTATAGGACTTGTAGTGTGTTAGTCCCATCACACAGAGCTCCTATATTTTCTTCCCAGAAGCACCTATAGGACTTGTAGTGTGTTAGTCCCATCACACAGAGCTTCCTATATTTTGTTCCCAGAAGCACCTATAGGACTTGTAGTGTGTTAGTCCCATCACACAGAGCTATATTTTTCTTCCCAGAAGCACCTATAGGACTTGTAGTGTGTTAGTCCCATCACACAGAGCTCCTATATTTTCTTCCCAGAAGCACCTATAGGACTTGTAGTGTGTTAGTCCCATCACACAGAGCTCCTATATTTTCTTCCCAGAAGCACCTATAGGACTTGTAGTGTGTTAGTCCCATCACACAGAGCTATATTTTCTTCCCAGAAGCACCTATAGGACTTGTAGTGTGTTAGTCCCATCACACAGAGCTCCTATATTTTCTTCCCAGAAGCACCTATAGGACTTGTAGTGTGTTAGTCCCATCACACAGAGCTATATTTTCTTCCCAGAAGCACCTATAGGACTTGTAGTGTGTTAGTCCCATCACACAGAGCTCCTATATTTTGTTCCCAGAAGCACCTATAGGACTTGTAGTGTGTTAGTCCCATCACACAGAGCTATATTTTCTTCCCAGAAGCACCTATAGGACTTGTAGTGTGTTAGTCCCATCACACAGAGCTCCTATATTTTGTTCCCAGAAGCACCTATAGGACTTGTAGTGTGTTAGTCCCATCACACAGAGCTATATTTTCTTCCCAGAAGCACCTATAGGACTTGTAGTGTGTTAGTCCCATCACACAGAGCACCTATATTTTCTTCCCAGAAGCACCTATAGGACTTGTAGTGTGTTAGTCCCATCACACATAGGACGTGTAGTGTGTTATCACACAGATCTCCTATATTTTCTTCCCAGAAGCACCTATAGGACTTGTAGTGTGTTAGTCCCATCACACAGAGCTCCTATATTTTCTTCCCAGAAGCACCTATAGGACTTGTAGTGTGTTAGTCCCATCACACAGAGCTCCTATATTTTCTTCCCAGAAGCACCTTTAGGACTTGTAGTGTGTTAGTCCCATCACACAGAGCTATATTTTCTTCCCAGAAGCACCTATAGGACTTGTAGTGTGTTAGTCCCATCACACAGAGCTCCTATATTTTGTTCCCAGAAGCACCTATAGGACTTGTAGTGTGTTAGTCCCATCACACAGAGCTATATTTTCTTCCCAGAAGCACCCATAGGACTTGTAGTGTGTTAGTCCCATCACACAGAGCTCCTATATTTTGTTCCCAGAAGCACCTATAGGACTTGTAGTGTGTTAGTCCCAACACACAGAGCTATATTTTCTTCCCAGAAGCACCTATAGGACTTGTAGTGTGTTAGTCCCATCACACAGAGCTATATTTTCTTCCCAGAAGCACCTATAGGACTTGTAGTGTGTTAGTCCCATCACACAGAGCTCCTATATTTTGTTCCCAGAAGCACCTATAGGACTTGTAGTGTGTTAGTCCCATCACACAGAGCTCCTATATTTTGTTCCCAGATTCACCTATAGGACTTGTAGTGTTTTAGTCCCATCACACAGAGCTATATTTTCTTCCCAGAAGCACCTATAGGACTTGTAGTGTGTTATGCCGCGTACACACACGAGCGGATATTTTCTTCCCAGAAGCACCTATAGGACTTGTAGTGTTTTAGTCCCATCACACAGATCTATATTTTCTTCCCAGAAGCACCTATAGGACTTGTAGTGTGTTAGTCCCAACACACAGAGCTATATTTTCTTCCCAGAAGCACCTATAGGACTTGTAGTGTGTTAGTCCCATCACACAGAGCTATATTTTCTTCCCAGAAGCACCTATAGGACTTGTAGTTGTGTTAGTCCCATCACACAGAGCTATATTTTCTTCCCAGAAGCACCTATAGGACTTGTAGTGTGTTATGCCGCGTACACACGTGCGGACTTTTTGCCGGCGGACCTAGTCCAGCGGACAATCCCGCGGTACTTTCCAGCTAGGTCCGCTGGACTTTCCGAGCGTGTGGACTTGCCCACACACGCACGGACTTCTCCAGCGGATAATCCGCCGGCCAAAAGTCCGCGGGACTTTTGAAAATGAACGGACTTGCCCACACACGGAGCAGTCCGTTTATTTCGAACGTAACTTCAGGTTACGTAGCTAGCGTAGGCAGTAAATGCCGCCGCGCTAGCTCCGCAAGCTGGCATGGATTTAAAGGGAATCCCCACGCCGAAAAAACGGCGTGGGGGTTCCCCCCCAAATCCAAGTCAGACCCTCATCCGAGCACGCAGCCTGGCAGGCCAGGAAAGGGGTGGGGACGAGCGAGCGCCCCCCCCCCCTCCTGAGCCGTACCAGGCCGCGTGCCCCCTCAACATGGGGGGTGCCCTGGGGAAAGGGGGGCCGTGCGGCCCCCCCACCCCAAAGCACCTTGTCCCCATGTTGATGAGGACAAGGGCCTCTTCCCGACAACCCTGGCCGTTGGTTGTCGGGGTCTGCGGGCGGGGGCTTATCGGAATCTGGGAGCCCCCTTTAATAAGGGGGCCCCCAGATACCGGCCCCCCACCCTATGTGAATGAGTATGGGGTACGATGTACCCCTACCCATTCACCTAAGGTGTAAAATGTAAAGTACAAAAAACACACACACTTTTGAAAAAATAGTTTATTGCACTGCTCCGGGGGTCTTCTTCCGTCTTGGGGGTCTTCTCGCCGGACTCCTCCGCTCTCTTCTGCTCTTTTACCTAGCTCTTTCACGAGCGGGGGGAGTCCGGCGACCTTCTTCGTCGTCGCCGCCGTCGTCGTCTGGGGGTCTCGATCCGCCTTCGGGGGTCTTCCGGGGGTCTCTTCTGTTCTTGCGGCGGTCGTCGTCTTCCGCGCCGCCGGCGCCTTCTCCTTCTTCTTGTCCTTCTTCTTGTTCTTCTTCTTCCGATGTTGACCCGTCGCTGTCTCTGCCCGGAATGCCTGTGCCGCTCTGCGCTCGGACTTATATAGGGACATGGGGGACAGGGTCACATGCACATGTCACATGGTGACCCCCCCCCCGTGTGTTGTCACAGTCCCGGAGGATGCTGGGACTGTGACATCGCAAGGGGCGGGGTCACCATGTGACATGAACATGTGACCCTGTCCCCCATGTCCCTATATAAGTCCGAGCGCAGAGCGGCACAGGCATTCCGGGCAGAGACAGCGACGGGTCAACATCGGAAGAAGAAGAACAAGAAGAAGGACAAGAAGAAGGAGAAGGCGCTGGCGGCGCGGAAGACGACGGCCGCCGCAAGAACAGAAGAGACCCCCGGAAGACCCCCGAAGGCGGATCGAGACCCCCAGACGACGACGGCGGCGACGACGAAGAAGGTAGCCGGACTCCCCCCGCTCGTGAAAGAGCTAGGTAAAAGAGCAGAAGAGAGCGGAGGAGTCCGGCGAGAAGACCCCCAAGACGGAAGAAGACCCCCGGAGCAGTGCAATAAACTATTTTTTCAAAAGTGTGTGTGTTTTTGTACTTTACATTTTACACCTTAGGTGAATGGGTAGGGGTACATCGTACCCCATACTCATTCACATAGGGTGGGGGGCCGGTATCTGGGGGCCCCCTTATTAAAGATAATAAGATTCCGATAAGCCCCCGCCCGCAGACCCCGACAACCAACGGCCAGGGTTGTCGGGAAGAGGCCCTTGTCCTCATCAACATGGGGACAAGGTGCTTTGGGGTGGGGGGGGGCCGCACGGCCCCCCTTTCCCCAGGGCACCCCCCATGTTGAGGGCACGCGGCCTGGTACGGCTCAGGAGGGGGGGGCGCTCGTTCGTCCCCACCCCTTTCCTGGCCTGCCAGGCTGCGTGCTCGGATGAGGGTCTGACATGGATTTGGGGGGAACCCCCACGCCGTTTTTTCGGCGTGGGGATTCCCTTTAAATCCATGCCAGGTCACGGAGCTAGCGCGGCGGCAGTAACTGCCTACGCTAGCTACGTAACCTGAAGTCACGTGCTAAATGAACGGACTTGCCGATGAGCGGCAAGTCCGTTCATTTCAAAAGTCCCGCGGACTTGCCCACTAACGGCGGGATTGTCCGCTGGACTGCACCTATAGGACTTGTAGTGTGTTAGTCCCATCACACAGAGCTATATTTTCTTTCCAGAAGCACCTATAGGACTTGTAGTGTGTTAATCCCATCACACAGAGCTCCTATATTTTGTTCCCAGAAGCACCTATAGGACTTGTAGTGTGTTAGTCCCATCACACAGAGCTATATTTTCTTCCCAGAAGCACCTATAGGACTTGTAGTGTGTTAGTCCCATCACACAGAGCTCCTATATTTTTTCTTCTCAGCAGCACCCACAGGACTTCTAGTGTGTTAGTGGCATCACACAGAGCTCCTATATTTTTTTGCAGAAGCACCCATAGGACTTCTAGTGTGTTAGTGGCATCACACAGAGCTCCTATATTTTCTTCTCAGCAGCACCCACAGGACTTCTAGTGTGTTATTGGCATCACACAGAGCTCCTATATTTTCTTCCCAGAAGCACCCACAGGACTTCTAGTGTGTTAGTGGCATCACACAGAGCTCCTATATTTTCTTTGCAGAAGCACCCATAGGACTCCTAGTGTGTTAGTGGCATCACACAGAGCTCCTATATTTTCTTCTCAGCAGCACCCACAGGACTTCTAGTGTGTTAGTGGCATCACACAGAGCTCCTATATTTTCTTTGCAGAAGCACCCATAGGACTTCTAGTGTGTTAGTGGCATCACACAGAGCTCCTATATTTTCTTCTCAGAAGCACCCATAGGACTTCTAGTGTGTTAGTGGCATCACACAGAGCTCCTATATATTTTCTTCCCAGAAGCACCCATAGGACTTCTACTGTGTTAGTGGCAGCAAACAGAGCTCCTATATTTTCTTCCCAGAAGCACCCATAGGACTTGTACTGTGTTAGTGGCATCACACAGAGTTCCTATATTTTCTTCCCAGAAGCACCGATAGGACTTGTACTGTGTTAGTGGCATCACACAGAGTTCCTATATTTTCTTCCCAGAAGCACCCATAGGACTTGTACTGTGTTAGTGGCATCACACAGAGTTCCTATATTTTCTTCCCAGAAGCACCCATAGGACTTGTACTGTGTTAGTCCCATCACACAGAGCTCCTATATTTTGTTCCCAGAAGCACCCACAGGACTTCTAGTGTGTTAGTGGCATCACACAGAGCTCCTATATTTTCTTTGCAGAAGCACCCATAGGACTTCTAGTGTGTTAGTGGCATCACACAGAGCTCCTATATTTTCTTCTCAGCAGCACCCACAGGACTTCTAGTGTGTTAGTGGCATCACACAGAGCTCCTATATTTTCTTTGCAGAAGCACCCATAGGACTTCTAGTGTGTTAGTGGCATCACACAGAGCTCCTATATTTTCTTCTCAGCAGCACCCACAGGACTTCTAGTGTGTTAGTGGCATCACACAGAGCTCCTATATTTTCTTTGCAGAAGCACCTATAGGACTTCTAGTGTGTTAGTGGCATCACACAGAGCTCCTATATTTTCTTCTCAGCAGCACCCACAGGACTACCGACTACAATGGCTGGAAGACCGCCAAGGAGAGGCAGAGCGTGCAGAGCCAAGAACACAGGGCAGGCAGGCTCTGTCTCTAGTGGACGTGGCCGTGGCCGTGGACGTGGTCGTGCATCGTCATCAGCACGTGGCCATGGGACACGCGCGTCTTTGTTTTCGGCAGCTGGACATGTGGAGCCGCATCATGCTGAAGGCTTGGTAGAATGGATGACCAAGCCCTCCTCATCCTCCTCATCCTCTCTCACCCAGGCTCAGGGTACTGGCAGAGCAGCTGCCAACGCGTACTCAATGGCATCATCAGCCACCCCTTCCCTAGACCCACCATGTCCTCCTGAGGAGTCCCCCGAACTCTTTGAGCACAGTGTTGGGTACATGCTCCAGGAGGATGCCCAACGATTCGAAGGCTCGGATGATGATACCCAGCTTGAGGAAGTCAGTAGTGTGCGCGCAGAGAGAGGGGATGCTGAAGGACAGCAATCTGGCAGTACTGTTCCACCAGCTGCAGCTTACTGCCAGGTTTGCTCTAGTGGTGAAGAGGGAGGGGATGATGAGGTCACTGACGCCACGTGGGTGCCTGGAGGGAGAGAGGATGAGGAGGAGGACGAGGAGGAGGAGGATGCGGCGTCACATGTCCAACGAGGCAGGATGCCCCCTGGAGGCCAGCTAGAGGCCAGCACAGCAACTGTACAACACCGCAGAGCTCCGCCTGTGCAGGGCGCTGCCTCTGCACGTTATCAGAAAAGTTCTTTGGTGTGGGCCTTTTTTGAGACGAGTGCATCAGATCGCACCACTGCTATTTGCAATATTTGTCTCAAGCGTATCTCGCGTGGCCAAAACATCAGCCGCTTGGGCACCACAAGCATGACCAGACATATGTCGACCTGCCATGCAGCTCGTTGGCAGGCACACATAAAAGACCCACACCAAAGAACTAAGCGGACCTCTCCTTGCTCCTCATCAGCTGGGATCTCCATCCCCACTACATCTTCAGTCCTCTCTGAAAGCTGCTGTGAGAGGACTGAAGGTGTAGAATTAGGTGTGTCACAACCAAGTACTTGCAGTACACCGACGTCCGATTGTAGCAGGCAAATTTCCCTGCCCCAGCTGCTGGACCGTCGAAAGAAGTACACTCCCAGCCATCCACATGCCCAGCGGTTGAATGCTAGCTTGGCTAAATTGCTAGCACTTCAACTGCTGCCTTTTCAGTTGGTAGACTCGGCCCCCTTCCGTGAGTTTGTTCAATGTTCGGTTCCTCAGTGGCAGGTTCCCAAACGCCACTTTTTCTCACGGAAGGCGATTCCGTCTCTCTACCGGCATGTGGAAGGCAATGTCCATGCCTCGCTGGACAGGGCGGTCAGCGGTAAGGTGCATATTACCGCTGACTCATGGTCCAGCAGGCATGGACAGGGACGTTACCTTTCTTTCACGGCCCATTGGGTCACTCTATTGGCAGCTGGGAGGGATGCAGGACAAGGTGCAGTAGTGTTGGAGGTTGTTCCGCCACCACGCCTCCAAAACGCTACTACTGCTACTGGTTGTGACACACCTCTCTCCTCCACCCCCTCCTCTTCTTCTTCCTCCAGTGCTCTGTCCTCGGAACCAGCGGTGCTCCGTAGGCGTACAAGGGGCTACGCAAGTACGCAGGCAAAAAGATGCCATGCCGTGCTTGCGCTGGTGTGTTTGGGGGACAGGAGCCACACTGGGCCAGAGGTTCTGGCAGCTCTGCAGGGGCAGGCCGAGAGGTGGTTGACGCCACGTCAGCTTAAGCCAGGAATGGTCGTTTCTGACAATGGCACCAACCTCCTCTCCGCCCTGCGACAGGGGCAGCTCACCCATGTGCCCTGTATGGCTCACGTCCTCAACCTGGTGGTGCAGCGGTTCTTGGGCAGGTTCCCAGGCTTACAGGATGTCCTGAGGCAGGCCAGGAAAGTCTGTGTGCATTTCCGCCGATCTTATAATGCCAGTGCTCGGCTGACTGAGCTGCAAAAGGAGCTGAACCTGCCCAAGAACCGCCTAATATGTGACATGCCCACCAGGTGGAACTCAACGTTGGCCATGCTGCAGCGACTGCACACGCAGCAGAGGGCCATCAATGAGTACCTTTGCGACTACGGCACCAGGACAGGGTCAGGGGAGCTTGGTTTTTTTTCCCCACGTCAGTGGAGCATGATCAGGGATGCATGCACTGTCCTCTCACCATTTGAGGAGGCCACGAGGATGGTGAGCAGTAACAGTGCATGCATCAGTGACACTGTACCTCTTGTCCACCTGTTGGAGCATACGCTGCGTGGGATAATGGACAGGGCACTTGAGGCAGAACAGAGGCAGGAAGAGGAGGACTTCCTTGCCTCTCAAGGCCCCCTTTATCCGGACAGTGTTCCTTCTGTCCCACCCATCACACAGGAAGAGGAGGAGGAGGAGGAGGAGGATTGTGTGAGCATGGAGGTGGAGCCTGGCACTCAGCATCAGCAGCAGTCTTTTAGGGATGATGTACAGTCCCAACAAACCAGTGGACTTGTACGTGGCTGGGAGGAGGTGGCTGGCGATCATGTCATCCTCAGTGACCCAGAAGACTCCGGACCGAATGCCTCAGCTAACCTACGCTGCATGGCCTCCCTGATCCTGCAAAGCCTGCGGAAGGATCCTCGTGTTCTTCGGATCAAGGAGAGGGACCATTACTGGCTGGCCACTCTCCTTGATCCACGGTACAAGGGTAAGGTTGCGGACCTTATCTTGCCGTCGCAGAGGGAGCAGAGGATGAGACATCTCAGGGAGGCCTTGCAGAAAGGTCTGTGCAACGCGTTCCCAGAAACTGGGAGGTTACAAACTCCTGGTCCTGGGCGACGAGTTGCTGAGGCTTCGGTCAGTAGCAGAAGGAGCGGTGGGGAAGGTGGACGTCTGACCGATGCGTTCAGACAATTTTTTAGTCCGCAGCCCCAAGGTATGATCGGTTCCAGCAACCATCGCCAGCGTCTGATATACATGGTGCAGGAATACCTTGGGGCAAGGTCAGACTTGGACACCTTTCCCACCGAAAATCCTCTGGCTTACTGGGTCCTGAGGATGGTTCACTGGCCAGAGCTTGCACAGTATGCAATTGAGCTACTGGCCTGTCCTGCCTCCAGCGCTCTTTCCGAACGCACATTCAGTGCTGCTGGAGGATTTGTCACCGATCATAGGGTGCGCCTGTCCACCGACTCGGTTGATCGACTGACCTTCATCAAAATGAATCAGTCTTGGATCACCACCAGCTACCAGGCACCTGAAGCGGATATAACGGAATAATTTATAATGTCACATCCCTTCAAGACTGCCTATGCTGATGCTGAGTGACTGTCCTGTTATGTTCACTGACTATCCTCTTCCTCCTCCTCAATGATCCATGCCACCACACCAGTGCCTAAGGCACAATTTTTTCAGCCCCTGTATAACAGGGGCGTGTACTTACAATTTTTTAAAAAAAATGCTTCGCAACACGTGTGACTGCTGTGCTCCAAGTACAGTATCTGTGAGGGGTTGCAGTGTTGTGGCACCAGCACCAGTGCCTAAGGCACAATTTTTCAGCCCCTGTTTAACAGGGGCGTGTACTTACAATTTTTTTAAAAAATGCTTCGCAACACGTGTGACTGCTGTGCTCCAAGTACAGTATCTGTGAGGGGTTGCAGTGTTGTGGCACCAGCACCAGTGCCTAAGGCACAATTTTTCAGCCCCTGTTTAACAGGGGCGTGTAATTACAATTTTTTTAAAAAAATGCTTCGCAAAACACGTGTGACTGCTGTGCTCCAAGTACAGTATCTGTGAGGGGTTGCCGTGTTGTGGCACCAGCACCAGTGCCTAAGGCACAATTTTTCAGCCCCTGTTTAACAGGGGCGTGTAATTACAACTTTTTAAAAAAATGCTTCGCAACACGTGTGACTGCTGTGCTCCAAGTACAGTATCTGTGAGGGGTTGCAGTGTTGTGGCACCAGCACCAGTGCCTAAGGCACAATTTTTCAGCCCCTGTTAAACAGGGGCGTGTAATTACAATTTTTAAAAAAAAATGCTTCGCAACACGTGTGACTGCTGTGCTCCAAGTACAGTATCTGTGAGGGGTTGCAGTGTTGTGGCACCAGCACCAGTGCCTAAGGCACAATTTTTTCAGCCCCTGTTGGGGCGTGTAATTACAATTTTTAGGCAATGCTTTGCAACAGGTCTCATTGCTGTGCTAAGAGTACAGTATCTGTGAGGGGTTGCAGTGTTGTGGCACCAGCACCAATGTCTAAGGCACAATTTTTCAGCCCCTGTTTAACAGGGGCGTGTAATTACAAATCTTGATCTAATAGTTCACAGCAGGGCCCATTCCTGCGCCCACCAAGAGTAACTATGAGGGCCTACAGTCTTGTGGCAACACCGTCCACCACCACCACCAAAGGCCCAATTTTTCTACCCTGTTCATCAGGTGCTTGCAATTACAAATCTTGATCTAATAACTCACAGCAGGGCCCATTCCTGCGCCCACCAAGAGTAACTGTGAGAGCTTACAGTCTTGTGGCAACACCGTCCACCACCACCGCCAAAGGCCCAATTTTTCTGCCCTGTTCATCAGGTGCTTGCAATTACAAATCTTGATCTAATAACTCACAGCAGGGCCCATTCCTGCGCCCACCAAGAGTAACTGTGAGAGCTTACAGTCTTGTGGCAACACCGTCCACCACCACCGCCAAAGGCCCAATTTTTCTGCCCTGTTCATCAGGTGCTTGCAATTACAAATCTTGATCTAATAACTCACAGCAGGGCCCATTCCTGCGCCCACCAAGAGTAACTATGAGGGCCTACAGTCTTGTGGCAACACCGTCCACCACCACCGCCAAAGGCCCAATTTTTCTGCCCTGTTCATCAGGTGCTTGCAATTACAAATCTTGATCTAATAACTCACAGCAGGGCCCATTCCTGCGCCCACCAAGAGTAACTGTGAGAGCTTACAGTCTTGTGGCAACACCATCCACCACCACCCCCAATTTTTCTGCCCTGTTCAACAGGTGCATGCAATTACAAATCTTGATCTATTAACTCACAGCAGGGCCCATTCCTGTGCCCACCAGTCTTGTGGCTACACCAACATCTAATAGGGCAAATTTCTGCAGAGTATATACGCCAGGCCCCTACTTTCAAACATTCAACTTACAAACGACTCCTACTTGCAAATGGAAAGAGAAAACAGGAAGTGAGAGGAAATCTACCCCTAGGAAGGGAAATTCTATCCTGTTAGATTTAATTTGGGAAAAAGGTATCTCCTCTCTACTGATACTTTATCACCAATCCTTGTTTCAATTAAAACCCCACTTTTCCAAAAACATTTGTCATTGGGACGGAAAGTGAGGTGACATGTTCTGAACAGATGTGCAAAGACAGCAAATGTTACAGGGGTGATAACCCCTCCCTATGTTCTCCAAAAAGCTTAAAAATAGATTTTTTTGGGATGGAGCTACACTTCATAATGTACCTGTTCAGATTATACTTAAGAACAAACCTACAGTCCGTGTCTTGTTTGCACCACCTATATACTGCCGTTCAGAGTATATAGGGTTGTAGGTATAGGGTTTTATTTTGGGTGCGGTGTCCCCCTTAATATCCATACAAGACCCAAAGGGGCTGTGGTGGGGGGGGGGGGGTGATGGGGTAGCCATGCCATTTTTCTCAAGGATTTTCAGCCATATGGCAGCCAGGACAAGACATGACATTAAAGCCGCAAGTGGTTTTAAATGGCTTCTTTTTTTCCTTTACAAATGTTATTTTGTGCAAGGACAGTTCTAAACACGGGAAACACATGCCACTTCACAGGCATACTTTAGACACCCCCCAGGTACCATATTTAAAGGAAAATTTCACTTTTTTTTTTTCACTTTATGCATCATTAAAATGACTGCTCCCGAAAAAACGTTAGTTTTTAAAAGTTCTTTTTGCATTGATATATGTCCCCTGGGGCAGGACCCGGGTCCCCAAACCTGTTTTATGACATTAACATGCATATTGGCCGTTGTAATTAGCACTTTTGATTTCGAACGTTCGCGTCCATTATAACGTATAGGGTTCGAAAATTCGTGCGAACTTTCGGTCCGTTCGAAGGTTCTGGTTCGAACCGAACCCGGGGGTGTTCGGCTCATCCCTAGTAATTAGCATGGATTCATGAAAAATCATTCTTGCCAAACAAATCTATTAACCTTCTATGAGGAGGTGAGCTGCCATCCAGATGGGGAGAACCTCTGGGGGAATCTAGGATGAAAAAGGACCTGGGGGACCTAGTAGATGACAGACTCAGCAACGGCATGCAATGCCAATCTGCTGCAAGCAAAGCCAACAGAATTTTGGCATGCATTAAAAATGGAATTAAATACAGAGATAAAACGATAATTCCCCCGCTCTACAAGACTTTGGTCTGGCCGCACCTGGCGTATGCCGTCCAGTTCTGAGCACCAGTCCTCAAGAAGGATGTGCTGGAAATGAAGACTTGCGGCTATTCACTAAAATTAAAGGAAAAGCATTTTAACCAGAAATTGCGTAGAGGGTTCTTTAAGGTAAGAGCAGTGGATTCCACAAGCAGTGGTTTCAGCAGGGAGCATAGATAATTTCAAAAAACGTTTAACCTAAACAACAACATACAGGGATATACAATGTAATATTGACATAAATGCACACACAGGTTGGGCTTGTGCCTTTTTTCAACCTTACCAACTATGTAAGTGTGTGTAAAAATAAATACATAAATAAAAAAAAAAGAAAAGCTAAATGAAGATTTGATCTACGTCAGTGTTAGAGTTAGGGTCAATGTTAAGGTCAAAAGTTATGGTATATTTTAGGTAGGTTTTTAAAAAAAATATTATATTTTATTATATTTTAAAAATATATATTTTCTTAAATTAGTATGAATGTCAGAAAAGCAGGCCATAGACTCGAAGTTGAGTCGAAAAATTTAAATTCTTGCCCGTTTTTCACATCATTAGTGTGCCAGCTGCTACACATGATTTTCATGCCGCACTCAAAAGTGCCTGATCCAACATGCTGGCATAGAAAAACAAAAAAAAACAAATGATGGCACACGTCTATGGCCGGCCTTAGTATCAGTGTTTTAATTAGGGAAAAAAAAAGAGCACTATTGTTTTTGGGCCCTACAACAAACAACACATAACATATACATATATGGAATTACTGTGATCGTCAGGAGCATTTATTTTGAGTCTGTTGATAAGCTATGGTAGTAGAAAGAAAAACGCAGCTAAATTTACCACTTCCCGCAAACCGCCGTCATTGTACGTCGGTACTTTGACGTAGATTACCAGGGTTATGGCAGCAGATAGCCGCCATAACCCTGGTATTTTCTTCAACGGTGGGTGGTCGGCTTTCGGATAAAAGTGATCTCCGTGGTGGAATCACTGCAAGATCACTGTGACAGACCTGGCCGGGACAGGGGCTGTTGGAGGGGACTGAATGCGAGCCTATTGCCTTGCGATTATGGGCCCTGGCATTTGGGGGAACGGTGCTCTTTGGGCTGCATGCCTGGGGACCCCAGAGCTGGTGTTACTTGGATTCGGGTCCATGCTGGCCCCAGGACACAGACTCTGTATGTGTATTTGGCATATTAGCAAGAGATGCTAATGTCATGAACTCCAGTCAGCCTGTCTGTTTTGTAAATGAATATAGTCTGGCTTGTAGGAGTGTTTCACCTATTGTTGTGTGTGCTAATTAACCCTGCAATTGAATAAAGGAGTCCAGTGTTGAGTAAGATAATTAGCTCATGCTAATTAGGTTAGGTGTGAGTCATCTGGCTGTATATATGTGTGACATGTCAAATAAAGATGAATTCCTGATGTACCCTACACTGGTGTTGTCTGGTGACTGGGTGAGCTAATGGGTCTTGGATTGTGTGGTACCGGACAGAGGAAGCATTTACGGTGGACATATTGAGTACGAGGTCCGTCACAATTGGCTGGCAGCAGTGGGATCGTGCTTCCTTGTCGTGAACACATCCAAACCATCACCTGGATCCAAGGCCCGGATAGCAGAGGTACAGATACGTCGTCATGGAAGAGGAATTCGGAAGGAGGTTGCGAGAGATGCGGATACAGCACAGAGGATCAGTATCGGTGCAGGTCCTGCTGGGATGGTATGATTCTGTTCGCCTACAACTCTGGAAAAAAGCGCTAGCCTGTGAGCAGCGACACCAGGGAAAAGTTCTCCCCTCCATCCATGTAAGGTACTGGTCGCAGTATGAAGTACGAATTCTGTTATTGGGGGAACAACCGAAGCAGGAGTGGACAGCTGAGTTAAGCAGGCTGATCTGGGCAGAAATGCGTTTGGGCGAGAGCTACAGAGCCCTCCGGTGGTATGTAGCCCAAGTGTGCCCGTGGACAGTGGATGACAGGCCCACGGAAGGCTTCGATTATAATGGCCTGGGATTGTTGTACTGGAGGCTGTCCGAGGACCCCGACTTTGGGAGTGATCTGAAGTGGCGTTTGGAGGAAATAATAGAGCACAGAGAGCAAAGATTGAACGTCTCGGAAGTGCTCTGGGCACAGGAAGATTTGGAGTTCCTGGCCGCTCAGGAATGGGAGCTGGAGATTGCCTACATACAGCTGGCACGGAGGAAACCAACAACTACCACTATACCTGTACCGGCTTTTCCAGATGAGTGGACGAATGCATCTCTGAGAAAACCAATACATTGATACGGCAATACGCCAATCACAACACTGCGGTTCAACACACTGCACTCGGACACTGGAGAGGCTCCGGAGGCTTTTTACAGCCCGGGACCGATGATCATCCATCCCTGCAGGACGGGTAATGTATGTTGAAAGTGCCTCTCATCTAATGCAATACTGCAAGACCAAATAGGCTTGGTAACTAGTAGCGTAACTAAGTGGAACTTTGTTTCAAAATCACACTGGGACCTCCCATTGATTGTTTTTCTATACTAAACTTTATTCCATATACAATCATTGTTTTTGGACAACGGCAACTATCTCTATACCAGCTCATAGGATTTTTCACCATACCAACAATTACTCACCTTTGCAACCTGTTTCAAAGAAAAATGTATATTATTTTGTCTTACTAAGGAAAAGTCATTGATCAGCAATACTGTTTAGAGATACTCTCCCTTCCCATCTCCCTTTCTCCTTCTTCCCTTTTCCCACGATAGGCTCGAGCCCCCAGGGGGCATTCGTGACAGCTTACCATAATATTTTTTTTTTTTTGGGTGAATTTTCCCCTCTTCTTTGCGCATCTGAGTATGACAGCAAATGCTGATTTCAGCTTATGCTAGGCTTGACATGAATGTTCCTCTGGCATCCGTACGGTGTTTTTTGTATAGTTTTTGTTATATGTCGTTTTGTCCCCCCTGACGTTCTCAGTCACCTGTTCTGGAAAGTTTTGGCCAGCACGGTGATTTTTTATGTAACATGGATTGTGTTTCTCTATAGGTATCATGATGTTTATATCTGACTGGGTATAAGGCAATTGTATGAATAATCACAAATAAACTTAATACATTATTTAAAAACATATGGTTATGTGACCTTTCCTGCAATTGATACCCTTGTTCAAAAAGCCCCACTTTTTTATCTCTTTCTTTGGAGATACTTCTTCTTTTTTAGGTCTACATACAGCTGCTAGACTCTGCTCAGCAGCAGGGTGGGGCTCCCTTTGCCTGGGACTATCAGGAAATACCAGCAGACAGCTCTGAAATCCTGGCTGAAGAGTCGGCAATGTGGCATAGTAACAGAGTGCTTTGCCCACCTGCCCCCGCAGCTATGGACGCGGAGGTCTTATGGCGGATGCAGCAGGTGCTGACTGACCTTGACAAACCTGTTACTGCACAAAACGAGGTTGGATGGAGGAATATGCCTGTCCAGCAGCATGCAAGAGAATCTGCAGTGGAAAATCTGGAGATTGCCATCCCCAAAGCTGAAGTGCTGACAACAGGGCAGAGCTCTGCTAACCTCTGCCCAGCACCGATGGCATCTTCTAGGTTCCACGGACAGATGGTGAACCTCTATCCCCAGCCATCAGTTGTAGAGACTGGGGATTTAATAGACTTTTCTGCTGAGGAAAAACAACCTGATGAGTCTCCATCAGAAAAGCTGGTATTAGGGCCAAACTTCACTGAGCTCTGCCCAGCACCAACAGCAGTATCTGTGGAGTTACAAGGAACTTCCCCAGCTGAAGCGCAGGTCACCGGACAGAGGGTCCAAGGCCTCTGCCCCACACCGGTGGCAGTTATGGAGGCTCAGCGTGAGAAGGTGGCAATCACTTCCCAGCAGCAGATACAGGGGGAGAAGGCAGAGGAGGTGTTTGTCGTCCCTCCCCAACAGTTGGCCAGGGTAGAGAAAGCGATCTTTCCTCCCCAGCAAAGATTTGTGCACCTGGGAGACAGTACCAGAGACATGTTGTCCCAGCAGCCAGATGAGGGAATGGAAAAGGAAGCCAGCCTCCTGCCCCAACGGTTTACCAGAGCGGAGGATGTGGAGTCCCCAGCAGAAGTGCTGGCAACAGGGCAGAGTGCTACCCACCTCTGTCCAGCACCAGCAACAACTGTGGAGTTCCAGGAAGCCGGGGTAGTTGGCCCCTCTCTCCAGCAACAATCTGAGGTAGTAAAGCTGCTACTCCCAGTCGAATCACTGGCAACAGGGCAGAGCGCCGCTAGCCTCTGCCTAGCACTTACGATGTCTCCACAGCTTCAGGAAGCTGGGGCAATCGGTCACACTGTCCAGCAGCAGACAGCGCCCCAGAATGATGACACCAACCCAGCTAAAGTGCTGACAACTGGACAGAGGGTCCAAAACCTCTGCCCCACACCTGTGGCAGTTCTGGAGGCCCAGGGTGAGGAGGTGGTGGTCACTCCAGAGCAGCAGATCAGGACCCAAGGAGAGAATGAAATCTGCACTTCACAACAGCAGCTTGAGCTGATATCAGTGGATGGGACTTCAGTCTCCACTTGTATACTCCAGGGATGCTGGGCGGTCGGCCCAGATCCCCAACAGCATGATGGAGTGAGCCCAGTCACCCTGTCTTCTCTCCAGCGGCTGAAAAGACTCCAGGGAGAAGGGCCAGTCCAGGCCTCTCCCCAGCGGCGGATATGTTCTATGAGAGAGGCAGAGGTTGGCTGGGAGAGTAATACTCCGTTTGGAACTATTTGTTTGGGGTACTGTGTGGATCCCAGCAGTAGAGGACTGGAACTATGGACTAACTTCGGAGTCAACCCGTCTAGGGTCTCCTCCTGTGTTAGTCTCCTGCCGAAAGGGGAGAAATGTGACAGACCTGGCCGGGACAGGGGCTGTTGGAGGGGACTGAATGCGAGCCTATTGCCTTGCGATTATGGGCCCTGGCATTTGGGGGAACGGTGCTCTTTGGGCTGCATGCCTGGGGACCCCAGAGCTGGTGTTACTTGGATTCGGGTCCATGCTGGCCCCAGGACACAGACTCTGTATGTGTATTTGGCATATTAGCAAGAGATGCTAATGTCATGAACTCCAGTCAGCCTGTCTGTTTTGTAAATGAATATAGTCTGGCTTGTAGGAGTGTTTCACCTATTGTTGTGTGTGCTAATTAACCCTGCAATTGAATGAAGGAGTCCAGTATTGAGTAAGATAATTAGCTCATGCTAATTAGGTTAGGTGTGAGTCATCTGGCTGTATATATGTGTGACATGTCAAATAAAGATGAATTCCTGATGTACCCTACACTGGTGTTGTCTGGTGACTGGGTGAGCTAATGGGTCTTGGATTGTGTGGTACCGGACAGAGGAAGCATTTACGGCGGACATATTGAGTACGAGGTCCGTCACAATCACTTTTATCGGCGGAGGGAGAGGTGCTCCCCCTCCCGCTGCGCTCTGGTCGTCTTCACTGCTTACCAGAGCCGCCGGTAGCGGCGGAGATGTTCCGATCCCATCCCCTCAGTAGCATAGACCCGAGTGAGGGAAAGATGGCCCCACTCGGCTCCATAACATTGGATGACGTCAAACGTCACTTCCGCCCAATGGTCTTAAAGGGGGATTTTATTTATTTTTTTAATTACATTTTTTTTTAATTGCATTTAAGTGTAAATGTGAGATCTGAGGTCTTTTTGACCCCAGATCTTACATTAAAGAGGTCCTGTCATGCTTTTTTTTCTATTACAAGGGATGTTTCCATTCCTTGTACAGTAATAGGAATAAAAGTGACCCAATTTTGACAGTGTAAAAATAAAAAGTAAAATCAATAATAAAAAAAAAAAAATGTAAAGCGCCCCGTCCCGCCGACCTCGCGCGCAGAAGCAAACACATACGTAAATCGCGCCCGCATATGAAAACAGTGTTAAAACCCCACATGTGAGGTATCACAGCGATCGCTAGAGAGAGAGCAATAATTATAGCAAAAGACCTTCTCTTGCCGCCACTGTGCCCATCAAACGCAGCCACTGTGCCTATCAAATGCAGCCACTGTTCCATCAACGCAGCCACTGTGCCCATCAAACACAGCCACTATGCCCATCAAACGCAGCCACTGTGCCATCAAACAAAGCCACTGCGCCATCAAACGCAGCCACTGTACCCATAAATTGCCACCACTGTGCCCATTAAACGCTACCACTGTGCCATCAAGTGCAGCCACTGTGCCCATCAAACGCACCCACAGTACCCATAAATTGCTGCCACTGTGCCATCAAATTCAGCTACTGTATTCATCAGTTGCTGCCAGTGTGCCCCATCAATTGCCGCCAGTGTGCCCCATCAATTGCCACCAGTGTGCCCCATCAATTGCCGCCAGTGTGCCCATCTATTGACGCTCTTACCTGTCTCGGGTCAACGCTGTCCTCCACGCTCCCTCCGAGTCCGTCCTCTTCTGCTATGATTGGACGCCTGATAGGCGTCCAATCGCAGCGCCTGGCGCTTCAGCCAATCAGGTGACAGGTAACCAGACCCGGTGCACCTGATTGGCTGAGAGGTGGGTCAGTGTTAGGGAAGTGATTTATTTGATTCCCTAACACAACACTGTGTAAACAGCGAACGCACAGCAGTGTGCCCGCTGTTTACCAATTTGGAAGCCTATTAGAGCCCATGGCTCTAATCAGGACGCCTATTAGAGCCGATCAGGCACTTTAAAAAACACCTCTGCCGATGTAATTCAGATGCCCGGTGCTCGACTAGGGGCCGGACACCTGATTAGGGGCAGCCGATCAGGCACTTTAAAAAACACCTCTGCCGCTGTAATTCAGATGCCCGGTGCTCGACTAGGGGCCGGACACCTGATTAGGGGCACTGGCAGCGGACACTGGTGGGCACATGAAATGCAGCCGTGGCTTTCTGTGTGAGGGAGCGATGTCCCTCTGACAGAAGCCGGTGATCGGCTTTTTTTCCCCCTAACAGCGCGAGGAAAAAAAGAAATACCGGATTACCAAGCTTCTGTTTATATCACGTGATCAGCCGTCATTGTCTGACAGCTAATCACGTGGTAAGGGGGCAGGATCAACCCCTCACTAGGATCTGTGATCAGCAGAGTCTCATAGACCCGCAGGGATGTGCATAGGATGTCCATAGACACCCTCCCGAATTAAGGCCCGTTCTGTAGTCGTCTTTCGGCTATAGCGTAGGCTGCAAGTAGTTAAAAAAATACTTGTATATGCGTTTATTTTTGAGGACCATGTGAATGAAGCCTCAGATTATTCATTGACAAATGTTAGGAGGGAGGTGACAGACAGGGCCACCCAGTGAGCTAATTTTGGTTTATCAGGGACTAGTGGATCAGTGTATGGCCAGCCATGGCTCAGTCTATTGAGGTTTCTGACGCAAAGCTTGTTGTGTTAGCTGAATACAACTTCTGTAAATTTTTTTAGGTACTAATTTTAAAAATGATTGTTATGACATCTAAGTGCTTCCTAAACGATGTACTTGTCATTTTCTAAATACCAGCGGTTCTATTCCTGGAATCCATAGACCAATGACTTGCATAACATGTACCGGTAGGCGGGG